>NW_019775839.1:0-138660 GCF_001039355.2 Lingula anatina
CTGGCCCCAGTCATAGTACCATTCAGATCCCCTCTGTCCCGGGGGATACCCCCCATACGTTCCGTCCCCCATGATCGACCCTGACATAATGGAGGCTATGGTGAAACTGTTGGCACGAGGAGACAGCGGGTAGTTATTGTAACTGCCCACATCCATATTTAATTTAAAAAAATGATGGCTCCACGCTCTTAACACAAATATAGCTGCAATCAAAAATAAAAAAATACGAAAAGCCAAAACAAACAGGTTGTAAATCAGAATAAATGAACCGTTTTTCCTCCTTTCGTTCCAAGTGACGTCAGATACAAGCGGTTCCAATTCCTCAGTGCTTGCATTTATAATTTGCGTTTCAAAAGTTCCCCGCTGTTGCGTTATAATAGGCAAGCAGGCATGGACAGAGGGATCCGTATCATGTTGTTAATAGCGGCGTTTCTCCTCTCCTTCCCTTGTGCAGCACGGCACGGCTTATGCTAACCTTGGAAGATCATCAAATGAGATCATCACTCTGATGGTAGGTGATGCGTCAATGAAGAGAGGAGAGCCAACCTTCTCTTCCAGCCTCCTTGGCTTCTCCCTGCCAATCATAGCAAGGCTCCGTTCCATTAATCATCCACAAAGTGTCGCGGGATGACAGGTTATTGGTACCATGTGCCTGGGGAATCGAACTCACCGAGGATCAGCCTCGGATTACAGAATAAAGTTCCGTATCGTTCACTTTGCCCAAACTGCTGTTTATTTCTCCAAAAGAAACATCTCCTTCTCCACAACAATGCCCCCCTGCGCGGAGGGTCTCAGCGCAGTCAAAGTGAAAACCGAGCGTGGTTTAAGCGCCGAAGTAAATTTAATTAGAAAGTTTAAGAAAACACACGCACGGTATTTTTCGTATCGCTGCGTTAGCAAAACATTTGATACCGTTTTGTCAGGAGACACAGGAAAGGGGGGGCATACAGTGTCATTAAACTTTGGTTAGAGGTGGAAGACAGTTTGGGGGATATGTAACAGGAACATTGTCTTTATCTGTAGCATGGAAGGAGAGAAATATGCCGGTCCCGGATATCGCTTCAATCAGCAAATTAACAAACTGGCACCTAGTTTAGGTGAAAGGTGTCTCAATTTGCTCTCAGTCATACCATCAGAGTATCATCACTTGCCAACAAGTAAACGGTCATCGCCCAACTCGGCCAGCTGGACAATCTCAATAAACTGGGCAGTGGTCAGTCTTGTAGCAACACGAATATATGATGGAAAACAGATGGTTGCATTGGTCTTGTCCAACGTGTGATAACTACCTGTGTGTTTGGTCTTTAGAAGTGTGTGGCCTGCCACGGTCCGCAGGTGCTCGGAGGGGTTTCTGGTCATTCGCCCACCCGTCCAAACCGAAAGGAATTTCATACTCAAAACACACACTTCCTCTCGAGATGTTGGAATAATAAACAAAAGGGATACAAATTTTGAAAATAAGATCTGGCTGGGCACCTTCAAAACATTTCATCATTTGTGGGTATTTAGGACACTGACGGTTCGTGCAACTTTATAAAAGCACGAGATTAAAGTGCTATCTAAATTTTTCTTTTCTTTTTATAAAATAAATATCTACGTTGTGAAAAAGACATATCATGTAGAATTTAATTAAAATTTAACATTTGAAAACTTAGGATGTTTTCTGGCCCAGCTTGTGCGATGTTCCGTGATGATGGCAAAACGTTTGCACAGCAATGTTTTCAGGTATTAATGTGTGGTCCTATTATCAGAGACCGCTCCTAAAGTTAATACAGATGTCGGTTATATAGTTTCCTATGATACCCAGAAAGCTGATAGATCAGCTGAGATCTCAGAATAAAACGCACGTAACGCTCACAACGCTGAACACGCAATCCTGGCACGCGGCATTCCTTAATCTCTTAATTAACCAGGTAAGAAAATAAAAACAGGTAAATATAACTGTAGCAGCCATAGCCACGGTGTGGTCTTCTGAGGTGATCAGAGAGAGAGAGAGAGAGACAGGCGCAGGTGAGAGAGGACGAAAAGAGCCGACGTCTTCGGTTGGAGAAAACCAAGCCTGGTGCTCCGCCAGCAGCATTTTCAACTCGTGTAACTGTCAGGAGAAAGGTAACGAGGGGGAAAGTGAAAATCATTTTACATTTCTGGAATTTCCGCCACCCCGAATTTTATCTCTATAGTTCAATCTATTTCCCCCAGCCACTGAGAAGAATGGATTGGTAGGTATATTAATCGACTATCGGGCTTGAAAGTTCACCCGCGTTTCTGAGGATTTTGGGTCTGACCTTCTGTGATTGCTTGGTAGTCCCATGCCGTAATATGAAACTTCCACGGGGTTCCCTTTGAAAATATAATATCTTATCTCATTCGGAAATGAATCCGAAAGATTTGTTGTCAAATGTTGCAGCTTGGTTCTGTTTTAAGGCTAAATGAGTTCATTTGACGCAAAGAGGTTTAGTAGTGCATAAGTAGCAATTTTACAACAAAGTGTCAGACGAGGGAGAAAGAAGATATATTGCTTGTTTTGATACACCATACTTTTGTACTCTAGGCAGTTTGCTTTATAAATAAACATGTTTTGATACAAAGAATTTTATCATATTGGACACTTATACCGTGACAAAACAAGCCATCTTCGCGTGTACTTAACTATTTGGCATTGTTTAGACCATCAATCTTTAAAACATTTTCGCACGCAATCGCTCCCTATTAATCTTATAATTCTATCCGAATTTCTATAAGAATCCATTAAATTTAATCATTTTAAATAAATAGAGGTAATATAGTACTCGAATTCAGCTAAAATATTTTTTTAAAAATGACTTAAAACACTGCTGTAGTTTAACGACTATAAGATACAATCTCTATGTACCTATCATACTTTCTCCGTTATATCTTTATATAGAGAAAACATGAGAGATTTGTTTAATATTTTTAAAAAATATTTCTTATTATAGGACACAGAACCAATAAGCAGTTTTTGCCTTAGTTACAGTCATTAAAATTCTAGCAATTTAGACAACAGCTTAGCCCCGTTAACCTTAACTATATATTCGCATTCAAGATAGAGGCAATTTCGGCAGTCGCAAAGCTATTTGAGGAATTGCAGCCTTTAAATCACTTCTGCACGTGCAGCTCGCGGATCATATTTTTTGTTTATAAAATGTGACAATTATTGTATTGGTGCGATGGCAACGACGTGAGAAAGTTTAATGGATGCGGCTGGTTTTCTCCTAGGTTCCACCAAAGGCAGCGATGCGCTAAGATCTAATGGGCAAGCTTTCAAAACTTTTAAGACAAGGTGAACCTCTACGAACGGAAGACGTCTAGTGCTTTCAGCTCATGTTGCCGTTGTTCTGGGGTCCTTTGCTGTAACGGAAGATTTCAAATACACCAGCGTCATAAACAACTTTCTTGAATGAAAAATGATGCAGTTCACCATTTCCTTGCTCTGTCATCTACGCGGGGTTAGTTGAACAAGGCTATCACAAATTGATATTTTGGTTACCATATTGACCAATTATTTTTCATAAACGACCCTGAGGTGCAGTGAAGCGTCCTCGAGTGCTAACGGACGGCGTGCGCCGGCAATTATCCTGTTTCTGCCGGGTGTGTGGTAGACCCATACAGTACGGTGAATTCCTTGGGGGGAGCGAGCTGTGTTAAAGTCATGTTTTAAATCAGAGAAACTGCCAGGATGAAAAGGAATCGTGATGGCCCCGACAAGGTGTGCATTACTTGTCCAGAATTGAAACAAAGTCTGAAAAAAAGCTCCTCTGACGCGAAGGGTGGCCAGGGTCGAGCGAGCATATGCGGCAGATAAAATAGCAATGAGAAAACCATCCCCAATCGGCCCTTCAAAAAAGTTCAAAAACGCTATCGCGGGCTGCAGGCTGTCACATAGTTTAAATTTTTACAGCTCAATGACTGGCTAATTATGATTAATCGCCAGGCCAAGTTTTCTTATAAAGTCATTCGAGCCTTTCGCCCAGGAAAGCTGGCAGGAACAGCTGTGTTTGCTATCAGCCGCCAATTATCTCACTAATGCGTGTCTACGGTTACCTAGCCTAAATTAACCAATAAATATCAAATGATATGATAACAGAAAACTTCACCCAGCTACCTCTTGCTCTAGCGTTCTTTCTAATATCATCCGCGTGTATCATTTTGGCCACCCATAGTTGACGCTGACCAGACCCGCCTTTTTTACACGCTTTGGACAATCTTTTTGTTTGGGTCGTCTTGTGAAGTTTGAGTGCATATTACGGCGTGTATTTATCAAAATATCTAACAAACTCCGTAAGACATGAGGCGACGGGTGCAATCTTGGTGTGGCTCCCAGTGATTCAACAAACTATAACATAAAAACTATGCTGCCCAGCCTTCTTTGACCGCTCCGCTTTGGAAAGTTCAAAAAGAAAATAATGCGTATTTAAAAACTTTATTTTTGGTGGGCGACTTTCAGAGGATGTTGACAAACTTATAGTCTTTTTTATCTTGTATCCCTTTGAAGGAGTCCACAATAAAACTCGAAAAATTGGGCGTGCAATCCTTAATTGTGAAATGTGCAAAATGTTGTTGAACTAGTTTTTGCAAAAGTTCGGGGTCTGAAAAAATGTTTGAGGCAATAGCCTCTTTTCTGAAAGAAATGACATGAGCCTCTTTTCAGTCGCTCAAATTACCTCTGTGCAGAAACAATACAAACAGACGTAAAATGCCAACAAATACGTGTACACTGGAAGAGACTAAATAACAGTTACTTAACAGTCGCAAAACACGCTTTACAGTGCACATTTTTCAAATATATCGATTGTACTGAGAATGCAAATAAAAGGGGAAATTGAGTTTGCTGAAAAGTTTGAACCACAAAAATAAATGAATGAGCAATGTGAATTTTGAATTCAAAGCACTAGGTCTCACTTTACTTTAACTATAGTATTCAAATAATTTGCATCACTACACCGAAATTTCAAAGCATATCATTCCCGCCTTATCCTTGTTCTACTTACATGTAGTTATTTTTTGATAATAAAAATAGATAAATAAAAATAACTTTACTGCAATCTTACTGTTGCAAAAGGAGTCTTCAATCAATCCAAGGCATTTGTAATAAATAATCTTCAACTAGCATATTATGTGATTTGGTTCTCGACTATTGCAAATTGTGGACTCAATTTTATTAAATGTTTCTCGTTAATAAAAAAGGAGATTTAATCTAATTATCGATAAAACGATAGTCTATAAATCACATAGTTGCCATGCAACTAGCTTTAATACATGTTCAGTCTAAAGCTGCGTTCACACAGCACAATCTTACACTGGAAATCGACTGTATCGACTGCTAATAGGCAGTTCCTCTAATGACGCACGGCGGACTGAAATTGGAGTCTACGATGGTCCAGTGTGAACGAAGCTCTTGACGCCTACAGCCAAGTCTCACTTTGCAACATCGACATCGTTCATTATAACAGTTATATAACAGTAAAAAAAAGATTTTTATTCAGAAGGATTTGTTTTTCACGTCCTTTCATGATTAAAACCGAACGATAAAAATAGTGGTCTAACATAACATCAAACAATAGAAAGAATTGCGGTCTACCTTATATACATGGCTTTTGCCCGAGTTTTCCTGACAAAATGTCCCAACTGTGTTTGAAGTATGTTAACAACCAACGATTGTGTTTGGTGCGACATTCAATGATTCGACGTTCTAAAACGATATTCCAACCCTCAAATACGATTTCCATCCTAAATGATTAAATAGACTAGAGTTAATAAATTTTCTCATTATTTTTCAACCTTATACATCAATACCCTATATAACAATAGAAAAATACTATCTTTACTTTTGGTTTCAGAGTTTCAAACCGCAAGTCGGGTAAATATGTGCATTTGCACTCCTGTTTTTCGGGGAAACGAGTAAAATTGAACATCTTGTTAGTTGTCCGTCTCCCTTAGTAACATACGCTATATAACTACAGTTGTAGTGTCAACTTAACACATTGACTGCGGTCCAGCAAATATTCCAATAAAGCTTGGCAAGCGAAAAAAAATGCTAAATTCGATAACAGAATGGTGTATTTTGAAAGCATCCCGGGGTTATAGCTACACGCACCGAAGCTGAATAAAACGAAATAATATTTGTGTTCGTGTTAACTGCATTTGCTGAGATTAATATTTCTTGATGTCATCAAAAAATACGTAAAAAAAAAATAAATGCCTAGGCGTAGTATTTCAGTTCTTAATTTCGGAATTTTAAGTGAAACCCATTTTTATTTTGTTCTTAAACTAGGATAGACATGTTTAGGAAAATGTTTCTTGTGATTTGTCCCCTTTCGTTTCTCAACTAAGTGAGGCACGGCCTACTTGAGCAGCAGTTGTGGTAAAATATCGACTTTTATCACAAAGGCTTTTTATCACAATCATTATAATAAAATATTTTTAAAAAGTTAAGGTCTTAGGCTAATCTCTATAAAGAAGAAAAAAGAGATGAGTATTTGAAATGCTGTTGAAGCGCTCTACTTTTTAGTCCAACTAGATTCTTGGGCTTCAGTTTTTTTATAGCACCGGTAGGTTATACAGCGAATTTGCCTTTATAGTTACTGTGTTAACATGTAGCAGGTCTAAGTTGAACCTGGTGTGGATACATCCAGCACGACCGTATTCTAAGTTGAACCTGGTGTGGATACATCCAGCACGACCGTGTTCTAAGTTAAAGTTGGTGTGGATACATTTTCATTCATCCAGCACGACCGTGCTCTGTGGGTGTGAGGTGGAATACAACCACAGGGCCTGACCCAATGTCACTGGGAACTGCTGCTGAGGGTCGACCGCTGTACCGCCTAGCCATATTGCTTGATTCAAAGAGACCCGCTGGGTGCACGGAGTGACATCCGGGGCAGTGCTTTTTTCAACCTTTAGTTCCCCATTGTCCGGGTCCGGCTGTTGGGAGTCATCGGCCTCATTTTCTTCACCACCACTGAGATACAGTTTGATTATTTCACTGGGTGTGGTAGTCCTACGGCAGATGGGACACTTTTGGTTCTTTTCTAAACCTTCACTAAGGCACCTGTAAAATATGAGAAAAACATTTGGTAAATAGGGTGTCAATTTTAATTTCATGTTAAAACATGCATATTGTCAAAGCTGATTTCTGTCAGAAGTTACGTCCAACATAATAGACATTATAATTTCTTATTCGAAATAGAAAGAAAATAATTATGTACAATTATATTCATATTTTATTACTCAGGTCCCACTGAAGAAATATATATCGCGTAGACGATCTCGTCTGTTTTTGTTTTCATATTTCAGCCTGAAGGGGGTTTCCCCACACAGTTGGACTTTACCCATTCGCCGATGCGGAAGTGAGAGTGTCATATTTGTTGCAAAAGCACACCAAAACGTGTTCTACAAACTTCTTATAACATTCCGTCACAGTTTTGACCAAATTTACTATCATTACCAACTGCTACATGGCTACTGCGTTGCTTATTTGAGTCGCTGCTCGTTAACTGTTTGACAATCAGAGTGACACAAAGCAAGGAATTGTTTTTCTCTCTCACACACACACAGACACTAACCACGAACATTTCAAACCTCTGCTCTTTCTTACTTACTCTGCATGAAACACATGTCCACATGGAATGGTTGCCAGAGCACCCTGGGGAATGGTGTCCAGGCAAATGCTGCATTTAATCATGGTTGACGTCTTCCGGGTACAATTATCTCTGTCACCTGACGCACAGGGCGAGTACCCTGACTGCGTACGATTTCTCTAATTGCGGTTCCTTTGTTTTCCTAAATGAAATCAATAAATGTGCTTGTCGGATATCAAGAGGTGCGATTTAGACTCTCTGCACTATGTGACTGTACTATTCTGTACTATTCAGATTTATCAAAGAATGACACGGGTTTTTCCTGAGTGAGATGACCTCGTTCTCGCACAGGGAAATCCCACAATGTACTTTTTTGTAAAGGGGATTTTTTTTACTCTTTTATTCAGTGATGGTCACTCACAAAACAAACATATACGAAACTCACGCGCACTAAACTGCCTACAGAGTAGGGAGATACTTTTGGAAAAACCGTTTGTATGAAATATAAGGATGAAAAAACACCGAGTAACCACATTTCAGAAGAACGTGTTTAGATGACTTATCGATTTGCTAGATATTTTATCGACTGGTCCTTTTGTGATTCGTTACAACCACAATTCTTTCAATATAATTCTTTTAATATTACTAAGTGACTTGTAAGCGATATATATAGAGTTTCTCCAGCCGTAATGTTCAAAATTCTGATAATAAACAGATTTTCAGAAAGTGTACCGAATCTTTTTGTGTGGTAAATGATGAACACTCTTACATAACTCTTCCATCAGGTAATTATTATTATCAAATAATAGACTGACGCTACAATAATCTGCAGATCTGTATTTACTACCAGTGTTTTGTACAAAATTTACAATGACAATACATCAGAAAATATGATAAAATACAAGGACTTGCATATCAACTGGCAGTCCACAGGTAAAGATTGAATAATTGTGACATTATCTACACAAATGTTGAGATTTTCTAGCGTATTTTCTACTGTATTTTTTACAGCTAATCGCATTCATTAATAAATTTCATTAGAAATGACATGACAATGGCCAGATGAGAACAATCATACTGTCATAACAGTAACAAACATTTTAAGTACAGTTTGAACATTGTAATCAGTGTGACTGGCACCTTCTCTTCATCTCTGATAAACATCTGGAGACAGCTACTGCTGAATAATTAACAATTGTAGATAGTTCAAAAAGGCAATCACCTTCAGACTGATGGGAGCAAGACAAATATAGAACTCTGAGAAGTGTTTTACGGACACAAAGGCCATCGGATTATTTCTTTAATAAAAACAGACATACACTTGGGTTTTCTCCATCAAAATATCTATCACATTAGCAGTACAACACCTGTACTTAATATTAAAAATTGTAACCTTTTAATGTCAAACCACTATGTAAATGAATGCTGCTTATCAAAATCTTCCTGAGACTAAGAAATTAGTTGTTTTTTAGTAATGATGTCGCTTCCTGTTTTTTAATGGTTGTTTCATGCAGCGCTTGCTCCACTATACTGAACACAAAGGGTATGCAGCCAAATTTTATGTAGCTCCCATGATGCAACAGTGCTGTGCCTTCCCAGCCTGCACCACTTCCACCGATTAAACTTGAACTGCTTGTCTTGCAACTACAAATTTTATGGCTCTGAAATGTTGAACAGGAGATTTTTTTTACAAAAATTAAAAATGAAATTCTTTTAACTCCCAAATACAAGTACAAATACAAAAATCTGAAATAATATCGAAATCCTTGCAGTGCAAAGTGTACATAACTGTGCATGCATTTATGAATTAACTTTAAATTAGCTAACCTGCCCAGCATGAGCACTCATGGTGACCTTCTCTCCTTCTGTCTTGGGGGGTGGAGGAGGAGGGAGAGGGACTTCTTTTTCCTTCTTTTTCTTTGACTTGCTTATCACTTCTCTGACTTCTTTTACCACTTTGGTAGGCTGAGGTGTACTGGAAGGTTTCTCAGAGAAGTCACAAGAGTACAGGACATTGTCCACTGTGGTGCCATGCTCACTGTAGTTCAACAGCTCAAAATGCCGTGTTGTCTGGGAAATGAAAATTTTTTTTAATCAACATGGATTTACTGACCAAATCAAGTTAGTATTCATGATAAACTTGCTTTTAAAAACCCACGTAAAAATCGCTTCTACCTTTAAAACAACATCCCTAAATTTGACACTTAAGACAAACTGAATCATACATTCATTAAATTTCTTGCTGTAACTTGATTATCCAAGTGCTATGACATATTAAAAAATGGAGGTCCATGCTCATCTATAGTTACTGCAGGTTTAGACACCAACCCTATTAACAGGAATGTTTCTGAACTCTTACCTCATCATAGAAAATACTGGCATGTCGGGGTGAAATAAAATTACAGTGGCCATATTGGCTGAGACCTACATCCATATCTGCTCCTACAAACATGAAAGCAAATATTGTTTGAATACAATGTCAGAGTTTCAATTGTCAATGTAACAAAATTTGAACCAAAAAGATACTATCAATAATGCAACATAACTACGCAGATGTCAAAACACAAATCTGTAGCAATAAAAGTTTCAGTTCACCTACAAACTAGTGTACATGATGACATACACCCTGCAAATCACACCCCCCCCCTTAATTACCCACCTGTTCCTACTGTGAGTGTCCTGTATGGCATGGGTGCTGGCTGTCCCTTCCCTGTCAGTGGACACAGCAAGGCCCTGGCCTGGACATCTGTGGAACCTGGGGGGTAAATGATGACCACATGTAATCTACTTTCTAAGATGCTAATGTTTCAATCTCAGTGATCTTGCTTTATTTCAATACAGCATATGCACTTTCATTTGAGTCATTTGGGTAACATTAATCCAGTTTTGAAAGCTGCCACAAAACAGTATTTATGTTCCTCTTAAACCTAACAAAATAAATATTGCATCTCAAAATAATGTTAAGTAAAAAAATAATTGAAAAGTAAGAAAAAGGAAAATGTTAATATGAAAATTGTCGATAATAAATTTCATACTGTTTGCTCTAGCTTTAGAACTGATGCCAGCTGACTTCTGCATTTTTCCATTTTTCTAATTCCTAAACATTCTTGTTAGTCCTGTTTTAACTTCAATAGTGTTTACTGAGAGACAACACAAATCACAGGCCTATTAACTATATCTTCTTGTCCTTCTACAGAACCATGAAATACAAATAACCAAATGAACATTTGTGGTTGGTGCAGTAAACTTTTATCAAAAGCTGAAATATCAGAATCCTAAAAGTGTGCTACTAAAAAATATTTAAAAATGCAGAGGCTAGCATGCATCAGATCTAAAGATCTGGGTAACTACTACACACCATCTCTTTGAACAGCACGCACATTGAAGTAACTTACAGTTACCTGTTTGAGAGAGCAGTCCATTCAACATGCCTTTCCTCCCTGATGTCTTTGGTGGTAGCAGTTGCTGCAGTCTCTGCCAGGCCAAGATCTGCACCAAGCGTTCATCAAGCTTACTTAATTCAAGTTCTACAACACCAACAAAAAACAGAATATCATATCATATAGCATACACTTAACTGTTGTACATAGGTTGCTGCATATGATAAAGTATCTTTTAACTTGTTTTCAACTTTCTTTCATGGCACATGTATGCAGCAGTAAACATTTAAAACAGCTAACTTCTAAACCACCCAAGATATACCAACATGTTACATATCAATAGAAAGCTTATTTCAACAGCTTTTCATTTCATATCCTTATTTTATTATGTAGTCGTTATGTAATGAGATATAATGCATAATAGGTGTGCTCAACATGATCTTTACACCTTAAAAACTAGAAGTTCACTACAAATGGACATGTGTAGACAGCTTGACTCATGAGCCCTCACTGGGATCAACAAGAATGCGCCTCAAATTAGCAATATGGGTTAAATTAGCAGAGATATCAAAATAAACCTGCTTTCCAGTCTTTTAACAAATATGCCTTTCTCTTACCTGCATTCCCATCAATGAAAGCCTGGAGATTGTTATTGAGGTTGATTATTGCTGGAGAGGAGCTCAGTGTCCCAGCTACATTTAACTTATTGGGAGCACTGTTGGCACTAGGACTGGATTTCACTAAAAACAGAAAGATAAGCCAATTCTTTTGAAGACCAGAGTAGGAATACCATCAAACTTCCACGTAATTAGTTAATACAGGTTTAGTATTGCAAGATGCATAATGACAGTGTCTAGTTAGATGACAAAATGTTGTATTTTCCTGGTGAGGACTTCGTGACCACTAAATGGTCACTTGACTGTTCACATAACAGAGGGAAGGGAATCAAGTCCATGTCCAGTTTACTGTCCCAGATAAATGAAACTTGAGCCCCTCTTTGATTGCTGAGCCACTGCTCTCCTGTGTTGACTTCTCTTCAGTGATAAACTCCATAGGGTTATCTGTTACACAGAGTTGCACAATTTGGACTCTGTAAACTTGCCACTTTATCTACAGAAAGTTTGCTTCTATTGAAGTCCTTATGAGGCAGACACAACTTCATCTATCTAGACATTAACATTGTCTGGTAACTTAAATTAAATAAAAATATAAAACCTGGACCCCGTATCTTGAAAGCTTCACTATTTTGCGCAAAAAGACGTCATAACACAATTACACAAAATGTAATTTTTTTCACCATGACGCTAGATCAAGAGGTTGTTTTTATTTATAGGAATATCATAATTACAAATACAGATATTTGAAGTGTTTGACACCAATAAAATGTCATGAAACAATTCAATAAGCGAAGCTTGAACTGTCACAATTACTGGCACATTGGTGAGTAGTGTTCAGTCTCACAATAATAGACATTGAGGAAGGTCACGGTGCGACCGAATGCTTTGTTTCTGCTTTTTCATTTTGTGTGGAAAATGACACTTTTAAATTTATTATTATTATCAATAGACTACACATATGAATTAAGTTCACCAGAAAATATAAGCATATACACTGAAATGATATATGAAATGTTTAATTTTGAAATTTTTCTGCATAATAAAACATGACTTTAACGTTCTTCACGTGAATATTTACCGCAAGTTTTTCTATCAGAGGTACCAGTGATTCAATCAATTTTAAGCTTCCATGCTTTTGTTATATGTTTTATGATATGCTATTATGACTAGCAACCCAAACTTGCTACCATGTTTAATTACATGAAAGACACATTAAAATGACGAATTATGCATACGCAGAGGTCTTTGCGACTAGTTTGTATCGCCGCAAATAATAGCTCAAAACTAATGGTGATTTTGACATTAGCGCACGGCCGCGATTTGCGAAGCTTTCGAGATACGGGATAGTGCACGCTCGCCATGCTTGCGCACGTGCGCAACATAGCGAACCTTTCGAGATACGGAGCCCTGAACTAGTTTGCTGTAGAAAAGGAAAATGGCAAGTACACTTTATTAAATTCTTATCAACTTATCAGAATCAGTTTAATATGGAAAACTTTTAAACATCAATATTAAACTAAAATATTCAAAAAGTCCTACATGATCCTTACCTGCACCAGGTGCTGTGACAGTGATAACTTTGGATGTGGCATTGACCCCCGTCCCTGACACCACTGTCACTTTCCCAGTAAACCCCTTGGCAGCACTGCTGCCACCTATCCTATTGGTCAGTATGGATGTGGGAGTTCCTGCAGGTTTAGAAGGCCCAGAGCTACTGGATGCTGTCCTTCCCTGCTGGTTTCCGCTCGTCACGACCTTTGTGACCACAGTGCCGCTCTGTTTGTTCACAGTTCCAAGAACTATACTTTTTGAATGTACAGGTGTCTGTTTATCACCATGAGGGACTGTCACTTTCACCACATTGGGTGATGACAACAAATCAGTCCTCCCTGAACTCACTATTGACTCTGATTTACACTTATTCAGATCTGTTTCTCCATTGGGCGTGAGGCACCCTGTGTTTAGCAAAGATACTGGTCCGTTTTGCCTAGGCAACTCTGCCGATGCTGATGCTGCATTAGCAGTAAAAGGTCCATTAGGCAAGGATTCCTGAGTTGGAGATCCTAGTCCTCCATTAAGAAGAGTCTTTTGGTCGCCAGTGGTTTTGGTCTCTGAGAGAGAGCTGGTACTGCCACTAGACGGTGTGGGACTAGTTGTACCAGAAAACTCCTGTTTGATTGTGGGCAGTA
This sequence comes from Lingula anatina, assembly GCF_001039355.2. Next base: position 13,785 of record NW_019775839.1, read on the forward strand.
CTGATGCTGTAGGCTTTTGTTCTGCAGCTTTGGTGGCTGCTGTGCTTGATGTTGCTGAGGCTGAGGCACCTCCGGCTTGCTCCTGCTCTCCCTGATTTTCTTTCTGTAGCTGTTTCTGAGCTAGGTGCTTGCATATGCTGGTCTGGAAGGCCACTACACTGGATAACCACTGACGAGAGAAAATTATACATTAACCATTACACTGGAAAGGTGGGCAATGAAAAATTTAGACAGTATTGAGATATGCTCTTAACAATGGTATATTCTTAACAATGAAATTCATCAGAAGGGAATTTTAATACATATATCTATGATAAGCTCACTTCTTCTTGTTCCTCTAGTGTAGTTTCAGCCTGAGGGGCAGTGGACTTTGGTGGCTGCTGCTCAGGTGATGGGGTCAGCACTGGACTGGGCTTTGGCAACATGGGAGGAGGATACTGGTAGAGATCCTTGATGGCTTGAGGGACCTGAAGGGAAGATGATATGTCATAACAATAACAATCATAAACAGTGGGTGCTTTCCCAGAGATTTAGATCGATCTAGAGATTAAGATTTAGATCGACCCAACTCCCTGGGGTTCACGCTAAATTGCAGTCAGCCGAGCGGGCACCATAGTTAACTACCCCCTTACAGCTTTTAGTAGGCGGGACAGACGCTTAAGCCGGCCAAGCTGACAGTAATCTAGTGAGACTCCCCACAGGGATAGATCGATCTAAAAATCTATGGAAACGGGGTGAGTGTGTGCTTCAAGGAGAGAAATGTAACACTAATTATTACACTGAAATCATAGTTTCTTTGCAAGAGAATTAAACAGGGATCTCTAATACCTAAAGATTAAAACACCTAAAAGTGGAAGCCCAACTTCACAATCAAACTTGCTGAACAAAAAATTAGCGATTATTTTAGAACATGAATTATTAAAGCACTGGTTTCTAATATTTCCATTAACAATTAATAAAGACATCCACATCCTATATTAGCTTCTGATATGAGATTGTAAAACATAAGCAGTATTTGATATATACTAACATCAACAGTCTTTCTTGAAGGGTGTTTGACTTTGATCCTGAAAGGCGGACTCTGGCGGTGAATTTTCTTTAGAAACTGCACTTTTACACTATGCTGATTGACTATTCCTGAAAACTGATCCCACAGTTTCACACGTTCTGACAAACTCACAGACTTTAAAATTTTTTCATCCTGAAAGCAAAATAAGGTTCAATTATCTTTTAAAGGCCTTTACAAAAGCATTTCCACATAAAACATAGAGAAATCATGAAATAAATTTCATATCAAAATTATGTAACAAATACTTACTACTGACTGAAAATAAGACTCAAGCTATCAAATAAATATTATACAATCTTCTTTAGCTCTGATTCAAACCACAGCTTGATTTTACTCTTTTCAACTGGTAATACACAATGAATGAGTGGACTAGAGGTACATGTACTAACCACAAGATTCTCTGCATGGTTAGGACACATCCACCTTCCAGAAGGTAACGAGGGCATGGGGGGGTTAAGACAGTCCATGTGGAACAGCAGAGGGCAGTAGTCACACTGGATTAGTGGGGCAACCCTGCAACTCCTGGAATAAAGACATTGGACAGTTTACATAAAGGGCTGTCCATGAATTATACCAGCCACTTACTTACACCTACACGTAGCTTATTAAGAACCAGATTGTTAATAATCTATACAAATACGCATTTTAAGCATGCCTAATAGTTGGAAAACTGAAAATTCTGAAAACGTTGCTTCAATTGCTCATAGCATTTAGACTATATGAATAAATGTATATCAAAATGAAGAATAAAAATCCTGAGATCAGACATCATCCTGAAAAATTTCACCCCTGGGTAAAAAATTGAAGTATATTTTGAAGATTTTTACAAACCTGTCTATTAAAGTATCAATAAAACATTTAGTAGGATTGGAATAGGTACTGATAAAAATTTCAAACCTAATTTACAAGACACAGCACTTACTATCAATATTTTAACCTAAAAGAAGTTGCTGCCTTCGAGACAAAATAGAATGAATCAGATAGATGATATCATGTCCGAAATTGGAAGCTTTCACTGCATTTTGTTATATATCCAACCAGACAGGTTTTTTTTTTGCAACTAATGTTCTTTATAAGTTTGAAAAAGAAGACATATTTTGCCATTTCCACATGCAAAAATACCCTCCGTCATTTAAAACCTAACCATATGAAAATAACAATCCACAATGCTCTCATAACAGTGTCAAAATCAATATTTACAGAACTGATTAACTGATTATTAATTTCCCCCAAAGATATAGATTCCTACAAACACCAAGTTTTTTCTATGTGTTTCAAGTTACAGATGCAATATAAACTGATCTTTCATGAAAAAACATGCAGAAAAAAATTTCCAAATTCTATCTGACTGTCACTATTTCGAAGGCATGTTAATTTCTTCTGGTTTGGTTTTGGTCAGTTAAAGTATCGGATGCATTGTTGAAATATGGGCTAGATTGTGTTAGTAAAATTAACTGATTTCCTAATGCTACATCTCACTTAACTCAGGTAATAAAAGATCTTAATCAAATAAACCCAAGGTAAAATACACCATTCAATGATTAGATCTGCCACTGACACAGTAAACAGCTCTATTCAGAACTAGAGCAAAAAATATCTAAACACTTTCTAAGCTAAATAAACGACAGCAGCAATGCTGTTTGCCTTCATATTAACAACAATCTTAATAGAATATAAGTTTGGCAAAAAAAAAATTGCTTCACTGAATTTTTAATTGTATGGCTCACTGCACCCTTTCCTTCCTTTACCAATGAAATATTCCTTATGTTCAACAATAATTTTCAGACTGTTCAAATAAATTTATTTTGTTCTCGTACAAAATTGATCTGTTTCATATTTTAGTAATTCGTAAATGTCATGACCCTATTTAAATGGCCTCTTACTTGCTACATAGAAAACACAGTCTAGCAGGCAGTGGAACCATGCCATTGTCCAGTTCATGGGCTAGCTTCTTTGGGGCATTTCTGTTACCATCTTTCACCCAACGCCTCTTACTGGAACCTGGTTTTAAAGAATGACTCACTTTGAAAATCCACACACAAAATGTGAGTTGAGAAATAAAAAAAGCTTGACATTTACTTTAGTATACCTTAAATATATTGAACAAATGAAAATGTCCCCATCACAGGAGGCATATTACAAAGTGTCAACATGCAACTAACTTCTTCCTGGTACTGGCAGTTTTCTCATTTAGATTTGATTTGTTTCAATTAATACATAATACTGATATTCTACTGATGACTAGCGTTGATAACTTGTTTATAGACTGACCTGGCAACACAGTATTGCAAGTCATATCTTTTGGTATCTCAAACTGCTTCGGATTCATCAAACTGGCAGCTTTTATCAAAGTCTGTAAGGGGTTGTCCCCATCATCCGAGTCAACTGACATGACTTCTTCATCAATAGGACTTCGCCGATTCGATCCACGAGTTCGGGACTTTTCTGATGTGCGAGATGTGGTTTTACTTTGAGTGCTGGTGACTGAAGAGGCATCATCATCAGCCTTGAAAAAAAAATCAAAACAGAAAAATATAAATAAGTAATTCTTTTTTAATAAGAAAGCAATCGATTTTATAGGTGTTCTTTATATTTAAAAAAATCATATTAAATATGTAAAAGATTGTTTTTAATTACATGTGAATACAAAAAAGACCATGGTTACAAAGTACTTCTTAGAATGGCAAATCCATCTAAATAATATTCGTGTTAATTGTTATTCATGAGGTTGTTGCAGTCATGGAATAATCACTTATGAATGTTGATCTTTAACATATGGCTACAGAGTAGCATCTTCCTCTGGTGAGCACTGCACATCCATGTCTTTTTCTACTATTTACATAGGTGTGTTTCAAGGAAGGGCAAGCATGAAGATCCAATCAGATAGTTTCATTATGGTCTTATAATACAACATTCAGTCAGCTACCAATGCACTACTGTAGGTGCCCTCAAAAGAAGAACCAGAATTTTCTATTCATGAGAAGGTATCAAATCAGTATTACTTCCACGTCTTGAGTGTCAAGATATTATCAAACACTACGTTTGAAATGAGGGGCAAAATTCAAACCTAATCCAGTTCCAAAAATTCCACTTCCAGGTGGTTTTTTGCTTTGTGAGTAACATACATGGCTCAAATTCAATTTATGAAATTGCCCAGACTACAAATGTAGCTAACTAACAAAACAAAACATGCCTGGGTTTTTGTTAGCATGTTATGCTTTACACACATCTAAAACCAATCTATTTTGGTCAAAGAAAAGAAAATGTGAATTCTCTACAGAAAGTACTTTACTGAGAGCCCAGCATACTTCTGGTAGTAAAATGTATTGGCATATTCTCACTCTCTCATCTACCCAGAGGGCTACTTACCTCTGAAGGGGGTGGACCCACTCGGCAGCGATGACACAGCCATTCCCCGGAGGGTAAATCGTCTTCACTGAGAGGCGGATCACTAGAAATAACAGATATTCACTTTACTTTATCTTCTGGCTGGTCTACAATGGCTTCATTACATGGAATAGCATAGAGCACAGTTGTCAGTCCAGAAATAAAAAGGAATAAATAATTGCAGTAACTAAAAAGATGGATAAGAGGTCAATGGAGCAACTTAATAAATGCATGTTATCATGAACATCATTCCAAAGAAATTTATTTACAAATTCAATATTCATTTCAAATCTATTTGGTAACAACATACTAGTATGCTAGGATTGGCACTAAAAAAAACATCCAAAATAAATAACATCTAAATTAAACGAATGCACATATTGAGAAACCATAAAACTTCATTCTTTATACAAGACCTTGCTAAGTAACATAAACATGGAACAATCAATATGCTATATGAATACTCCTAACTTATGTAGGTCACCAGCAGAAATGCAAGATGCTAAATTTACCATTTCCTGAAGCTGGCAGAGTTCACATATATTGTTCCTATTATGTAGTCTTACAACATCATAGTAAATACTGCATGTTGAAATTTTCACAACTTTTTCTTTCTAAATAAACAATAAAGATTCCTAAGGCAAACCTTACATTATTTTCTGATATTATTGGCTAAATGCCTATATTGTGCCTCATATGAAGTAAGAAATCACACAAAAAGAACTAAAAATTAACTTTACTGTTAATCTTAGAAGATGGCAAGCCAATTCACGAGACAGCACTGCGCAGGAGAAACAACTGAAAAACAGGCACTTGAAAACTGATACAATCCAACCATATTTTTAGCAACTGCAGGCTGTTTGTTAGCACTAATACTTCTTGGCACATAAAATACTCTCTATATTATTTAACAAGTCAAAATGACAAAAAAGCAAGAAAAGACATAAAGCAACATGTAAGTCAAATTATATTTCTCTTTCCATCTAAGACATGTTCTTGGTTCATCAAAAATCTGATAATGGTCATCCTATTTGGTCTTCTGCCGACAAATCTATGAAAACATAATGTAACAGATCCATGAATTGTTGCCAACTAAACTACAACCCAATATGAGAAGTTATTGAAATCATAAAAAATTGCAACTGTAAGAGTGATTGGGTTCATTTACAATATTACCCAGACATAGTACAAGTGCAATAATTGACTCTAGAGGTAAAAAATTCACTTATTCCCAAAATAAACATCTGTCTGGCTGTAATTAGTCTTGTGTTTTGTAGGTTTACTCCCTTATTTCACAACTAAACATGAAATGTTTGCCAAATGCTCAAGTAAATTTACTTTGGAGAATGAAAATGAAAAATATGTTTTTTCTCCATCTTGCCTATTTATCACTGTGACTCTAATTTTAGCCTAGGCTTAACCATATTTATTAACACATGCAAAGTGAGCCTGGATCTAATTTGCTAAATATGTTGCAAGTAAAATTATGCAAAATTTTATCCAGAAGAATTTTGGAAAACAAATTAAATATATCATCCCAAGGTAATTCATTTCTGGGGCTTATCTACTTCAAACAAGCACTGACCTGTTGTTGAAAGTGAAAAACTTCTGCTCTTGCAGTTACAATGTTTTCAAATGAAACAAATATTAATGAGAATGTTACTAGTATTTATATAATGTATGGCTATTGTTATGTTAAAGCTGGTGAGGCATTTGTCTTAATTTAGATCATTGTTTTATTGATAACACTGACCCTAGAGGAGTGGTCCAGACCCCAGCAGTTGAGGTGCTGGTCTAAGAAGGTCAACTGACAGCATCTCACAAATCTTCTGGGTATATAATTTTTATAAAATCAAGCAGTATTTCATAGGAAATGGGATTTTACATTTCATACAAGGCAATTCTTCTCCACACACTCAAAAGGATAATACCAGTCTGTCTCCATGACACAGTTAAGTACCAATTCCCTGATTACTTTACCCTGCTTGATCATCATATGGTTTACTTACTGGCACTGTAAATGGAAAGCAGCTGGGCAACGGTCACAACACAGCAAATCACCACCTTCCTTGCAACTATCACAACAATCATGATTCACAGCCCGGCCTGGCCGCCTGTATTCGCGTTCTGCCTTTCTCGATTTTCGACCATAGTCATCGCTCTGGGGCGGCGCCACCAATTTTTGGATTTGCTGGAAACAGAATGCAAAAAACAAATATCACCAAGCGACGCTTAACATGTGGCCTACTTCACCTGAAACACAGGAAAAATTCAACATGGCGACTAAAACTTTTTAGACATTCACCGAATCGTGAAATTTCTACCTACCTCCATGAGCCCGCCTGAGGTGTCCAAGTCATATTCGACAGTCGCCATTTTCTCCGAGTATCGTATGGGCAGATAAGAAGTTTACTTGGAAAAACTGAAAGTCTCTGGTGACAACAAATTCCACTTTTATCGAGTGGAAAGAGAAGTCACATATGACTTTGTCAAGCGATCCTCAACTGGGTTACCATCACACATTTAAAAGGTATTTCCTCGGTGACAACGGGGCTAAAAGACTTTTAAGTAACTCCAAATAATGCTGCTATTGAGGTCGTACCCTTGCTGTAACATGCGATGAAATCGATGATCGTACAATGATAGAAAATGTAAAATACTTAAACTTTAAAGGTCCCAAAGCAGACCACTTGGTCTTGGCGCAAAATGTCGGACGACCTAATGCGCATGCGTGCATGTGGAAGGGTGGATCTATAAGTTGGAATGTTTTTCGGCTGTATTAGCAAGAGTGAACTTGAATAAAACAACAGACATGCGGAACAGATTTAAACAAAGAAACAAGCTAGTTCAAATTTATATTTATGACGAAAAATACAATCATGTTTCTTATCAAGCATTTTACCAGTATGCGTTGAAAATGGTATGTTTAGGACACGACGGAGGCAGCAAGTCAACGCTCGGCTGTCACGTTGATGTTGAGCCCTAACACATTTTTTCACTATTAATAGGTTTCATGTGAAAAAACTACACACATATATTCTTGTACAGGTAGCTTCATATGGAAGTGCAAAGCCTTCACAATGGCGTTTATCATAATGGGTGAAACAGTCCCATTTAACTTTTAAGATGATAATTCATACATGAGATCTGCCCTAGCTGTTAAAACATGTAAAAACCCCCGCCCCCACATCCCATTCCTTGCTTGGTAATAGTAATGGTAGGCCTCCTGGGGTAGTTTATTATTTGAAATCCATGTGCATCCTAGAAGAGGAATGGCCCAAAGACACCAGTGCCTCTTCAAAAAAGCCCATACTGCAATTTATACACCAGTGCCAGTTAACACAGCCCACTTATTTTATCAAGTCTAGCAAAAAAATTGCTTTTCCATTAGCAGAGTTGCCAACCTCTGACAAAAAAAGGATAATAATAAAATAATAATAAATAAATAAATTTTGAAAGTTCATGGTATAATTAGTAATTAAGCAAACAAAATGAATATCACAGCAGCTAATTTCAAACACCTAAATCACTGTGTGAAACCAAGTTATATCTGTTATAACTCCTTGGTGAAACACTGTCCTATAAGTACTGGAGTATACTCTCTTACATACCCCTGATACATCGCCTGATTCTTAAGACCAGGTATAATTATTGCATGCGTCACTTCAGATTCAGAAATTTTAATTTAAAAAATGCCATTGGAGATCGATTTACTATCTTTGTCAATTCACATGCATTTTATCTTTGGTCAATTGAGAAAATATGTAAATCCTTTTTGACAAACAGTCACTGCATGTGTTAATAATCTGACCACTGTCTGTCCATGCCAGTGCTGTTTCAAGGATCACTCCCTTACCTGCTAATCCATAAGTGCCAAACCAGATTTTTTTTATTGCAAATTTACTGAGTGGTCTTGTTTGGTAAAGAAACATTTTCCTTCCCAAAATCATCATGATGCAATTTTTTTTACATTTTTTATAAATATTGTTGCACTGCTTTTCGCTGTTTGGTATCCGCATGTTTGCCAGCATTGCAGGTCTAGTTTTTGTTCCTTTTTTATTTTATGCTGAGCAGGTGAATCCTGGCAGAAATTCACAATCTTGGCTGAACAAAAACGCATCGAGTAGGTAACCTTGCATTAGGTTTGTGCAGTATTTTGTTCACAGCTTGAAAGGTGTGCACATATAATCAGAGCATTTTTTAAATAATTACTAGTATGTTATCACTCACTCAAAACTTTAAGCAAAGAAGAAAACATGCTGTCAATTTCAAATATGATTTGTGTCAAAATCAACAATATTCGTAATTGTCTTCACTTTTGAGCAATTTATTTGCCAACTTCACATTATTTTGATAAAAATTGATCAAAGATCTTCAAAATACAACAAAATATGAAACATTTTATTTCATCTGCATGTGAAGCTGTTCTTTTTGCGAAGCATATTGTTGCTACCTTTACTGGTGTGTACTGTGCTCCTCTTAGAAAAATTTAATCCAGTTTGAATGTTCAAATACCAGTACTGAATACAACAGGACTGTACAACAGTCAGCAGACAACATTAACAACTTGTATTATCATAGTTCGTGACATTCAGGATATAGTTATACCGATATGTTGGTTGTTCACATCTCTTTCAGAGCACTTGCATGTGTTTCTGTGGAATTGTAGTACTGGTACATAAACCGTTAAACACAAAAATTTAATTGTAACACTAATGTATATCAAAAAGATTCAACAAATGACTGTTTACTGATCATATCAGGTACATTTAAATCTTGGCTTAAAGCTTGGCATGGTTGGTGTTATCAGTCAGAAAAATAGTTCAACAGCTCAATAAATTAACAAAATGACAGGTAAAAATGCTAAGAATTAATTTATTTTAGAATCTGAATAAGAAACAAATTGTAACAACTCGGAAGCTCTTCATTCTACTTCTCGAATGACTCTGTAAGCGGCGGAAGGCAGGTCTGTCCTTGAGGGATACACAACTTTCAAATTACCATCAGGATCCACTATGCGCACTTGTTCAACAATCAATCTTTGACCTGTGACTGCTGCTGTGCCATCCTCGCTGCCTCCAGTAGCTCCCCCTTCAGTGGTGTCATCCCTTCCGACACCAATCTCAAGAATTTCTTGAAGGAGGGCATCCATCACCTTTTTGCAAGTGTCTAAAGATGTAGAGCTCGTCACTTCAATCAATACATCCGTTGTGTCTTTGGAAATCTAAAATAGTTAAAAATTGGAAAAACTAATGAGGAAGACTCTGTTAATTTAACATTTTAGATGAACATTAATATGTCATTGTCAAGCTTTTTGTATATGTACTTGGCATGTTTTGGAATAAATATGTTTATATTGTACAACTCAGTTCACAAAATGTGATGTATTCTGGCATGTTTTTGTGGTGCTTCAAAACAGCTGATACCATTACTTAACATTAAATCTCTTGACACTGAAATTAGCAAAACGGCAACATAATGGCAATTTTGTGCATTACCAATGCATATCTTATACAAGTACAAAAATTATTACTACCACTTCAATTATCAATAATTCAAATACCAGGACTTCAAATTACCTTAGTAACATCACAGTTCGTGATTGGTGGGAATGAAATAACTCTCCCTTCGTTATCTGCCAGGAAAGGAAAAGTTGCTTTGCCTTTCAACAGATCTAAATACCTGAATAAATAAAAAAAAAGATTTAATCAAAAATAAATTCAGAGATAGTTGCATTGTATTGAGAAATTGCAGAAAATTTACATGAAATATACTTGTTTAGAGGCTATTCAGCTAGACAGCTTTGTGCCCTGGTGAAGATACTCCAAATAGACACTGCAATATTAGAGTAAAACCGCAATTTCAATACTAGCTGTTGATTGAAAAAAAGTTTTTTATTCTTATTTCTTTGAACTTAATACAAATGTTTTGGTTTCAAAAGTAATGATAATCTACAAGCTTTTATTAAAGGAAAACTGTTCCTAATGAGCTACAATAGTAAGAAAGATATACCTTTGAATGGAGACATCAAGAATGAGAATAAAATATCAAACTTTTTATAATCACATAAATATATCTGGTTTTCACAAAGGTTAATGTTAAATTTTACTCACTTGTGTATTCCAGAAGTTTGATTTCTCTTCTTCTCTTTCCTATATTCCTCTGCTTCCTGGCACAGTTTGTCCACCAACTGCCGTGCTGTTACCTCTGCCTTCCTCATAAGGGGAAGCAACTGAAAAAAAATTAACAAAATGACCCAAAGGTTACAGATCTCAGCAAAAATAACCCAAGCAGATTCTCCTTATTCAAATGGCAGCTATCTTAAGCATTTAGCATAAAAATTGTATGACAGCCTGTCGCTCATTTTATTCTCAACACAACATAAATTTTGTCAACACTGATTAAAGAGCATGGCAAACACCATGTGTTACTATTTCTCTCAGGCCCGTAGCCAGGGGGGGTTCGGGGGGTTCGAAAGAACCCCCCTTCTTGCTGGAAAAAGGTCCACTCTGGGTAAAATTTGACCTAGGTATATGGGGATTATATGGTAAAAGGTCCACTTTTTCAGAAAAAGAACCGCCCCTTTGAAATGCTGGCTACGGGCCTGTCTCTTTATCCATGATTTCAAATAGATATTATTCTGTATTTACCTTAATTTTAAAAACAAAACTTTTAAGATTAAAAAGAAATTTCATACCTATACACTGAGCATAATCAGAGAAGAGATCTTGTCTCACCTTAATTTCTGTAGGATCCTTGGCATCATATAACAGGGGTCCCTTCACCAAAGCCACATCATGAGTGGCTATAGTGGCTGCCTGGCGCTTGTTACACATACTGTCATGTAATTTGGTCTAAACAAAAAAAATATTATGACCAATTAACAAAAAAGTTGAAGCTAAACCTTTCTTGTAAGTAATTGACTTGACAAAATAATCTGCCTTTTGCATGTCTACTGATGTTTTACATATTTTAGTGCAAGGATGCAAGTACTATTCTTGCTATGCAATACCCTGTATATATGTTATCATTAATTAGCTTATACACTGTGTAAGTGACATACTTCAAAATTACTGACAAGCAAATGCCTTTATTATAGGATGATCAATAATTTTGATCATGACCAAAACATTATGGCAATTTCTTCTCATCTATGAATTAAACAATCAACAAAAAAGACCCATGAACATCTTATTTACCCCTGGGCAACATATCTAAAGAAAGGGTAATAACCTGCAAATTGATGAACCTCTTAAACATGTTCAAAGACTTATGGAAGTCTAGCTGTCTAACCATACAGCACACAATGTATGGCCTGATCTCCAACACTGCAGAGGTAACTTTGACAGTAATCCCCTTCTCCTCCTGGAAGTGCAGAACCTTCATCATATTCTTCATCAAAATTTCCATCTCATCATCATTATCTCCTGCTTTTGCAGTTTTTTTCTTATCCTTTTTGGTTTTTCCTTTGTCCTTTTTGCCACTTTTGGCACGTTGCTGGGCAAGGACATTCCCTAGATAATCTAAAACCGACTTAGTTGGACACTGTTCAATCATTTTCGCCAGCCTTCTGTCCTTCAGTCTGTTTCCCTTTAAGTTTGCCTCCTTCAGTTTTAGGCAGTTACTTAGCTCCGGTGGGATCTCCAGCATCGCGTTGTCAGAGAGATCAAGCAGTTTTAGCGACACTAGAACCTCTATTTCAGATGGCATCGAGGTGATTTGATTGCCAGCAGCATTGAGCTGATTAAGCAGGCTAAGTTCAGGTGAGCAGAGATCTTCGGGCAAAGACTCCAGACGATTGTGTGAGATGTCTAACACGTGTAAATTGTGCAGCTCACTGATTAGAGGGAAATCAGTCAGTTGATTTCCACTGACGTTTATGGTGTGTAGTTCGCGTAAATCACCTATTTCTTCCGGTAGGCGTTCGAGAGAGTTCCTGGACAGGTCGAGAAACTTTAACTTTTTCAACTGTTTAATTTCACTGGACACATGGTTGATGTTGTTGCTGTGAAGAACCAAAGATGTGAGGTTTATCATTTTTCCTATTTCGTCATCAACCTTGGTCAAACAGGTTTTGCTGATTTCCAAGAAATTCAAATTGATTAGATCATAAAGTGATTTATCCAAACCATTGTCTTCTATTCTACTGCTTATGTCAGGCCCATGTAGTACAAGTTCTCTTCGCTCCTCTTTCCGAGCTTGCACAACTTCCTGCCATGAGGGCTCCATCATTGCACTTTATAATATGACTCTAGGCGTCGCCACGTTGAGCTCACCCAGCAAGACATGCCACGCTTGGTAACATGTAGCACGAGTTAGTCGGGGTCATCCCGCTATAAGTGCTTTTACTCCGAAAGACTTTTATCTAGATTAGAATGACTGTTCACAACTCAGCTGTCAACGTGATAGGTTTAGTGAACCTAAGAGCGATTTTAGAGCACTGTATTGGTCTACCACAATAAAAAAAAGATCAAAATCAGTTTGGTATTTCTCAATGGATTCAGTTAAATCACAATAGAACGCTATATACCCTATGGAAAAATGACAGAAAAAATATTTACAGTCTGACTGAGCGTTTTTTATGGTAGTTCTAGGAGGTATTTAATAAACAATACCTTTGCTGCATTTAGTTAACAAAAGAGAGAAACAGAGAGAAAGTAAGCAAGAAAAAGAAAAAAAACTTAATAAAAATAAAGAAAGAAGCGAGGAAGACGGAATAAAAGAAATAAAAAACGAAATAGAGAATAAAAAGGGTAAAATTAATAAAAATTAAAGATGATATAATACTAAAACCGTGATATCCCATCTATCGCATTCTATAATTCGTGACTGCAGTGGGTCGGTGTTCAGAAGAACGCTGATGCATCAAATTTTTTCCTCTTGTACCGGTAAAAGGACAACTGGGAATCGAAAACTGTGTTAATTCGCAACACAAGTCCCATACTATTGAGATTGTAGGTAATCAGTGATTTTTTTTAACAACGTTTATTCGAAAGAAATGGAGGCAAAGCGCTGGAAGCATTAAATGCTCTCCACAAAATTAAATAAGTAAATAAATAAAACAAATGGATACGTATATACAACAGAATAAATGTATAACTTCAAATATTTCAGTGATATAAATCCATCTAAGCATTCTGCATTCTGTTGTAGGCCTACAACCCCTGCCTTCGGCTTTTATTTGCTAGTTTATACCATAGCTTAAAGATACAGGTGCCAGGTCTACGACGATGGTTTTGCACCTTCTCCTGTTAGTATCACTGGCACCTCTGATTACTTTAAACACGAAGACGATGAGTTATCATTCTGAAGATGGTCTCTCCACCTGACTCATCTGATTTATTTCTAAGTTATCAGCATCTTTTGCATACCCACCCAAACAAGAAATGCATAAGGTTACGTGCCTTGACTTCTAATAACAGGTGGTCGTCAAAGTACAGGGTTGGACATCATAGGATTTCTACTACTCGGGTTGCTGCAACAGTCATGGAATATTATCAGTGTGGAATTGTATTGCGATATGTATTTTTTCTAGCTCTGACTTTCATGACTAAACATTGCGTCCACGCAGAGAGTGGTTATAGATTAGTAAATATCGCCAGCCCCAGAACTAACCCCGCAGCCTGTGGAAGGTCGACGGCGTCCTGGGTATGTGATCCAGGGAGAGTTATCAGCGAGGAGGAAGGTAAATAGCGCCACTTTTCACCCTAAAACACATTTTCGAACACTAGCTTAACCCCACCTAGTATGCCAACAAAAGCCGGGGCCCATTTCATATTACTTTAGGATGGTATTAACTGTAAACATTGTATTTGTTTAATCTTAAAAGGTAAAGACTTTCAACTAAAAATTTAAGGCTAAAAACGTATATTTACAAGTGGTCTACCCAATATACAAATTAGTCGAAATCTTAACTTTGTACGTTGAATACACAACCTAATAGGCAGAGTGCTTATTTGCGTTAATCCTATAATGTTGTACGCTTCGGTTGTTTTCACACTCAAAATAAGCATTATCAATTACCACCTGTAGCCGCATTTCGTTTTCTGCTGAGTTTTGCTATTTAACGACAGCTAAATACAACCGCCCTGCATACATCTAGTGTAGCGCCATTACCTTGAAAAATAAAAGAATTATTATGTTTTGTTTATGATTTTTTTCCAAGGAAAGGCAGAGTTGGCTTGACATAAAGCAATTTTGTAGTGTTCATTGTAGATAAAAGCATAATCTTATAGTTGAATAGTGAAAAATCAAGATACACAAACTTAAGGGGATTAACTCGTATAAAGCAATCACGCTATGTTTAATTACCTAAATGTTCATTGTTAAGACATTCTTGGAAACAATCGGATACATTTGAGCATGCTGAATTTTTTCAAGGAGAAATTACTGTACATGTATTTTATATAGGAAAAAAAGGACATTTTATTGGAGACAGACTGTGTTTTGTTGCCATTATGAAATACCATTTCCCCGCATTAACTGATGTGAGAATGATCCTCAAGTATTTATTTGATAATGAGAGGTCCTCAGGTTTATCTTCATAACGCCCGTAAGGAAATTAGTGTTGGCATTATCCATAGATCACCTCATTAAATCGACTCCTGTGACGGAACTCGTTTTCTTTTCTCTCGTATTTCCACTAATACTATCGAAGTATTGAATCCCGCGTAAAATATTGTGATTTTCACATAATGAAGTATTGCGTCTGTGTTTTTATGCAGCCAGTGGCTTTCCGATCGACTGACACTGTAAAACATTTGCAAATCTACATGTTTGAGCAGAACATTGACTTTGTAATGTCTATTCACATTTTAAAGAATGTGGATATGCCAGACTGCATGTGCTTGGTTTGTTTAACTGTTTTATATTATCTACTGGTATATCTATTTGTGGTTGCCAAGAATGCTTTCTCATATTCAATTTATCTACCATTGAATTCACTGCAGCTGTGCGACTGAACCATCTGATTGACGACGTTCGTAAGCAGACCCCATGTGTGTGCCTGGACAAAAGTCGCTGTGACGCGAGCGCCCCTGGGATAGTAGTGGGTGTGTTACTAGTGCCAAAAGTGAGCCCACCAGATGGGTAAGACTACAAATTAGACTTCCTTTTGATGTCTATATAATCTCTGATTTGTTGGAATCTTTCTAATTCGATTACTAAAGGTACACGTACACCCAAAATTACCGTATAATTTTTATTATTAGACAAAGTATAAGGGTGATTCGTACAGATTACCCTGCAAATATAGAAGAGCAGAAATCAAAGGTACTTCCTGTATTAATTCGTAAACTGCACAGCGTGAATCTTGACTCACGTAACCAGTTTTATGCTGTTGAACATGGTCTCCTGGCCTTGTGCCTGCAGTGAGTGAGTGCAGTGCAGTACAAGCACATGCATTTTGAAACATACTGTAAAATTTTAAGTGACAATGTGGAGTGTTTGTGTTTGTGTGTGGAAAAGAAAAAAATTGTGTCTATACATGAAGAAACAAACTTCAACGAAACTTGATTATAATATAATATAATATAATATAATATAATATAATATAATATAATATCTCTCCATTGATCTCTACAGATCCAGCGTGGGACAGGAGATGAACAGATGGGCGAAGGAACTTGCAACTAGTCGCTGGAGTTTTGGAGCCTGTAGTGACGATATAGTCATTGTATTCTCACGAGACGATAGCAGACAAGTACGTTACTCACTAGACCTGTAGAGATTAAGTAAGGGTGGGAGATTAGGCTTTTATACGTGTGGCTTTGTATTGTAAATAGTAAAACGAACATGGGTGTTATGACTTTATTCAGTGTTACCATAGCTGATTTTGCCTAAAGTCAATAATGAAAAAAAATCGTAAAAGATTCCTTGGACAAAATATAATACATTTTATTTTTTAGAAAAAATTGGCTTTTTGTTTTACTTGTCTTCATCAAAAATATATTTCAAAGGAAATCAATTATTCTTGTCTATTTATTTAAAGCTTGCGGTTTATGCAAACGGCCGGGTGGCGAGCAGGGTCGGTGGCCAACCTTGTCTTATAAGCATTCTTCAGGGCGTTCAACCATATATGTCCGCAGCAAAATATGCGGAGGGAATGAATTATGCCGTGTCCAGTTTTAAGTAAGTATATGTCGAAGCATACATGTACTTTAGTAGGTTGGCTTTGGATTGTTCTTGAAAACTGTGACTTGTAGGCCTACAATACTTACTGGTACATAAATAGCATGCAACACGTACCGTACTTCCGCCTAATATTGGCTACCCCAAGTGTAATAGTGAACGACTATCGAATCCGACAGGAATTCAAAAGGGGCAAAATGTTGCACATAGCTTCTTTTAAATATGGACCACATAAGATGCTAAATGTAGACTATTTACACAATAAAGCAATCAATGATCGAACATCTTTCGAAAGTGTTTTACAAAGTGAGACCTGTACAATAAAGTATTTAGGTGAAATCACTAAAATTTTATTTTCGCTTCACTTTTCACAGGAAAGTCATACTCGAAGGTGTCTGTCCAAATCCGGCCAATTCTCCGGGGCATAAGTACCCCCCTGCTGGGTCCGGTGACAGTGGTAGTAGCAGCAGCAGTAGCAGCAGCAGTAGCAGTAGCAGTAGTAGTTCCAATGGGGGTACCAGTAACAGCAGTGGTAGCGGTAGCCAAGGGAAAAGCACAAACATGGGGCACAGCGCCGGAAATGTCAGGGCAGGATCTTTGCTGTTCTCTCTTCTAAGCATAACATTAATGCTGGTATCGTAACATTGACTGACAAACATCCTCTTACTTTTAAGAATATGTATTAACTGTGGATGGACCAGTCTAATTTCTGTAGAATTCTACGTTTCTGACCAATCCTCATACCCGGTGAATCTAAGACTCGAATGAGGGTAATATGTTTTGTATGCTTTTGAACAACTAACTTAAGATAGCAGTTTTTATACTCTTAATCGTGATTTATTCGCAGAGAAACACGTATAGAAAAGAAAGCTGGCAACCGGACATAATTTTCGTCAATGGTGAACAGTTATTATTATTATTATTATTATTATTATTATTATTATTATTATTACTGAGATTGAGAACTATTGTGAGAAAAAAAGACTACACTCTAAAATATGGCAGTGCACTTCCACGTCTGTAAGCAGTGCTTTTGAGAACGTTTGGGGTTTATGAACCTTGCTGACATGTATGTCTTTAATTAATGATTTTCTTAAATATTCATTTAATACATGTACGGGATGAATATAGAAAATTACATGTATACTCGCCGTTCAAAATATTTATTATGATTTTAAGTCTTTACGTTGTATTTTATCAAATGTGAACGTTATCTGGTATCGTTCTGTGTTGACTCATAATGAGTCGAGCTATTTTCTGTAGTGTGAACTGTAGAGACTTCAACACCAAGAGCGTGACCTTTTACGACTTCCGCGCCCAGTTTCTTGATGCCATCTTTTACCAAAGAACACATTATTTATGTGACGTATTAGTTAACACGTCGCCTTTGATCTTTGTCGCATCGTCAATCCTATGTATTATAATTAGTTTAAATATATCACTGAATCGCCACCATTCATCTTAAACTGGACCCGCCTTTGCTAATACTTATATCTTAATATAACATTTTGTTTCTTATTTTGAATTCTAAAAATACATTTTATATTGGTCTCCTTTTTATATTGATGATAAAAACCTTTTAGACACGTTCACTTGTAGCAAGTTAGAATAAGAAACAAAGATGTAGGATAACCGAAAATTTACCTGTATTTTCTTGTTACATTTTTTAAAAATGAGACACGATGATAACTAAGAAAATCTCGCGAGACGTTTTTCAAATGTTAACTTTGACTGACACTGCTTCGCAAATATTTGAATAAATGAATAAACTATTGCACTATTAACTTTACATTACATGTTGTGTACTTGGCGATGTAGCTGTCGTAAACTGTATCCTTGGCAGGCCCGTAGCCAGCAATTTCAAAAGGGGGGTTCTTTTTCTGAAAAAGTGGACCTTTTCCCATATAAACTTCATGTACCTAGATCAAATTTTACCCAGAGTGAACCTTTTCCCAGCAAAAGGGGCGGTTCTTTCGAACCCCCCGAACCCCCCCCTGGCTACGGGCCTGCTTGGGGAACTTCAAAAATTGAGAATAACCAACTGTGTTGCTGGTGTGAAACGCCACATGAGTCATGGTGGTTCTATACATAGAAACTAAATACGCAAAAATAGGCCATGATTCACTATACGCAAGGAAATCTTGTTTTGGACAAAAGGATATATATGTATATCTCTAGCCAAAGAGAGGCTTAAAAAAAGGCAAAGGTTCCGTCTAAACTATGGATATAAATAGAACAAATTAGCTTATGTTCATTGATCACATGATAAGGGAATGGCTCGGCATTTCAACCTGATGCCTCATTTGTTTATACCAAGCTTCCAGAAAAACAAAACTACGTACTTGAGAAGTGTATGACTTTGTCATCAGTCCGCAACCTGAAGTGATATGGAAAGGTCTAAGTTCAGATACATGTACACGTCTTGGTTGGTTTTTCTGACACTGGTTTTAACAGTGTCTACGTCACATTTGCCAAAACCTAGGTATCATAAACAGCTTTACGAGCTAACAGATATAGCAAATCCCAGGACAAACTTCGCGGAGTGTGGCCGTATATCCCCATCATGGGTTTGCGATCCAGCCGGCATCTTGGAAGAATCTGAAGGTTGGTACTGAGAGTCCATCAAAATAGTAGTGCTTTTCTGTAGCGGGACCAGGTGTAGTCCTTTAACATTTCTTTCTGCTTAATTCAGTGATAAACGCGAGTGTTTTCCTTTTTTTACATATGACGAGTGCTATTATATTTAGTTCGTAGACTGGACTATTTACATTTTAATAGTACTTTAAAACGAAATGAAGTACAAAACACACGAAATAGAACAAAGAGAAAACATGAAAAGCACTCAAACCTGATGTGGAGTAGACCTTGTACATTTGTAGATGTTGATCCTATTAATACCTAGTGAACATTTTACTGTTTTTTTTTTTAATATCAGCCTTCCGAATTGACAACGAAATTACGAAAACTATCGAAGACACCAAATGTCCGTGTAGTCAACAATGCCCCTTGGATTCAAATGGCTATATCATCTCTGTTGTTTTACTTCCAAAAATCAAAGTATCTCCCGGGTAAGTATGGATATCTTTATCTTCCTTGTTATCAACTCAAGTACACTCTCTTTACTTATCGACTTTAGTACTCATAGCCTTAGTATAAAAAGCTGTATTTTCTGAGAGCAGATGGTATTACATATTTAATGGACTGTATACACACACACTGAACACGTCAGAAAAGGAGTACCCAGGACGGTGACTGAATATGTACCACACGTGATCTATCACAACTTCTCGATGGCGGTTGTAAAATGACACTGCCAACATCAAATCATACCGCCATCCAGGGGCGGATCCAGGATTCTTTGAAGGGGGGGGGGGGTCCGCGGATGAAGGGCCCCGAAAAATTTTGGTATTTTAGAGGCCGAGGGTGACATTTAGTACGGTTTAGAACTATGATTCAGCTAGTCAAAATTTTAATATCAAGAGGGAACCAAAAATCGAAGGGGGGGGGGGGGGTCAGGACCCCCCCTGACCCCCCCTCTAAATCCGCCACTGCCGCCATCAATTAACATTGCCAACTTTCAGTACATCTGCTTTACAAAGCTTTAATAAACGCATTCCACAAAAGTTAAAATTGTATGATTTGAACGAAAAATACATCAGTTATAGGAAATTGATGCCTTTTACGAGTCATATCCCAGATGTTTCATGATTACAGCTACAACGTGTCTACGGAGCTCAAAAGATGGGGTCAGGAACTTTCGACCAGACTTTGGAAGTTTGGCACCTGTGGTAATGATTTAATTATTCTGATCTCTTTGGGAGATGCAGCACAAGTAAGTCAAGGCTCTGAAAATTCTGTTAAATACTTTGGCAATCCAGCTTCAGTTCTATTAATTTTAACCAAGGAAGAGTCTCTTTCGAAAATTTTGAAAGAGGGTTTCTTCTTTTTTCTCAAAAGAAAATGATTATTAAATCTAATGAAAAATAATTCCCACCAAAACTACATTTGAACTGCACGGAACAAAAATATTTCTGTTCTGCATGTGCATTTGTTAACAGTATCAAACCTGGTCTGATTATTCTGATTACTAGTGTTCGATGCACTGTAATCGCCGTGAGTTTTATTGTCTCGCATTTCGCATAATAATGATACATACATAAAATTGTAGCAAAATGTCTCATAAAACCACTTTTTTCTGCAGGTAACTGTATATGCAAACTCTTCAGTATTAACAAAGGTCAGTGAGGCAAGTTGCCAGCGAGATTTTCTTGCCAACTGCCGTTTATATTTGCATGCCGGGAGATATGGCGAAGCTATTAGGCAAACTGTGGCAGGTATCCGGTAGGTCACAACATTTGTGAGAAAGACGATGGTGAATTTATAACCATTACTTTCCCACACTTTTTACCAAAGATAAAGATAAAGATCATATCTGTTCGACTTTGAATAAATCTGAGACATTTTAGAAAAAAAATTCACCATAGGTGGATAAATGGAGCACAGGGACCCACGCCAATTATGCCAAAATTAAAATGGCAAATATAGTCCACGACCCTTACAAAATGGAGAAAAACTCATTTTAGACCCACGTTTTTATATTCTGTATGCTGACATATCATTTTATATCTGGATCGAACACAGACTTGAGACTTGTTAAAGTACAAGGTGATCGATGAGCACTTGTCAACATTATTCTTTATCTAATTTTTTTCTAGAAATATTTTTCTTGGCAAACCTTGCCAATTTCCACCAGTTAGTGAATACTTCGAAAAAGTGAGCAACGACCATGAAGTACAGGATGGCATTGAGAGTATACGTCATACTCAGAGAGACAGAGGCAAGACCATTGGATTACGACTTCGACGTGATTATGACAATAATAGATATATACATTACCAAGAGGAAGAAGACCAAGCTGCCATGGGTGTCACCATAAACGGTACCCACTACGCTTGGTGGATCGTCCTTTTAATTGTACTGGGAATAATTGCCGTTATTATTGGCCTAGCCATTGCGTTGTGTTGTTGTTGTTGCGGTGCACTGTGCTGCTAATATCGGCTACTACTAGGACATTTCCGGACTAAGACCTCGTTTTAAGTAGTATGTGTACATATAGGCCTACTGAAGTCCATTGGAACGAAAAGAGATTTCCTATATCCTTAATATCCAACATCCACTACCGACAGTTTTCTTTATGTGACTAATTAAACTCACTCAGTCCAGTGGTGTGCGACTACACCAAAACTATGACAACAACAACATTATCCATTAAGCATGATTCATAAAACACTACAATGAGCATTAAACAACACAGCCAAAATTGTAATTAACATATAATTAACATATCCATTGCAGAGACATTATTCCCGATGATCTGGAAGTTTGTATTATTGGACCAACACAATTTACCATTACGTAAACGGTGGTCAAAGCTGCAAAAAGCTCAAGATATTGATTATTTTTTAATACTGTTGTGCAGTATGTACAAATTAAGTATGAAAACGAAGATACACAATACATTTTTATAGAAGCTCTTGCCTGCCCATTATTTACATATAGGCCTACTGTATCATCATTTTGGTTTTTCTGACATTGAGCTTAAAGTAAGCTGTACTAGAAACAGTCTCACCGTTTTCAGGTAAACATGTCCAAATATCCAGGACACTTGATATTGCTGGTATTTTACCAAATAAACAAATAAATATATTATTGAAATAAATTATATTGCAAAAAAATAAACAAGTAAATAATAATAATAAAATCGTTATAAGGCAATATGTTTGTATAAATCAGAAGATGCAGATTTTCCATACTGTATTACAGTAGGACTGCCAACACCGGTTCTGTTGTTTAGTGGTAACGGTGCTGACTCCTGTTCTGTCCATCCTGCCAGCTCACTAGTATACACTTAATTCCTGTTCACACTGCTTACCATAGGAAGAAATCTGCAACATAGATGTACTTACAAACCAACCTATGCCTGTACTGTATATTAAATTGCAAGATCTTGATAACAGGTCAGTATCTCATTCGCTGTTCTGCCTATTATCAAAGATGCATTTTGTTTTCACGCGGGAATATTTAAGTAATAAGTAGACCCTGGTAGGGATACCAATACACTGGCGCAATGCAGGCAAGACAAAATCACAATTTTGTAAAATGTGGAATAAAAGCTTATCCTAGAACTTACTGTGAGCTGATATGATGGTAAGAGCACGTTTGGGGCTGGCTTTGTATGGGTAGATGAAGGTCGGCCAAAATATCGATTTTAATCTTTTGCGTTTTAAGTGTCGCTGGTAATGCAATTATTGAGAGATCTGCCCGCTCAAAGGAACAACGAAGGTTAGAGCAGGCGGCCCTTTATTGTTGTTGGATGCCATAGAGGTGGAGAGCAGCTGTCCCTTTCGGAGATGTCTATATGTCTTTAAGCTGTCTTATCAAATGAATTGCTTTTTGTCTAGGTTAACAAATCCACCTTTATCTGTCTCTTGCTCCCAGAAGAACGCTTCCAAGTTATCTGAATATGATATTTTCAGATTTAATAACCGGTATGAACCATATTGATTGCATTTTTGATAATTGCCATAATTAAGTGAAATGGCACTGAAAAGGAAACTCGGTAAGAAAGCAATAATATCAGTATCAGTCGTCTAGCTACAAAATGTTTCCTAAAGATTGAACATTCTTTTTAATGATTTTTAGTGATAATGATGATTATTAAAAATCAAAAGTACCAAATACGATTGACACGTTGATAAAATTGGTTAGAAAAATTGATTGGTGAGTTTTGCAAATTGGTGTTGTTAGAATGAAACTGACATGGGACTGTTCTTGGGGACAGATTAATGACAAATCCAGGGCGTTCTGTGTCCGGTCAAACATTAAGAAGAATTGATAAACCTTTTCTTGAACGCTAAACTGCACACGTCAGCAATCAAATCTTGAGTCTTAGTGATGCGTTTCTGAATTAAGAGTCATCCCTCTAAATTATTCTTTATACGGCAATCATGTAGGGTTGGATATCGAGAAATATGGCAATATTCACTCTTCTCATAAAGTCGTCGGTATACAATATCTCATCAAACGCTGAGCGTCAAGATGAAGAATGAAACGCCAGAATTGCTTGTAATTTTTTCTCAGCCAGCAACGAATAATGCGCGAATGATACATATTAACAATGCTTAACTCTCTTTCCTCCCTATTTTTTTTGTGATGTTGACGGTGGGAAAGTCTTGTTATCCAGTATCAAAAATACAAATGTTGAGGCAGAAAAAAATTTCCGCTTTCTTCATACCTCGGAATCGCTGTATATTCACTGTCCATTAGTTGTTTCATTGTGCAGTAACACATATTGCGACCGTACAATTGGTGCCTTTCTATTAGAAATGAAAGAAATGTTTTTACTGAAGCTCTCTTGTAGGTGCACAATTCTGTGCCTTATTTATTTCTTTCATCTCAGGATGAAAATAATTTTTGTGTCAGATTTGATTGTGTATCTGAAACGAAGATGCATACAGCGATAAATGAAAGCCTTTGGTTAGAATATACATGATTTAAGAGTTGTTATTATAAAGGGGCATAAAGTGGAAAGTCAAACGGATATATCATGAATTAAATCAACACTTAAAGACAAATAGCCTGCCAGCCTCACCACAAACAAACGCATATGAAATGACAAACCGTGAATGATTTTGGTTTTAAACGTCACATACATACATACATACATACATATATATTCAAATGCCTGGAAAGATATTTAAAATATTAAAATATTTAATTGGGTGCTGGTAACCCCCCCTTCACACACACACACACACACACACACACACACACACACACAAAGAAAGAAAAACGCTACACGCTCTCTCCTCTTGTTATTTAAGTCCAGCCAATACCAAGTTTGTCAAATCCGCTTGCATCGATTTCCCTAGCAATTTTTTTCGTCAATCACTTGACATGAATTACGACAGGAGCAGATTTATCTGTGTACGCTCTCCACACTGCTCCTAAGAAGAATCAATCAGTTGAAGCACATGTTGGAGTTAAACAGCTAAACCATGTAATTGATAGTGTGAACTTCACTTAGATCTCCTCCCGGTGTGCTCAACACCTTGAAATGTCAATTACATTGAAGCTATCCTCTTTCTTACAACATTCAGCCTAGCACGACCACCAAACCGCTTTGGGGCGAATTCAAATTTCACAAGAGTGACCATTTTTTAGGTGTTTACACTTATTTTCTTAGCTGACAAACCATGATATGTTTATGCATTAATTCTTGGCCCAGATGTGTTTATGACATATATTCTGGAAAGGTAACATTCCCGCCCCTTTTACTACCCTTCTTACTAAAAATACACAGATTAAAATTATTAAAAAGAGGGGTTCGCAGAGGGCTTTCAAATAAATCGATCCCTCTTTTGGTAAGTTTATTAAAATTTGCAATGGAAAAAGCCTTAATTGTTTAATAAAAGTTAAGGAAGTATTTAGAAAAAGATGAGTTGTGGATCCATTTGAAAAATTACCACGTTTACAAACAACTTTCATGGATTACCGGTATCACACAGAAAACAACGGGCGAATTCGGCTTACTCATTCATCTTATCAGGAAAAATTATTACAGTAAATCAGTGAATGCTGGTAGTCTGGAAGAGTTTACATCAGATACATATATCCCGTTTGGGCAAAGTTATCATGAACATAAACAAGTGGGGGAAATGCTGGTTAGTAAAGCCTGGTATATAAGCAGCAATTTGATTACCGTGTTCACCCTCATGGCCATACGCGGGTTATCGGGCTTCTGTTGGATGGCTCAGCTCCATTACGACTAAAATTTGCTACGGGCATTTCTCCTTTGAGTAAATTGTTTGAAATATTCAACAATGTTCTGGTATGGCTGGGTAATACATATATTTGCTGGAATTTAATTCAACACACTGTTGAAAGAAAAAAAGGCAAATGCTATAGAAAATTCTTAACAGGTAAAAAGCAACCAAAAAGAAGCAGAAACATTCATATACCTGCAAACAACTAGGAGAAGCACAGATTGTATTTCAAAACGCTTATTATCTTATTATGCTTTCAAGCTCCGAACAGCAGGCCTATTGGGAATGGAATCCGCGGGCTGATCTCTTGTCTCGACTTTATATCTAACAATCCCGGGAAATAACCAGAAATATGGACAATCTGCCAACAATATAGAGATCAATTTGTAGGGCAGCTTTCTGATACGATCTAATTGGAAGTGTCTTCCAAACTATAAAAACGATCGAATCAGCGTGGTGTACAGATAGGCACGGAAGGGAGGGGGTACAAATTGCCCAATACCCTTTCACTTTCAATGTTCATAGACCATCGACACTACAGCCGCCCGATTCCAATGAACATGAATGAACAACCAATCAATAAAACACATCTTTAAGTGTAACAGTTAAACCTTGTTACTGATACAGTGAACTGAACTTAGAGCTCCCCCCGGCGTGTTAATACAAGTATATCCAAGTATATGCTTTTTCATTAAGATGAGATAAATAAAAATAAAGGAAACAGTCAGTGTATGTGCACTAGATATAAATTACCGGTTGTGTTTTGTACTGTAGTGTAGAGTGTGTATGGAAGCAGGATGTGAAATGATAAAGTGTAAAAGACGTAGAGGGCATTGGTTTGGCTTATATATATGTACAGTGTATTGGCAGCAGACTGTGAACATTCTCCTCACGATTTCTTCATTCGATTATGCTCATGTTCTCAGATCTACATGTAGCCATACTACAGTAAAACGGACCTTACTATTCAATATATACAACACGAACTATCTACATGCATATGTGCTGAAAATCGACAAATATTTCTCTTATTTCATTTCATTTTACTGTTGAACAAATTTATCGCTCCCCAATGAGGAATTTGTCTATGTATGATAAACGTACCACGTCGCTCAGGAAAAGCATCAAATCAGTAATCAGATATCAATATCCACTATCATTGGGATAGAAATTCCATCATTATTCTCTGTGGAGATTATTTACTTCTTTTGAAAGAGTTGGCTTTGAATCATTCAATCATTCAATATAATTATTTTGAAAGGGAACTCTACAGGACACAGTGTGATAAGTGCATTACGTAGAAGAGATTCCGATAAATATATATATTTTTTTATTTTGGCGGGAACAACAGCGACGTTTGAGGTTCACCGCGACGTTTAGACGGGACTGTTAAAGGCTCCAGAATCTTCCTTTTTTATGACAACATGTATGTATGTGATTCTTGTATCAGCCACATCACCATGGTCTCATGCTAGTAATTACTTTTTCGCCGAATGGCTATATGCTTTAAATTCTCTTATCTAACTGGAATACAGTGATGCGTAATATCCTTAACTGCTTGGCAATGTGGAAAGGACGAAAGCCTACAAGTGTTCTCTTTCATCTCGGCGTTGCGGAAATGTTTATCCACGAGTTTTCAAAGAGGTATTAGACATTTATCTGAACTGGCATACCCATTTGCATCTCCAGCTGCACCGCCTCTTGGGGAAACGACATGCTAAAAAACTCAAATCCTCGATGTAGACTTAAATAAGTTAGTTTTTACTTAAGTTAGTCACAGGTTATAATTTAGTCAATGCCTCATGTACTTTGCCCTCCTATGACCATATGCTAAAGCCATATGCCTGCTTGTCCTATCCGTAAACATCTCTAGTCGGCAAGCAAAAAACCATCATTGGTTGCTCTTGTAAAATACAGAGTTACTTTCAGTGTAGCATCTTCTTGGTTATAACATAATATGGGTATACAAAACGTTCCAAGGATATGCTGTCAAGCCGAAACACGTTCATTATTAAATATTTGTAGGGCATATAGGCTGCTGAAAGGCTTAGGTTTAGATATTCAGTCAAGCTTAGCGCAGTCACTGTGATTGGTCCTAAACGAGGGATTGGCGTGATAAAACAGATTGGGTTGATACAGTGGTTATATCCTGGTCTATAAAGACCGAGTTTTTAACAAAGAAGGAATGTTCTTTCGAATTCATTGGTTTTGTCGGAATTTGGTTTTAGTCAAAATTACTTTGCAGATCATCCCACAATTTCTTTTATTCTGTTGTTTTGTAATTAGTTAATGGGTTGTTAATGGTCATTTGCAGATATTTTTGGCCACAAATGCATAAGTGTGTGGTGGTGATTATATCTATGATTTTGTTATTCTATAATTTGTTCGTGGATAATATGTAGGGCTGTTTTCGATTTTATAAGTGGGTTCTGTGGCAACTTCGTCAATTTAAGGTAATGAGGGATTTAACAACTTCCTGATACAATGTATATGCAATTCCTGCTGCTGTGATGACGTGCCAACCATTTCCCCCTCCGCCACAAATGCTTTCGCTACAGATTTAACAATAAAACTGTGGTTGTTGACCTCGTACTATAATATGTTTTAACACATTTTAATGGAATGAGCCCAGCACATAAGCGAAGAGAAAAAAATCCAATACAGAGACGACAATGAAAAAAAACGTTCAAATCCCAAACCTCTACTTGACCTCAGCATGAAAGAGCCGACGAGTCTTCAGCCTTAAACAATTGCATTTCGATTCAGTCCTGCAAAGCGTAACATACGTCTGTCTTAAGCTAACATCGAGTCAACACACGTAGTAATTTTACTTGATTTTGATCGAGTCGGGCATTTTATATCCTCAGCCAAAGTTAAAATCCACGAGAGTGATATTCTACTTACCTTTAACCTCTTGCTTATGCGAGCGCAGCGGGCGGTTGATTTTACCTTCAAAAAACTGATTTGTTCAATTACCCTTGCGTTAGGGTGATATACGAGAGGAACGACGGACGAGTGACGTCGAGCAATCTTGCAACCATTAAATGCTTGGTTATGCTGGAATTAAGCTAAACACCCAAAGGGATGAACAATCATGTTTTTTCAAAGATGGATTTTAGTGTACGGTTTACTGTTTTTATGGACATGTGAAGCTAGTCTGGGGTCGATACTGCCTCGAGTTCGTAGGACTGTTCCCAGCTGCAGAGTAGAAATGAATAAAGGACAAAAATACGCCAACATTTTGGATCTAAGAACAAATGCTGGTGTATGCCAAGAAACATCTTCGATCTGTGATACCGTTGGAATTTTGAACGTGACGGAAGGTGAGAAAGCAGTAAATCGTTTGATCGTTTAGGTGAAAGCAGTATCATATGTGATCCATGCATGTTAAAAACAGTGTCAACAAATCAACTATAAATACACAAGGAAATAGATTGTAAGAGGTGGAAGCGTTGTCTAAAATGCAGTATGCAGTTCAAAATTAAATCGCTGCATTCTCTTTCAAAAGTGAACTGCCATCACTGTGCAAGCTTATCCAGAGTCAGATCATTTATTTTGAAGAAATATGAGGCAATCTGTAATTAGATAATAACCCAGTTTTCCATTGAGAGGATTATAGTATTCCCCAGAGGCATTTCAATGTTTAGATAGGTCGTAAAAATGCAACTTGTGTTAGGTGAAGGCAGCAAATATTCATTTGTCTACTTATCGCTTCTGGAGACTTTTTACAATAATATGGCCTAAAATGTACCAAAATGTTATATCTACATTGTAATTTAAACAATAATATTTACACCCATGTCCGTTACCTGTCTCTCTTGGCACACTTGAATATTGATGACATATGTTCGCTTGAAGTTAACAAAAGAAGTTCAAATAAATAAATAAACAGTTATTCACTTTTATATTATAACACATTCATATATACAAGCAGTGTCCAGCAGGTAGGCAAATTTCTTACTCTAAAACATACCATGACACATTTTACAGTTTCTGTACCATTCATATTCATTGTATTTTTTAATGTTTCAGCATTGGTGTTGGGAGGATTTGTCTCTTATTCTTGAATTGTAGCGGTATATGCGTTAGATCAGGAAATAAGTCTCATCTTCGACCCCCTCTTTATATATAGTCGATATAACGTCTGTGATTCTGGGACTGGCATGGTTTCACATCCCCTCTATGTTTCTCCTGATCATGGATGGAGTCTCAATCCTCCATCTTGCTAGGTTGTGTTCTTTCATTCTGGACATATTCAAAGGGCAGTTTATATAAATAGCTACGAGAGAGTTTATTTTTGCCAAAAGTGTATCCACCCATACCTCACAGTCTTGCTTTAACATTGGCTTTACTAGTATATATCGAATAGGTTTAAATTTGTTGGGGTGAGACTGTGTTGGGTAATGGAGTGATTGCGTTCAATAGAGGTTTCACAGCCTTAACGATCCATTTGACTGAAATTTGATGCAAAGATAGGTATACTCCTTTGTGATGTCAAAGTTTCTTTGTTGATACACTAGGGTGTGTGTGTGTGTGTCTGTGTGTCTGTGTGTTTGCATGCGTGTGCGTGCGTGAGTGCGTTAAACAGAGCTTTTACTTCTTTGTTATATACAACGCTGGATTTGGAGCACTAACGCACAGAGAGAACCTATAAACACGCTCAGCACTGCCTTAGAACCATTTTTACAATCCGAGTTTTAGTACTTAGCTCGACTATTGGTATTTCAACGTAATCAAATATACATGTAGAATATGTCAATTTATATTTCAAATTTGAGCTGTTTTGGGGACGTAAAATAATCCCACAGGCGTGGATATAGTACTTGCTGCTCCCATACTTTCTGCATGCCATTTTCTCTCAATCGTAAGCATACACGCACCTTTACAAAAGTACCCACATCCCATATGCACCATTTCTTTTATCAAAACATATTTTATTGACCAATTTGATAATTATGGTCGAGGCAAATAGTGCATTTTTCGCCTTACTTGTTACACGCGTTTTGTCTGTATATTGTTTGTTTCTTATTTACAGAATATCAACTAAATGATATGATTCGGAGCCTAAGAAGGGAAGTACCCTGTTTACCATATCTATCCTGCCGGTCAAAATGGGACGGGATTTGCATATCTATCACTTTAGTCTCTAGAGTATTAATTCCAGAAGGGTAGGTATCTTATTTCCCTGACACATTGCTGGGAGGTAAAAAAATGTTCTGAGGGTGTGATGTCAAGCATCCAAAGAGGGGAAAAGTTCAATATCTGTCAAGTACTTGAGTTTAGTTGCTTCAAAATGCCACGCTGTTGAGAATCTGTAGTAGAAGGAAGGTAAGATCCTGACGAAAGATTTTTATGTTATTACTAAAGCAGTTTTGCAGGGTACTCGAAGTACATGGTAGTACTCTTACTTAGTAATTATAAATTTTGGTTTGCAGCACAATTAAAGGAATATTTTGCTTCGGAGATATATGAACGCGTGGGTATCCAATCTAAGTCGTGTTTAGACTCACACATCGTACTAGTTAGTCGGTCCAACTGTACGGGGGATTCTCGCTAAAGTGCAATCAGTGCAATCAGCTTAATCAGCACACGACGGCTAATTACCCAGTAGCTGCTCGAAGAGGCGTCCAGACAATTAAGCTAATTCCACTGATTGCATTTCAGCGAGAATCTCCTGCAGAGTTGAACTGACCCAAATAGTACGACTTGTGAATCTGAATCTAATAGTTTTGGCATTTGAAAGTTTTTCGTTTAGTAGAAACTGAAACCGAAGAGCATTTCAGAGTGCAGGGAGTTCATATTTTTGACGCATACTACTCTCATGTATGCTATAAATTGAATGTTCCTGTAACTGGCATACTGTTGCTCACATCCGTGAAATATTTCACTAAAATTGTCCTAAAATCCTTCAATTTCCTGCAGATCCTCTGTTGCCACAGAACTCTACAGATGTGCAGAAAAACTAGAGATAGACGGGAAGAACTCTGACATTTGTGAAAATAGACTTTTGATCGTTTATTCTCAGTGCGACATGCAGGTAAATGGAAAGCCCAGAGTAGGAAATGGCATATTGATTATCCTGATGCAAATATAAAAAGTTTAAGCGAGGATTGACTGTTTCATTTTAGATGTAAAACAACTGGTATCAGTCCGATATTAATCAATCAAACAGTGAATGATTATTAAACTCACCCTTAACGTAAGAATGTGCCCTTCTTCATTGTAAATACGCTTTGGGTAAACTCTTTGTCGGTTGAAAAAAAAAGAAACAGTGGGAATCATCCGAGATAGCTTTAAGTCTCGCGGTTTAGCGTAAAATCGAACGAGATTTCGCGGGAGCGCGGATCAGAAATAATGGGCACACTACATACTGAGTATGTAGTACCCTCCACCAGGGGTCTCTTCAGCCTTCTCCATCAAACAAAAAATACAAAATACAAAATTTAATGCAATTTTCGTGCAATTTTGCAACAACAAATCCCTGGGGAAGGGTGGCAGGCCAGCGAGTGCGGTGAGGTAATGAATGAAAGCTGAGAGACTTTATGCACGGGTTTCTTTCTGGTTGTTCTCTTTTGTGGAATTACAGTTTCTTGCAAAACATCACGATTTATTGTTTTGGGCGTCACTTTCGTATTGGTTTCTAAGAAGACATGCTCAGTGCATAGAGCTTCAGTCTTATCGCTAACACGGATTTTCGCACATTTTTCTAGTATATCGTCACGACGTGCCGAGCGTCCTATTTAAGGCTATCTTGGATTGTTCCCATAAATGTTAGCTGGAGGTAAATAAACTACTATCTGATTTTTTTAATCGTCCCAGTTTTGGTTTTTAGTGGTTTTGAGAATCTATGCTTTTTTTTTGTTACAGATGTCAATTTATGCAAAACCAATGGCAGTGTCATGGGCAAATTCGTTCTGCATTAACAAGTTGCTACGTGACAGTCAGACATATTTCAAGGCAGACGACTATTTTGGAGGACTTCTATACGTTATAACAAGTTTAAAGTAAATAGACCTTTCTTTTTATTTGAAGAGGTAATGTGTGTTGAATTAGAAAGGGGTGTGGGTCTCTTAATTTGAGCAACAGAATGGCTGTCCCTTTCCTAATTCTTCCACATACATGTATGCTAGTATTCACGTAGATGTTTTATGTGAATTATGCAGTTACTGTGAAGAACTCGTTATGGAATCATTGTGTCAATTTGATGCGAGACTCCCCATGTATAATAACTTGTGATCGGCCGCCCAAATAATGGTTATGATTATGCAGAATACCAGTATTTTGCCATTAAGGAAGTTACTTTTTATGGCCAACGCAACCATTACAGTCTAAATGTGTGCATTTTAGAAAATCAGCCCGCCGTTTATGCTGTAATGATTATCTTGTTTATTTCAGGAACGAATTTTTAGGTGTTGGTTGCCGGCCAAACAACAGCAAGAACTTCGAGGGGAAAACTCATCTTTACAGGACCAATGAAGAAACTCATTATGAAGAGAATGTCACCTTCAACAGGACTCAATTCCAAAATGTATCATTTATTTGCCCCAAGAATAGTTTATTCACAGATACAGCAAAATATGTCGACAAACCCCAGTCCAGTGCTCAGAAACATACTATCCACACCGCCCATGACTCTGGTCATACTACCATTTACTCCGGGGCTGGGGGCCCCGTCAAAGACAAGGAAACAACTGCACAAATAGCGTGGTGGGTGATTGTGCTTATAGTATTAGGACTGTGTATCTTGGTCACAGTCGTCATCACCGGTCTCCTCTGTTGTTGTGGCTGCGAAAAATACATGGCCTCAGGAGGACCCGATCTGTCAGCTAGACAGCGAGCGTGGACGGTATAAATAAGACAGTTGATTACACATGAAATGCGTTAATTTTTATTTTATTCAAACCACTGTTAAGTGAAGCTGCACACTAGGAAATGGACCTAGCGTGTCTTGAAATTATTAGCACGTTCGGTCATATTCGTTTGATTTACAGCAACTGGTTGGACGCTAAGTGTAATGCCACACACGCCCACATGCGATCGCTCTGCGGCTGCTTGGCCATTAAACAAGATAATGTTCAAGATGTTAGTGTGCTTATGCTTGGTTGTTAATGTTCCTTTTGATTTGCCAAAAACGATGAACAGGAAGTTAAGTACAGGGCACCTAAAATAAAAAATCTACACGTTACAGTTTCGTTAACTGCAGTGTGTTCGTTATCTGCTTCTTGACCCATAATATTGGTGTGACTACGGTACAAATTCGTACGTGCGAGCATTGATACGATTCATGGTACAAATGCATGTACAATCCGCGTTACGAGCTGTCTCAGTAACAGGTGTGCGTATTGGCACGACGCAGGGTAGGAGTTATGGCACATCCCAGGATAAGAGTGCATAACAGATAGTATCCAAGTCACGAGTCTTTTTGAGGACCGGGTGAGTTTTTTTCGGACAAAATGTAATGAATTTGGGGTTTTCTTTCACATTATGTATAAAATACTCGAAAACGACTGCACAATTGCCGTTTCAGTAAAGATCAAAACACAATATCAACAAGACGATTTTAGAGAAAAAAGTTATTCAGAAATTAAGTATATTTGATCATCAATCCCTTTTTTTTTTTGTGCATTTTATAAATACATATATAAATATATATATTGAACTCTGAAGTGACATGAGACACGACTTTAAGCAAGTTTTATACAGTACTTTACTGATATGTATATTAATTAATTAGCGAAGTAGTCTTACTTCCTTCCGTTTACC
The DNA here is from genome assembly GCF_001039355.2 of Lingula anatina. Next base: position 47,958 of record NW_019775839.1, read on the forward strand.
TGTATAAATTGACCATGCACATAACGCCCTCTGACGCTGGTTTTGCAGTGAGATAGACCGGTATTTTTGGCAGGTAAAATATGCATGGTAAAGAGCACCTCTGATCTACGGTGTATGATTCTTCAACTGGAACAAGCGGTAAAAATAGACACGTTTTTGTATGTTTCTGGATATCATTCTCACTCTCGTCGCACGTTTGATTCACCCTCCTCAGAAACAGTCATGAAACTGAGACACGGAAACAATATTTGCAGCATTTTGTTTTTCATAGAGTTTTTATGTTTGAGAACAGTTATTTCTGGACAAATTCTTTCGTCAAGTAAAGAAAGAGAAATAGACGAAACGAAGAAAGGGCTGGTGGAAAATACGTTGTCATACAGACTGAGCAATATCTCCAACCCGAGGATAGATTTTGAAGGATGTGGTAGGACCAGGAAATCCTGGGTCTGCAATCCAGCAGGTGTTCTTGAAAACCTCCATGGTGAGTGGTTATGTTGTAAAGAGCATCATCTAATGGGAATCTCCGTTTATCCAACAGTTATAATAACAGTTTGATGAGTTTTTGATGGGTGTAATTCAATACGAAAATGCACATTAAAATATTTGTTTGAAGTACAGCAATCAGATTTATTATGCTATTTGATTTATGAAATGTAACTGTGTTTATGGCTTTTATTTTCACTTTACAGCTGAACGCCTAGATCATATGATCGATGATATCTTGAACGCCACCGCATGCCCCTGTGCTAAGCCTTGTGATAATGGAGTAGCTGGATACAGCATATCAATTCTGGTTGTAACGAGCATCTATGTACCATCCGGGTAAGGCCTAATTTCACACAACTCCTATACTATTTCTTTTCAAAACTTTATCACGAATAAAAATCGAAGTGTCATCTCTAGATCCCTAAGCAATAATACCTGCTTTTATTTTCCCCAAAAATTTACAATTCGTACATGCTTAATTTCATGAAAAGGTCCCCCCTTTTGTTTTATTTTACTTGTACTTCCACAGATTACACTTAACACAAACTATACTATGGGGAGGTGTGACATGGATGATAATGTCAACCGGAATCGATTTGTTTAACTCCACTAAACGCACAAGCATGAATAATGAACGCTGCATCTGGTCACTTGAGGGTCCATTTAACAGTTTGCTCTGACAGATAAATGACACCACGCCAATTTTATACTGCCCGTCGCGTTTTTAAGAAAAATGTATGGGCTCACGTTATCCTCACACTTGACAGCGTCCAACGGTTGCGCCCACACATGCACACATATGATAAATATCAGAGAACAGGAAATTAAACCTAAAAACTAAGTCACATTTTGATTAAAAAGAAAACCATGCTTTTCGTTCCAGCTCCAGTATTTTCAGTGAACTGAGTGGCTGGGGTTACGCACTGGCTAATCAACTGTGGAACTTTGGTACCTGTGGAAATGACATTGTTCTCGTGCTTTCACGAGATGATGATAGACGGGTATGTTAATCGAAAATTCCATATATTTGATAGTTTCCTGGCACAATTAGGTTTGTTTCACAACAATCCAAATGAATTACAAGTCACTAATGTCGGTTCAAGGCAGGTGTCCACTTGTTGCCCTGACCTCAAGGTGTGCAGACTACGACCATCCTGTAAAGCACACCCTTATTATATGATGAGAATATATAATTTTTTTAAAAAACTAGTTTAATTTCATATCACATTTAATCAAATGGATAACGATTCAAACCAACGTTTGTATAACATCAGTTCCCTTGAAAGTTTTGTCAAGAGCTGGTCATATATACAATGTATCGGCAATTAGCACCCTAATTCTGTGAGGTAAATCTTAGACAACGCATTGACTGCTCTAAAAGAACTAACAAACAGTACTTATATATATATCACGGAAAGTCGTGCACGGTTTCATCGTGCGGCGCCCCTGGCAAATGTAACCCGGGCTTTACTATGAATAACATGTTTGTGGATGTGATGTATTATTTTCATTATTGTAGCTTGAAGCGTATGCTAATGAGCTGGTATCAGAGAAGATTGGCGGCACAACATGCTTGTATAAAATACTCCGGGGATGTCGGCCTTATCTTTTTGTCAAGAATTATGCTGCAGCTCTTCAGTATGCCCTCATTAGTCTGAAGTAAGTTGTACTTTTGAACGCTTTCAATGTCAAAACATCGATTTTTATCATTATTTCATTTTGTTTTATAAAGTCTAATCTTTTGAATCAGAAATGTAACTGACACAATAAAACATAGTTAACGGGTTGTGCACGTTCATATCAGACGACCCTACCATATGCACCTCTACATTTTAGGTTATTAATCACTGTCGTGAATAAGTTGCCAATGGCTTATGTCATAACGTTTTTTTACAGGAAGGTCCTTTTGGGAGAGAAGTGCCCCGAGCCCAAAAACTCAACAGATTTTATATACGACGTTGACAATAACAGTGTCAAGATCAACAGTAGAAAACAAGACAACGATTCGTCAGAAAAAGACATAGTTGGCGAAGCAAAAGATGGTGGCCCAGAAAGTGCCCGTCAGTCAGGCTTACATGTAGAAGAAAGCTCGAACAAAGACGGGGTACCAGGGCTGCTTATTTCTGGCACATTCTTTCCCTGGTGGGCCATCGTCCTCATAGTGGCTGGTGCTGTATTGGCCATTTCCCTTCTTATCGCCATGATATGCTGCTGTTTTGGTGGCTGCGGTGGGGGACGTGGATACGCTTAAAGCTGGTGTAGACTGAGAACTATATAAATTCTCATAATTGGCCAGTTTCCCGTCTCGCCTTATGACATTTTTGAGTAATTACACGCCTACGGACTTCACTTCTATTTTCATTTTATCGCCTTTAAAACATCTGCAATAAAAAATATCACACGTGGGTGACCGCAGTAAATGGGATTAATCTTACTGCTGCCAAGAAAGTAGATCTGAATAAGGGTGCTGGGGCACTGATTATATGAAAAACGAATCTCAACACGCACATTTCTCTCATCATTTAGATTTTTGTGATATTCTGCTGTCTGTCAAGTCATTGTGTTAGTGATGACGACGAGCCGTGCAGTTTGTGTGAATGTGCAAGGTGAACCTGATCCCATCCTAACAAAAGAAACACATGAACATTTGCGTGCATTTATCAATTAATGGATACAACCTAGTGAATGCATGCTTCTCATACCGAAAAAACACCAGCGATTGTTATGAATTCCTAGTATGAACTATTTACATTTTTAAAAGAAATATCTTGTTAAGTGTTTAAATCAAGGACATGCATATGTAAATGCCACGTGGGATTTGTTTACATAAAGCCTCTTGTTTATCATTCATTTTTATTATTTTTACTACTTAAAAGTACAAATACTACATAGACGAACATTTTGTATTTTAATATGACATTTATTTCTTTTTTTAACATAAACTTCATATAACCCTAGTATTTCCTTGACTTAATGACGTATGACTGCTATGTATTACTCATAAATTCATGTGGCACTTGTCTTAGTTGACTTGCATGGCATCTACCCTTAACATCACACGCGTGTGACTGCTTATACTTAACATGAGCATTTACATTTCCTAAATAATGTTTCTGTAAATAGAATACGTAAGGTAGAAAGAACAAGTGGACAAATACTAGTAAAACACGATCATTTTAAGGGACAGTTCATAGGGTTCTTGTTGCCTTCATTTTTTCGTTGCACGGAGACAAAGCTTACATTCCAAAGGCTTGTTTCATGCCTGCTGGAAAACTGAACTATTCTATTCGAATGTAAGAATTACATGTAACTGGTTTACTCCAAGTAAGGAAAAATGTGCCCCCAAATAGGTACGTCAACAAATAAATGTCGACAATTATTAGAAAATTGACAAAGACAACAAGGAAATATATCTTTGTATTTTCCCCCAGATATACTCATTTCTTAAGTAAAAATCACTGCTCTTGTATCTCTTTTTAAAACGTGTATTTTGATAAATATTATGATTGGGGTCAATTTTTATGAATGACGCATGGCCATTGCGCTAAAGTAAATTACTAAACTGGGGAGTGTCATATTCTTCCCAAAACGTACGGTTATAAATGTCACACACTACGCGGATCTTCATTTATCAGCGCTGAAGATTCACTGGTGATAAAAGTGCACCTTCTGACATTCCATTTCTTGCAAAAGATTCATCACATATCTCTTCAGAATAACCTGGTGCAGTGCATGAACACGGACTGAGGTTTTATTCTACTTCTTATATGAAGTAGTAATAAAATTTTAACTTGCGGCTTGATGGCACCGGTTTTAGGGCTTTGATATCAGGGAAAGTAGGGAGGACGTCTTATCTACTTGACAAATGTGAGGCACCGTTACTCCTAGGTCGGGAAAGCCCATAATTACCTGTCTAATACAAACCAGTCATGCGGGTTGGTATGATGAGCAACACATTGAGAACTCAAATATAGGGTGCTCACTGCTATTTCTCTGGCCGAAAAAAAGCGAAACGTTATTTTGGGCACTAATAATGAACAGAGCAAGTTTGTCATAACAACAGGGATATCAGAGTAGAATCTGTTTTATTTACAGGAGTCACGCTTCGTCGAGAATGCACGGAAAAAGAGATCTATTGTACAAAGACCATGACCCAAGGACGTTATGGATTGTCTTAAGGATTTACCTTTTTACCTTCTACATTTTAACGTCGGTCCGAGCGTCGGATCATAACAGCGAAAAAGTTGACAGAATACTTGGAACAAATACGGGTAGTATGGACAAAGGAGTGTCCTCAGTTTTAGAAAATGCCATATTTGGCCGGTTCAGGCGGCAAACCACTGGCTGGACCCTCCAGGAGATAGCCAACCCCAGTACGGACCCTGAGGGCTGCGGCAGGACAGCCCCTGGCTGGGTGTGTGACCCCGGCGGTGTGCTGTTGACAGAAGACGGTAACAGTTCTTTTTAAAACAGAAATTTTTATCTACAGGTTTTGTATCAAAATAAAACATTTTGGTCACTGGGCACTATTAACAATAAAAAGTAAAATTAAAACTTTAGTTTGAGGCCATTTCTACCAACGAACTTCTTACAAAGCCCAAAAGTTGCCAACAGTTTACATATTTTAAAAATATTTTTATATAATGAAATTAGATTTTCGTTAGTAGTAGACCAAATATCACATTTATACATCACGTGTACTATATTTATATTTTGACTTCAGTGATTATTTCACAGAGAAATGCTCCTACAAAAAATCATATTTAAAGTGTTTACGACAGTTGACACCGACAGCACAAAAACACGGATGACAAAATCCCATTATAGCACCCCTTGGTCATAAAACATAAGTTCTTATCCACTAATAAGTAATCAATTAACCGTTGTTGTTCATATTTCTACCCCATGTTAAGCAAAAACAAGTGAGCATGACACATATTCGTACCACCACACCTGAAAGCACACAATATATCATTATACGCCAGCGCCAGGTAGGTCAGGGGTGACATGCCCCGTGACGCATTCCACGCCGTGATGATATTCACCCGAGCTTCACTCATGGCCATCTGAAACGCATAAGTACTGTCACCAAAGAATTTAGAAGTGAAGGCGGTAATAGCCGTAAAATCTTGCAAAGCATTTGTACTAAGATAACTGAAATCAAACAACCCGAAGCATTGGGATAATATATCCAGCCTGGGATCTTATTAAACTTTAATTGAAATCAATATGAAAGTAAAGGTATAGGGCCTTGTCCCCACTGTAGTACATGTAGTATAAGTATGAGACGAAGAAACGAGATAAAAAATCGCCAGGCCTTCTTGTTTTATAAGAGATTGGAAAAGAATAAGGCTAATATTGAGAGTCGTTTTAAAGAATACAAATCTCTCCTTATTGCCAATACCAGGCCTACCCAACTACCAGACTCGGCACCGAACGATCCTGAATTCACCGGTAGATCAGACCACACTACCCGTTTTCAATGTGTGTGTCAGATCGCATTACACAGTATCAGACGCGACACCGCTCTTGCCTAGTACGCGATGTGATAGTGACGATTCTCAGCGGGGTTGAAAAGCATTGCATCACCACTCAAAATTTGTTCAGGGTATGATACTCTGTAATGCGATCTGACACACACCTTGAAAACNTTCCGACCCCCGAACCTCCCCTGGCTACGAGCCTAGATAACTACCCTCCCCACCCCACCCTACGTAAATTAAAATAGTTCACATTTTACTGTCTAAATCTTGAACTGTTTTGTTCTTTCATTCAGTTCTTCTACTTCGATAGAAGCTAAGAAATGGGCCAGTGAATTGGTCCAGAACAAGTGGAACTTTGGCAGCTGTGATAACGATGTTGTAATATTTTGGTCAAAAGAAGACAGGCAGGTAAGTGAAATTCGTGTTTTTTAGTGTTTCTTTCCTTCTTCTCTTGGAAATGTGAGGCTACAAGCTCGCTATATATCCAGTGATACATGTAGTAATTTTATTTTTACAAATTTGAACTATTCTTATAATTTCAAAAATGGACACATTGAAAAGATATGTCTAGTTTTATTAACTTTCAGACCTCAGAACTACATCGAGTTTACATTTTCCAATTGATAATCAATTTTACCATTACAGTCTGGATCATTCAGGCAAACAGTTAACGTTTCATTTCTGTTTTTGCTATTTTTCCATTCAGTTGTATTCTTCTGCGGGTTCTCGAGCTTATAAGAAGCTGTCAGGTGATTGCGTTGGAGATATTTACTCTGAAGCAAGGCCGCTGTTCGACGGGGGCAATTACGCTAAAGGATTTGACCACATACTTAAGGAATATAGGTTAGTTAATTGGTGACACAAATTAGTTAAAACCCAAACAATCCATAAAATTTTACAGTGCTTACTTTATACATTGTGTTTATGTGGAAATTTGTCAAACAAGGACCGGGTGGTATCTATTCACGAAAGCACGCAGACAAATCAAGGATATTAAATATTAAATAATGTGCCTAGCACTGCCACATGTAACTACATGTATATCCTCCTCTTGATTTATTTATATCGCTTAAGGTAGCAGACTTACAAAATGACCGTTGTATTATCATCGACTTACAGATTAAATTTCATTAAACAAATATAAAAATCGTATTTTTTTTCTTTTAGGAAAGCCCTCCTGGGAGAACGTTGCACAGCCCTTCCTTGGTGGGCAATATTGTTGATCATTCTAGCAATATTTCTTTTGATTCTTCTGATTGTATCCCTACTACTCTGTCTACTGTGCTGCAAAAAGAAAAAGCGAGATCGTGTACAAAAACGCACATTTGTCCACCAAGTATCACCTGATGGGAGAACTACCACGGTGGAATACGTTTCACCGGTTACGTCAAGGCCGCCGTCACGTGTCACCAGCACTCCTATTCCTTTTTACTCTCACACCATGCCTAACATGGACAAACATAAAAAACGAAAGAACGGCCATGCCGGCTCGCACAAGAGCTCGCCTGCTGTGTATAAAAAGGGATATGGCAACGTAGCATACAGAGACAGCACTTTAGGAAGCCCGAGCTCCGAAAGGGCCATGATTTACCACATCCCTGACGGTGTTCAACCTGTAAGAAATTCGGTTCCTTCCAGATCTGGAAGCTTTTCGGACTACGGAAGCGGTTACAGTACCTATCATAGCGGTGACCGACGAGCAGACGATCGTCGACATTACGGTAGCCATGGCAACCTATACTACCCTCGTCACCATGACAACAGTCCACATAGAGATATGCGACTTTGACAGCAAAGCCACAAATACCTTTCAAGTAATTGGATACAGCATTCGCATGCTACAACTGATTGAAATTTATCAGTGAGATAGCCTATAAAAATGGCATTCTTTAAGAAAACCGGGGAAGACAAAGGGAAGAGGAGGATGAAGTTTTAGAATGCCAAGAAAGGAACCACCGAGTTTTTTTGTAACGTACTGTAAGAGTACATAATCTTTGGGCCCTTCGCTACTGAGGGGTATGACTTTAGCAAAATAATAATTTATCTTTGATTGATGTACAATAAACTTGAAACGTACAATTTCCAATATTAAGACATTGCATGGGAGAATACATTGACTCACTGATTATGTGATGACACGTGCCATACCGTGTAAATTATAGAAATCCCAACTGAAAAGGAATGATTTAATGTTGAAGTCATTTACATAAGGTCTTGTGATACATGTATTTATATAAAGGTTATCAACAGCGTACAAATGTATATATAACTTGTATAAAAATTCATGAAACCATATGGGATAACGTTTTTTAAGGTGCATGTATGGTTGTATGGAGTGGTGAAGATAATACACGGTAGAAAAAGGACGCCTTGCCCTATAGTAGCCTACTGAATGACGATTAATGGGTGTGTGTGTGTGTGTGTGCGTGTGCGCGCACGCAATGACCCGGATGTCTGTTCTCTTTTACTTGTAACATATGCCACGGTTTACAAGAAAACACAGGACCTACATTTCTACCATTGCGCCGAAAATTTATCTTAGCCTTTTATATTTACATTTAAAACCTTTTCCCCTTGAAGCTACACCAGAAGAACATACTTAAATAATAATAAATAATAATAAATAATAATAATTATGTATCTTTCTTTCTAAATTTAATAAATGTCAAGGCTGATGCACGAATCGCGCAATGCGTGACAAAAACTGTCATAAGTCAATCTATAGGTCACATTTAACTGATGTATTGTGTATTCTCTACATTCTGTAACTCTCTTCTTCAAAACATCGCGAAAGAATGCTCGTACTACATAATTTACCGGACACCTGGACATTTTCATCATACGCACGTAATACTGGTCTATACATGTAATTCATGTAGGCCTACATACAAATATTTTTTAGTTGGGACATTTTAAAGACTTGAATGATTATCGTCATTCTAAATAGCTTTTTGAAATAAAATGTGGTAGAGAATAGTGATTCCCTTCATTGATGAATTCTAAAATAAATATATGTATTTGTCTAATTGGCTCGACTTAATTCGTTTATTTATTCATTTGTGTATTCTTCATAGCGTATATCAGCTAGCTAGATGTTTTAATTAGCGAAAAAGGAAGATGTTTTCTCAAACGGAAACGATTTTGTGAATGGGTAGCTATAATACGACTTATAGAATATTCTACATGTATGAAAAAATCGACTTCAGTTGTTGTAAATAGAAACTTAAAATATTGAAATCCATGTACGAAGGCTCAAGACGACGTAAGGTTGCAAAAAAAAAAAACTTTCATTTCAAAAGAATACTCAAAATAATGAATAATCCAGAAAACGCGTTTGGGTACACTATTTCGAAGGTAAATACAACGTAAAGTCAACATATGGCGATAAGAGGAACTTTCTGAAAATGCATTAAAACACATTTGAGTATTTAGAGCCGTTAACTTAACCTTTGAGAAGTCAGGAAATGCATTTGGTTTTTTGATAATACATGTATATCCTATCTACAGCAACTGAAACTTGCGCCTGCCACTTCATAAAATCATAATACTCACATTCAAGGGGACTTGGTATATCATAAATGCCTACATTTGGCAAATAGCTTTTTCCTGTATCTTTTATGTAAAAGACTGATTTCAATATTAGTTCAGAATGTAGTCTGCTAATGCTTTTAACGGACTAAGTTTCGTTTTAAAAGGAGCCAAAGAGGATATTTTTTAATGTTTATTTGATCTCATTTATCCAGGTTTTAGAGTTTTAGAGTATGGATTAATTTTGGAGTAGAATACCGTATCAAACGCGCAGCTTTTACATATTTAAGACTCAAGCCTCTGTTCTACTTGCGACTTTGTGTATCTTACGTGTAATACAGAAACGAACTTGCGGTTATAAAATATGCAGTGAATCATATCAAGGGGAGGTTTCGACAGCTTGTATCCGCTTTACTTCAATTGCTTCAATTCAATATGTAAGAATATAGCTGCAACGCACTGTACGCAATACATGTATGTGAAAGTTGAAGTGGTCTTTCTAACTGTTCCCCTGACTGTCATTCTTTGATTCAGTTTCAGATGAGCGAAATAATTGAACGAATTTAACCAAAAAACAACGCTTTAAACCCACAATGTCGGATGGATTAATATATACTCCTCCCTTAAAAATTGATAGCCCCGGCATGTTAATAAAATATGCAAAAATCAAATCGTCTAATCTTTCTGTCTCTTCATACGCACCCACAACAATGTACAAGTATACAATATCCTCTTATTAAATTCAATTTTCACAAAAATTTCACATATGAAACACTTTTCATAAATGAAACAGTTTTCAAACATTTAAAATAATTTACTGAAGCACCCGCGGTTACGAGCCCGTACTTGCACAAACAGTTCAAACGGAAAACAGATCTCCTGAACTCCTTTTAAGTCCAAGTAATTTTTCATGGAATAAAATTTGAGTTTTATGCATTTCTCTTTAAAAGTTCAAATCAGTGGGTAATCTACAATCTGTTTTATCGGTAGTTGAACCATAAAACCAGTTCAACATGTCATCGGAGGAGTATATTTTGGGGGGTTCATTTGGGTCGTTCAGTTTTCTGCACAGCTCGCACCAGTCAATGCCGGTTGGCTCCTCGAACGTGTACTCGTTCCGCCAGTTCAAATAGCTCACGTATTTCTCGGGGTCTTTATCTAACATTAACAAATATTCAGCAAGTTCTTTTGGAGACTTAAAGTCCGCTGTGTTGATGTGCCATTCCGGTTTGATCCCTAGCCGTGAGTAGTCGGCACCCCCGCGGCTAATAATCACTGTGTCATACAATACGCTACGGTACCACTTTTCAGTCACGTAATCAGTGGAAAAACTGTTCTCAAACGCCAGGTAAAATTTATAGTTTGCATCAATATTTCCGAAACATTTGTCGTTGTTACCGCACTCTTCTCCGCACTGACCAAATATGTCGACTGGAATATACTTTTGGAGTTCTTTAACATAGTCTTCTCGGCGGCTCCAGGTTTCGCAATGACTTACCGCCCAAGCCACCATCTTCTGCTTGGATTTTGCTTTCGACAAGTAGTCTTTATTCTGAGGCACAGTTCTCTTTACAGGTACGCCAAACGGCCGAGGTATGTCGGAATCGGTCCTGAACGTCATCGTCCAATTGAAAAGGCCAAGGAAATCCCTTGCTTCTTTTGTTTTGGGAAAATGGCTCTGACAAGGAGATTCCCTTGTGTAAAATATCCAACGTTGTTCCGCGGGTCTTACTTTTGGCAGTCTATCTCGGGCTACTGGAGCATGAAGAGGGAAATTAAAATATCGAACAAATGCTGGGGCTAGAAGAATTACAGCATCACTTTTTGGTGCCAACCATTTCTCTTCCGTAGCTATACAGTTCTTCACGGGACAACCTTGAAAAACTGTTTTGATGTCATGTTCTTCGCTATAGTAATGTCTACATTTGTGATTGAAAAGCAGAATCAATTTCTCCCCATTTGGTCTCTCTGGAATGGGCACTGGCTGAGGCAGGTCCTCGTCCTCAAAAGTGCATTTCAGCCAACCTCGAGATTGGGGAGCATATTTCTGAAGTTTGGGTCGACTTACATTGTTTTTTTTAACAGTACCGACCTGTGAAGCAGCTGCTGGGAGGCTTGCTGTTGGAGGAAATGGCATTTGATCCATATCTACATCCGTGTCCATCAGCTGTGTCTGTATAACTGTATGGTTAAAATGTTTGGTGAGCAAAAACAAGATAAAACAAGGCCCCAGAATGGCAAAGAGTCTTGGGAGGGCGCGCTGCCTCCGCCAAAGCTGCATCATTCTGATCCTTATATTCATCTGCCCAGTAAGGAACTCGTGACCGGTTCGCGGTGCTCTCTGAAAATATAAATAGATGCCAAAAGCCTCTGAAGTTCCTTTAATTTCGTCGACACGCATGCAAACCTTGCGAAGGAAGGGACCCGCATAGGGTGTATATAATTCATGTGTCATACTTTCAAACGTGTGTATGTATATAAATGCATCTTAAAATGTTAAGGAGACCGATATTTTGAGACGTATAGGTAAATTTAGCAATATTTTAAAGACGGTAAAAATACGCCAAGTCAAGTCAAGCAGAAGAACCCTTGAAATACTTAGAGGTAAAGTGACAAAGAGAAACGTCAAAAATCGGAATCTTGTGCTATCGACATCAATTATGAATTAATAAGGCAATTTGTCGACTCAATCGTGCACGGAATGGATAAACCTGCACAGCAAGGCTTACAAATATGCATACAAAAGATATAACTGACAATGGATGCACATTTTTGCGTTAAGAAAAGTCTAGAACTTAAGAACATTAAATTTTATTCTAAAATTCCCATTCATAATTCTGCTGGTCCATCGCCATTCAGTTTAATTTTTTCAATGAAAAAATTACAGTTATGTCGTTGAAACATATTACATAGAATGTCAAATGAACAAACTATATTTAAGCCTCTGAACTTAACAAAAATTAAGGCTAAATGCGTGTACGGGGATATTGAGGTAATATATGAATTTATTGTCGTTTAACGAGTCAACGTAAATGTGTTAGAGAAGCAAGCAAGGGTGGGGAATTTGAGATGCGCAGATTGCGTATTGCGCATTAGAATAATTGGAATAGCGAGACAAGTAGTTTTCATTCGAGACTGTTTCAGCCGTCTTTGTCGGACTGGTGAAGTAAATGGCAAATGTGTCAAAAAGGAGGCAGGCGTCTGATTCGGATAGTGAAGATTCTGTAGACGAACGACAGAGAAGAGATTTTGTAGATTTGGTGGTACACGAAAAGAAGAGGGTGCCAAAGGAACACCAAAAAGGACAGGTGATGTAAATGAAAACAGCTCAGTCGGTAATATGGCAGACACGTTTTCGTGGTTTAAAATCTATATGGACAAACAGTTAAAACAGTTGAAAAGAGAACTCGCCGAAGAAAGTCGAAGCCGAAGCAAAAAGTTCAAGACAGTATAGCAAAAATTTTAATTAACGGGAAATCAAAAACAGTTCGAAATAGATACCGAAGTAATTGAAAATATGCAAAAAGCAGATGTGTTAATTAAGGAAGGGCAGGTGAAAGAGGTCCGTAAGGTACTGAAAGAAAGCATTGGCATTTTACAAAAGCGAAATAAACTCATAAAAATAGCAGACAAGTCAGAAGCAGGTTGGTAAGCGGTAAAAGGAATTATACTGCACGAGTCAATTTTGCAGGTGTATCTGACAGAGGATATTTTCTTTTTCGAAGAAAAAGATTACCAATATAAAACGACCAGTGATTTGCCTGTGGGCAATATGGCCATTGGAGGGAGTTTTGCCCAAACATTTACCAAACACAGGGTACAGTGCCTCCACGTGGAAGAACACACGGACACACAATCAGGGCAAGCGAAGCTAGGAAGCAAGGAAGCGGGTGATAACAAAACTAATAGAAGCAAGACGAGCAAATCAAAATTGCAAGATAAGTATTAGATCGATAATAATTTGAGAGATTCGGATAGGTTGAAGGATTACCAACAAAACATTAATGTTAAAGGGAGACTTAAGAGAAACTACCAGTTCTGGGAAAGCATACAGGCTAATAACTATATTCTAGACGTATTCAAAATGGATATGTCATTCCATTTATTCAGACACCGCCGAATTCGGTTACCAAGAATAATAAATCGTCTCTCGAAAACACAGAATTTATCATCAAAGACATTTTATAATCTGGCAGAATTCGAGAAGTGAAAGAAACTCCAAAGATGATGTATCCGTTAACGGTTACCTCTAACGGCAAAAAGAAACGTTTAGTACTCGATTTTTAGACACGTGAATCCATACATTTGGAAAGAGAAAATAAAATTTAAAGACGCGAACGAGGCTCTACAATATGTTAAATTGGGAAGGTAGAAGTTTCAGTTTGATTTGAAAGATGGTTATTATCACATAGATATTTGGGAATCACAGTAAGAGTTTTTGGGTTTTTTCTTGGTGTATGAACGGACAAATAAAATACTATGTTGATACAGTGCTTCCTTTTGGAATTTCGTCAGCAGGTTACATATATTCAATAAAGTTTTGAGATGTTTAGTGAAACATTGGCGATCAAAACATATAACAATTATTATGTGTCTGGATGATGGTTTGGGATTTAGCGAAAATTAATAGCCTTGTGGAAATTTTACGAATCTAGTCAGACACGATTTAATTAAATCTGCTTTCGTTGTAAATGAAGTCAAAAGTATGAGACCAACACAGTAGTTAAACTGATTGGGATTACATTGGAATTTGGAAAAAGGAATTCTATCAATAATTGACAAAACAGTTGCAGATTTAAAAGTTGATATAATGGAAAATATATCAAAAATGTCTGCTCGAAGTTTAGCTAGATTTACGAGAAAAAATATATCTTAACATATAGTATTAGGTGATGAAACGAATATGATGACTAGAAATTTGCATCAAGTCATAAATGGCAGGAAAATTAGGATGATCTCGATGATTTGCAAGACACATTAAATATGCTGAATGAATTAAAATGTTGGTTATCTGACATAGACAGACTATTTAAATCGCAGAGCCATGTTCGTGGAAGATGTACCAAAAATACTGGGGTTTTCAGATGCATGCGATACGCACACGGAGGTTATTTGGTTCGATGCAATTTTGAGATTTGTCACAAAATGTGGTCCGATAGTGAGAAAAAGCAGAGCTCAACAACGAGAGAATGAAAGGCGTTACTTATTTCATTGCAGTCATTTACGAAATTTATTAAAAGTTGCAAAAAGTTTACAGATAATCAAAACATTGTGAGAATAGTACACACTGGATCGATGAAAGTGCAGTTGTAAACACTGGCATTAAAATTTTTCAATTTTGTGTAGAAAATAATATTATTTTTCAAATAAAATCGATTCCAAGGACAAAAAACGAAAAAGCGGGTTATATAAGTAAAATTATAGACAGACGTTTGTGAAGTTAAGAAAAAATTCTCTAATTTTATGAATAAAAAATGGGGCACATATACAATAGATAAGGCTGCGTTCACATGAAAAATCTATTTTCTAAAAATCTAAAAATCTATTTGCGGTATCTTGTGATCGCGGTCTGTGCCCTGAACACCCCGCGGCGTAATTACGGGCAGCGCGAGCCAGTTACTTCCAAAGCTGTAATTAATTCTCGGCGCTGCAAGCAAAGTGGACAGAGCAACAGATAAGATAAGATAAGATAAGAGTNCAGCGGTTGCATATAGAAAAATGTAATTGATTGTCTCTCGATATCGTATATTAGTATTTAATAAGCACTTCGCTAGACCCAGGAAAATAACCAGTTCCGGTTCAGTCAAAGTTAAATATTAATAATCAAAGAACCGGGCAAATCACAATATTTAAGTCGAAGGTCGAGAATAAGTGTTTCTAATAATTAAATAAATGTTAAATCAAAATTTCTATCCATGACGAGAGATATGAACCACCTGTCGCCCTAATTTTATTATAAAAAAGCAGCGTTTTGCCGCATTCAGGGTGTTCAGCGTGTCGGGCAAAATAGAAGCGTATCCGAGCCATAGAAAGGAGAGACTGAGGGCGAGACATCGTGGTCACATCTTCAACTCGATGTAGTCCATATGAGCAAAATAAAATTCCTTTCACAGGAAAAAGGGTGTTGTTCATAACTATACAGTGACGCGCTTTTATCACCCGTAAAAGCCCCCGTTACAGATATCTCTAAATATGGGAAAATGTTAATCAGATTCATAATTCATGTTCATTTTCAATTCGTTATTAAGGTAAGTATTTTTTTCAGGTTGTAAGTATACTTGTACATCTTAAGAATAAAAGGATTTTTATGGTTGTCGTTTTTTAACTAAAATCGAATAAAATTGCCCGTTCTTCGTGGTCGACGCAAACAGGTATGCAACAGCTAATAGCAAGGGTTAACGAAATAAAATGATTTGAATTTGATGTGGTGGTTGGTTTTTTCGTTGCCAGTTATTAGACAATAAATGATTTATATGCGATTAAATGAAACGAATAAGCATATGAATGAATTTATTGTCGTTTAACGAGTCAACGAAAATGTATTAGAGAAGCAAGTCAGGTGAGGAAATTAGTTCATTGCGCAGTAGTATCGCGAAGAGAGTAGTTTTCATTCGAGACTGTTTCAGCCGTCTGCGTCGGACTGGTGAAGTAAATCGCAAATATGTGACAAAAGATTATTTTAAATAGTATCGATAGCAAACGCAGAGATTATAACCCGGTCAGAAAAGTAATGTATAAGAGAAGGTATAAGAGGGGCCAGTTGCCATAAGTAGGTGTATTGAAAAAGGGTAGGGGCCTATACGTTTTGTAGTATTCGTGATTTACTAAGTGAAATTTCTACAGTGTTAAAGGTGCAAGCGGGATGTAGGTAACAAAGAAGAGGTGGTAGTAGTGATAAGCCTGTAAAAGGCGATAGTTTCTGATGTACAGTTAATTCGTGGTATGTACGCATTCGGTAATACAGATTAGAATGCAACTGTGAAAATGGTTGGGAAGATTTTATTGAATTGTATAAAAGGTGGTTAAAAATTTAATGTGTACAACAAAGAAAATAGATGTATTGGTTAGGAGAAGTTGGTAGATGGTTATAGTTTGAGAGTTTGTGAAGTACATTTAACGCGTGGTACGTGCGCATTCTGCGACGCAGACAGGCATGCTCATACATGTAGCAAGGGTTAACGAAATAGAATTTGATGTGGTGGTTGGTTTTTTCGTTGCGAGTTATTAGACAATAAATGATTTATATGCGATTAAGTTAACCTAATAAGAATATAAATGTAGATACCCTGTAGATAACGTTTTAGACTACATGTTATACAAAATAAACACTTTAGATTTGGAACTGAAGATGTGTAGTTGTTGTTATATTCCCTCTCCGATGCCTCAGTTGTAGGCCTACAGTAAATAATATTTTAGAAAGAACCTGGGTAGGGAATATCATGGACCCCTACAAAATGTCTCTCTGTCAGGGTGGCTAGATCAGAACTTTTCTAACCGACTCATCAGCTGCAAACATAAAATCTTTGCCAGTAGAGCTATTGGCATGTTGTTAATATATAGCAGTAGATTTGTTGACTTCTTTGATTTTTAGAAATATAATATAGTTTGTATAAAACAGAAAATAAATGAATGAGCGTTCTTTTGTTACATTTATACTGAGACACCCTGTATTTTTGCGTATACCTTCGTGACATCGTGCGTAAACTACATACCGTAACGCCTACGTAATGCTTTTAACTTAATTTCTAATTCAACGCAAATACACCAACTGCTTTGTTTTGTGCTCGTACACACACAAGTACGTTCACTTAACATTTTCTTGGTGGAGCGGTACGAAGAATTTGTGCGTAAAATATGCAGCAAATGAATTAGCTTTGGGTTCTCAACTATACCATTTTATATTACCAGTATGAGAATTTCTCAGCGTGCTCGACATTTCTCACCGGTCGGCGTGTGCTAAATAGCAGAGTTTGCATAAAATCTAATGATTTTTTGTATACGACTCGGTCAGTGGATCGTTGTCATACATATAGATATCGATTAGAACTCTACAAAAGATCGTATATTTGATCATTGAAAGTGCCGAGAAACCAGACAATATCGACAATGGCGGATCCAGGAGTTGGTCACAAGGACGAAAAAACAGTAGACAAGACGACCTACCATAAAATGTACAATGATTGGGAAATTGCTCGGTTTTTGTATCGTTTTGCTCGGTGCATGGTCTTTTAAGAGGTAGAAGAGGATATCTTAAACATAACAGGGCATACCAGGGGCGGACCCAGGATTATTTGAAGGGGAGGGGGAGGTCCGCGGATGCAAAGCCGACCCCCCCCCCCCCCAACTTGGCGTGGGGGTTCGGAACCCTCTGAAGGGCCACGAAAAATTTTGGTATTTAAGAGGGTGAACGGTACCATATGGTACGGTTTAGAACTATGATTCAGCAAGTCGAAATTCTCATTTCAAGAGGGGACCAGAAATCGAATTGGGGGGGGGGGGGGTCAGGACCCCCTGACCCCCCTCTAAATCCACCACTGCCCACTGCCAAACCCCTTATCCGCCATGGATTGAGAAGATCGTATCTTTAGATCCATGACATTCCCATGTCAGCTTTGTAGTCATTGGTTTGAATCAGATAGAGGACGCCTGTATATAGGCCTATATATACATACATGAAGGCCTATATGAATCTGTATACGTACCCTGTTAACTTGAGGATAATACATGGCTGCTTGATAGTTCCGTCAAACCGTATCCTGTAGATATTTTACCCTGTTCTGTTCCTTATTCTAGTGATTCATTTACTGTGCATAAAATAAACAACGAAACACCTTCATCTGGATACATTTTCACAACTAATAATACTTATACATTGCTCTTTTCAGCCGACGTTTTGTCTTTTATTATTGATAAGATAGTTGAACATGTGTTCGTAATGTGGACAGTGTATACTTATTAGCCGTATATACCTGATGTCTCCTTTAAGTAAACAGGACAAACAAATTATATAAATAATATGTGTTAAAGAAACCCATGCTCTACAGTCATGGAACGTGCCTGTAGTTCCGTGTCACATATGTAGAAGAAATACATATGAATGATTTAAGTTTACGTGAAACTCAAATAACGATTCGTGTGTGTGTGTGTTGAGATATTCGCCGACCTAAGTCCGCACACAACTGTATACTGCTGTAATAAATGAGACACTAAGAGCCCGCTTGTCACTGTATTATTCATAAGATAGGCCTACATGTAACAGGCATTCAATCATTTCGTCATGCATGCCACATATTGCTACTATGGACTTCACTTCTACAAAATATTTTAATTCCATTAATTGTACTGAAAACACGCTGATCAATCAAAGGAAATATATCTAGTTTGGTATTTTATATATTGATTTTACAAAGATTTAATACAAAGATATATTTAGTTAAACAAAGTTTGGAATTTTAGTAAACACAATAGGCCTACAACCGTACGACACTGCCTGAAACACTTATTTCCAAACACAATCCTAAGAAAATTTATGCATTTTATTTTGGACCTGTGCGTTCTTTTATTTTTGCTTATTGCTATTTAAAATCGCTGAGTTAACATAACACCGTCTTGGTCTTCATAAAATAGAGAATTTTAAGAAACTACAAATGTACTTTTTTACCTTAGTGATTGAATCAATCAAAAGTAGGCCTAAATTACTAACAGACTTTTAATGGGAATCTCTCGTACAGAGGAAAACTGCTGAACTCGTTAATCGATTTGTTCAACCCGTAGGCCCTATGTGTAATCTCTCGCGTTCTGTACGAATAGGAAGGGAAGTTTCCACCAAATAGACCAACCACGGACTGTAGGACTTGCATTATTCGAAAGGTGCGATGTGCGCATGACCGGAATTGTGCACTGCAGGGGTCAAAATAGTACCGGAAGCGTTGTTGACAGCGTTAGGAACACATGATGGAAGCAGAAGACGTGCCGGGGGCGATATTAAACAAGCCATTTGAGCCGACAATGGTGCCGGAGTTGAAACGTTGGTTAAAATGTAGGTTGCCCACACATCAGGCAAAAAAGAAGAGCTGATAAAAAGGTATGTTACAAGATATTTTCTTAAATACACGACCAAAAACAAAACCCTTATGTGGTCATTATGTAATTATGTTCACCTGAGTCATTCATTGGGGAGATAAATTTGTCACCTGGTTCAGGCAATTATCTGATACAATCTCTGAGGTGGGCTAGTGCACTGTACAATAAAATTAGTACAAGCTCACTGTCATTATTAGTGCATCTATCATTCGTTTCTTCATTATCCTTCTGTTGTGTATCCAAGTAGATTTCGGTTAAAAATATGACATGTCAATTTTCTGTTTTGTCATCAGTCTAATATGTATGTATGTAAATAATCACTGTTATAGATGTATTGATGATGACTTTAATAATTATTTTCATGACTATTTTTTACTTGTTTTATAGGTGTAAACTGTACAGTGAGGATAGAGAGAGAAACAAAATATTGGATCCAGACAGTGGAGTTTGGAAGAGAAAATTAGAAGTAGGCCTACCAGATTGAAGTTTGAATCAAGACAGTGGAGAATGGACCAAGCCCTTGAAGGGAATGCCCAAACCGTTTATTTTTTTTAAATATTTGTCTTTGAATAAATACAATTCAAGATTTTGTTTCACAATTTTATTTTGCATAATAAAACCAATGATGTTGCCTTGGAAATATCTTTCCAAGGTACCTTATGATATTTCATGTTTTAAAATGCAATGTTTTAAACATTTTCTAGATATGATCAAGTGCAATGTGATAATAAAAATGTGATATTTGGTAAAATTGTTCTCTTTTTTGTTATTTGCATAAGTAATATACGATTCAATACTCCTTCACAGTCAGGATTAAACCTGGTTTTAGTTTTACTGAGGTCTAAGCAATGGCGATAACAAAACTCTTAAACTAAAGTAAAACTAAAACCAGCTTTAACCTTGCTGTGAAATCAAACCAAAGTTTCACATGACAATTTTCATGCCATTTTTTATACTGAGGTAATGTCAGAGCATAAAAAGTCATGAAAATTTTAAATTCCTCGTAGGTTTCAAGACCGATGAAATATTTACCCATTTCAGGTTTGTTGTGCATAGACTTTATCCTGAAAGTGTGTTTGTCAACTTCCTCATGTGCTTTGGACAGTTATTCCAGCATTTTATGTANCCAGTGCTGCAAGGTGAATCACAGTATCGAAGCGTTATTTTGGTAAGCATTAAATTGAAGTTAATCTCGGAGCAAAATGAATGTATAAAACAAATATATTGATAAATTTATGTAAAAAAAAATTAAGATATCCTCTTCCTCTTTCTCTCTAAAATAACATCAAAAGAAAACTAATTTTACTGAAGAGAAATGTAGGGATATGATAATATTAACTAGAAGAAAATGAGAACAGAATTGTCACTGTGAAAGAAATCCTGTACATATGTATATGTATAGGCCTATATCTATATTTACCCAAATCTGCACGCTTATCTTCATGTGCTTCTATATTAATTTTGTTATAAATATGTTTTAGGTGTTAGACGGACAACCATGCAATTGAAAATTGAGAGACAACTCAAAAAATATGTGACTGATTGCGAAAGGGCATTCGAGGAAGTTGAAAAAACAAAGGATGTCGCCGTCAAACGACTGAGGGAGCTGGCGGTCGAATTAGAAGACCAGCAGCGGAAAATGGATATCGTTAAGATCTCGGCTGCATCGTCTGGTGTAGTTGGAGGCGGACTTGTCCTCACGGGCTTTGGGTTGGCTTTCTTTACATTTGGTGCTTCGCTCGTGGTTACAGCTGTAGGCACCGTCGTAGGAGGTACTTCGTTACTGACCAAGGCCGCGACAGATATCGCTGAGGTGGTCATTAACAGCAAAAAGATGAAAAAGGCGCAGGAAGCACTGCAAAAATACAAAGAATCTTTCAGTGCAGCCTCAAAATCTATATCAAAATTAAAGAATTTTGTAGCAGATAATAAATTGGACACCCAAAACCTGGTGCATAATTTACTTGCTAGAGCTGGCCAGCTGTTAAAACACCCAGTTTCTTTATTGGCTCTTCGCGTAGTTTCTTCCACTGTGGTGGCAGGTCGCAGTGCGGTGATAACCGTCAAGGAGGCCGTTTGTAAAGGATCCATGACGGTGTCAGAAGCTGGGGGACCCTTGATTAAAACATTAACCACTGCACAGAAAATAGGTAAAGTGGCCGGGGCAACAGGTGCGGTTGTGGGCATAGCTTTTGATTTGAAGGACCTGATTGAAACGTCTATAAAACTGCACAAAAAGAAACATTCAGAGGTAGCGTGCCAACTACATGCCAAGGCAAACAGTTTGGAAACTTCTTATTCGGCGTAAAAATAAAACCAGCGGAGTGATGAAAAGTAATTGAAAACGTTTGAACAAGAGAAAAGTTATAAAAACCAAAAAGGCCTACATTACCTGTTAATAATTGCCAATGAGCATATTTATTCGCTATCGAGAAATATACCGTCCCCAGAGATAACAGCTTTATTTGTAATATTTGACGTAGTATAACTTATGCAAACAATTATAATTTTGACAGAATTATACACTTGATTTATACAAATGTAATGCATGAATTTAAATATTGTTTATGATATTTTATGCATTCAGACACATAAGCCTCTGACACATTTTTTTTCACTGAAACTAGTGAGACAATATTGACCCCCTCTCATGAAAATGCACTTCAATCATTTATTTATCTCATGAAATCTGTTAAACATACATCTTAAAGGAAATTGTAATATGCTTTCTTAAAGATTCTCCCCTTGAAGATTGACATTTCAATAGTAAAGTGTGCTTAGACCTTTACAGACAGAAGTGCAGTTGCTGAGGGCAAGAGAGATTGTCTTCAATTATTTTTGATATATCACAATTTACAAGTGCAATTAAAAGAAATTATCGCATATTGAAAATTTTATATTTAATTCTGTAGTTACCTGTTGTACCAGCACCTATAATAAAGATGGATGTTAAGAAAACGATTTTTTGTAGTTTGTCTTGCTAATCAGAAATTTGACAATGCTCGGTTGCTAGGCTATTGTTTATCCGAGGTCTTCTATCTGTTACAAAAGCGTATATAAGTCTTGGCTATGTTTTATAAATATTGTGAAAAATTAAAATAATGGTTTGATGTTTCTGATTGGAAATATAATATTGGAGACACGTGTGACCCCTACCAGCAAGCTGGCGCGTGCAACACTTCAATCTGTAAAAGCTACCTTAAGATTAAACCCACTTCTTGGTCTTTGTGTCAACCTTACTGTATACTCATGAGAACCGATATTAACTCTGTTGATTATTGAAGTACACGTGGGAAATTTTTCTTCTCTTACGAAGAATAACACCTGCATCATGGGTCAAAATATTATATCAATTTGTCCCATACATGAGCTAATCCATTGGTAACCCATTTCCTCAAAAACACCTGTAACAAGCCAACCACTTCTTGGCTTTCTTGTGCTTTAACAAGAAAGATGAGGGTCTTGCTTTTCGGGTTGTTCACTTCGTTGTGTGTTCTGGTATATAGCCAGGATGTCAACATGCTCCTTGAAGAGGTAGATCAGCTGCGTTTCCAGCTTAAAAAGGCACAATCTTCATTAACAAAGCTGCAGAATAAGTGTATGGCTGGTCAAGGTTTGTACAGACATTTTCAAAGATATTTTAGCCAATGTTTAACTGCCACAAAGGACAAATTTCATTTTAATCAAATTTCACTAATACTATAGAGAGTTTGTGATAAAAAGAACTGAGTGATGACTAAAGTAAACTGTCTCGTTATGAACACAGTAAAAAAGATAAACCCCCAAGACACAAGCCCTCAAAACACCTGCCAGCTTACTACATTGATCTCCTTAGCAATTCCCTCGGACTTCGTGCAATTTGGACAGTCTTCCTACAAACTGGTGACAAACCCGAAGCTGGCGTACAAGCCTGCGGAGGATTACTGCAGAACGCTGCACCCTCGGGCTCACCTCGTCACTATCGAATCCAAGGAAGAGAACCAGTTTTTGCGCGACCTCATGGTTAATGGTGAGAGAAATTAGAAAGCTTTCCTAACCAATAAATATAATACACAGTTGTTGTAGTATTTCGGTCATTGTTTTTACATCTTAGTGTGAAATTTTCTCAGCAAGAAAAGTTATTTAGCTGCTTTCGAGAAATTTAAGTAGTTTGTTCCTAGAATTTTGTCGATGCTTTAATTTATTCAAAGTGTAATGTTATAAGAATACATATATGTTTAAATTTCCAAGAAGGGCCCATATTTGTTTTTACATTCAGGGCAAACAGTTGATCACGACTACTTCTGTCGCTTCAAATAAGGCTAGCGCATATGTTCTGGTAACAAAATTAAGAAACGGAAACTCTTTCTCGTATTGCTCTCGGGTTCGGCCACAAAGATCATAGTTTAACCTGTATAATATCTCTCATTTTATCTATTCTTTAACCAGACCATGGCACTTATTTCGCCCTCATCGGAGGAAACGATCTTGCCAAGGAGGGCGATTGGCGCTGGATATCCACAGGGAAACCCATGCAGTACACTAACTGGACGCCAGGCATGCCTGATAACAGCGGCAACTACGAACACTGCGTCACCATGCTGGACAGTGGGAAGTGGAACGATCTGGGTTGTGATTACGTTGAAGATGGTTTCTTCTGTGAAATCGATCCTGATCTCTCAACTGAGAGTATCTTGGGCTAGGAGCATTTTGCAACTCGCGATCGTATAGACTCTTGAATATCATGCCCAGTATATGTGGCTGGGTGGCCTCTAGACTTCGTTCAAGTCTGGTACATGTACCTTGTTACATCTAAGATCTAATAAACGGAATATTAGATCTTAGGTTACATGTATCTACCTAAGATGGTAGGAATTAGCATGTACATTTCTCGTCTTTTATGGAATCAAATTTACATAGTTCCTTTTGGGATGTAATAGTCATATTGAAAGTTAACTCGATGTACTTTCATAAACTCAAGGACCAAAACTGAATAAAAATATCAGATTTCAGCATCGCTTGAATGTAGTTTTTCAACAATTTTATAAGTGTTTACTAAGAACTGTTGTAAGGAACTAGAGACTGCACATTTTACAACGACAAAAAGTGACAACAACACGCAATACTGCACACATTTTAATCCGTAAACAAACGAGAAAAAGCAGCTTTTCTTTTAGTTAAAGCCTGCATTGGTGTTAAATTTCATGATTTAGTTAATACATCAGTACACAGAGGTTTCAGTAAATCAGCTTACCATCAGATTTAAGGAATGATAAAGAGGTTTGCAGTCCCTCCCTCTCTCAAATGTCTTCTCCAGTCAATGGCAATGAGTTTTTCAAATAAAGTTTAAACTGTAAACTAATCATTGACCTCTTTATGAAGACAGGGTTCATATGATGTAATTGTAGATAACATAAACATTTGATAACGTTACTCTATTTCATAAATCATTTTGAATAATATGCAGACATGTAACCAATAATATGAAAGTTTGATATTGATATTGGTTTGATATATATTGATATAACAGTACATATATATATTTTGAATAATAAGATATGAAACCACTGATATATATATATATATATATATATATATATATATATATATATATAATCATTTTGAATGATATTAAGATAGGAAACCAATAGCATATAAGCTAAGCATCAGATATAAGGAATGAAAAGAGGTTTGCAATCCTTATCACTAATGTGTTCTTCAGTCAAAGGCTATGATATTTCAAATAAAGTTTAATCTGTAAACCATTCCTTGACCTCAATAAGAAGACAAGGTTCATATAATGTTATTATAGATAACATAACTAAAGCCTTGATTATCTTCTCTTTGGTTTGATTTCATAAATTATTCAGAGTAATATGCAGATATAAAACCTTTGATATATCATGTATAATTATGTAGCAGTATATAAATAAGAATTACAAACATGCATGATTTGCATAAATATGTTTAGAGAAATTATCAATTCCATACCTAATCTTTCTTTGGCTACTATCTAATAACATTGAAAAACAATGCATTAGTACTTCATCAATATTATATTATATTTGTGTGATTTCAATTTGTACCATAACCCACAGTTTTTCAAAGTAAGGTACGAACTTATTGGCCAATATTCCAAACTCAAAAATACAGATTAATTATACAATCAATTATACAGATCAAATATTGCATTTTGAGCACAAGCAGTACTCCATAACTTCAAAATGGTAATTTAAGTGTTAGTCATGTTATATTCCCATTATAACACATTCTGTACTTAAGATGCAATATTGCACTTTTTAGTCTTTATGATCATACGGTTTATTTGTATCACTTTCTCTCCTAAGCAGTTCGATACACTAAGATTTTCCCTTCTATGATTTACCAGTATCACTTTCCCTCCTAAGCAGTTCGATACGCTAAGATTTTCCCTTATCTACTTAGAAAATGCAGAAATAAAAAGGTTCATGTTATGAGAAAATACTCTCATATCACTAATATATCAGGGTGAATTTGTTAATCCAAGCTGATTACTTATCAGCAGCACTTTGGGGGTAAAACTGTTATATGTATCCACTTCAAACACACTTCTCTCACCTGATCAGCTATCAGACATTGTTCTAATGCCTATTTCATCACAACAATAAGTACTACAATCTGGTACCAGGAACTATTTTGAAAGGCTTATTTCTGATAATATCATTACAGTGTCAAGTTAATGCCTTAGTTTAATGGAACATCTTAATTAGAGGTTCATATCTCTTATAATAAAATTATATAAACCCCAAACGATGGACCAGAATTGTAGTACACATCCTGGTCATCAACTATGCCAATATCTATTATAATACCTTAGTTATATCAGCAACCCATCCTTATCTCACACCATTAACTATGCAGATATATCAACAATATATTTATTATAATACCTTAGTTATATCAGCAACCCATCCTTATCTCACACCATTAACAATGCAGATATATCAACAATAAACACTTCACCACCCTGTACGCTGAAATGTGTGGGAGGTAACTGTAGTCACAAGAAAAAAAAGGGAGATTTTACTCTTATGTGTTTTAATCTTTTAATTTCCTAATACTAAGTATTTTATATTAAAGAAATTGGGAAAGGGCTATTTTGCCAAATGTAGACATTTTAACGTATCGAACCCCTCAAATCAAACTGTCTAGGTATTTAAAAAAACATTTGGTAATGAGACATGGTTAGCAAAAGCTTAGCATAATACCAATAAAAGCAAGCAACAGCATGAAGAAAGTCATATTTAAAAACACACTTAAATATGGAAATACCCCTGTAATCACACTATGAGGCTAGAAGAAGTGTATACTAGTATCTCATATTAAATCGTTTTAAATTTTAATTTTTGGCTCTTGGCACATAAATTTTTGAAAAGGATAAATGAGCTGAAGTTAAAGCTGCATATCTTTCTAATTTGACACAAAATTTTCAAGATTTGAAATAACTGGATATATGATAGTCACTAGCACATAGCATTTGTCCTTGATAGTCCACAAAAAGCAAAAAAAAAAAAAATCTTTTCAGACTTCTGCACTCCAATGATAAATGTATGCACATTTAAAATTGGCTTTCAGGATTGGTCATCATTTTGAGAGTTTCTTTCCAAATATGATCGCAGTGTTTGACTTGAAAGTTTTCTGGGAACCCATCCTCCTGCACCAAAGATGGAATTTCTGGTCCATCTTTGCTGTCTATGTAGGAATAGAGCTGGTGACCTAACCTGATTAGAGATGAAACCAAGACAAGATTAGTGACAAACTGTCTGACATTTCTTAATCTTCTACACAAATACAAGCATCTTATTTTAGATCTACATACTAAAGGGCAAAATATAAATGAACTGATTATAAACTTATCAGGCAGCAAGTCAAAAAGTTCATAATTTATAATCGCTTTTAATCAAGAAAAATGTGTTATTAAACTGATACCTTTACTAACACTGTTATATTCTTTGAGACAAGTTGATTGATAGTAAAATACAAACACTACATAAGTCTACCCAATTCTCATAAAAATCATTTTAAAATGAATGACCATGTTACCTGTCATCAGCAATTTCTACAGCATCTTCATCCATGGCCACTTCTCTCTTGTCACACACATACAGCACAATGAATTCAAACAACTCACAGAGAAAAGTTTCAGTATTCAAGTGTTTTAAGGCCTCTGCCAAAACAACCACTTGTTCAGGGCTCAACTTTTCTCTGTAGCGATCGTCCAGGATATGGAAAGAGTCCTAGAAGAGTTCAAAGATAAATTGCACATGTTACAAAACAAAAAAAGAAAAGATGAAAATGACTACAAATTCTTTCCAATCAGAAAACACCCATAGCCTTGTGTTTAAATATAAGTTATGATAATCTTTATCAAGCTTTAGATTACTTTACACAATTCAGGTCGAAATTGCAGAAAGAAAAAATTGGGACTAGCAACCAGGAAGTAATGGTGGATGTAAATTTCAATGATTTCATTGCGTACTGCTGTAGACAAGGACCTACCTGTTTCCTCTTAGTTAAATGTTTGGCCTGTTCATAGGCAAGAACCAGCCACAGTGACTTAACATGGCTCAGGCTACAGTGTTGTCTTGCCTAAAGATGATTAAAATACCATGAAACTTTGATCCAATAACTATAATACAGCTTTGTGTATCATAAGTGAAAATGTAAATTTTATAACTAATGAATCAAAAATAATTTTTAAGAGGAAAATAAGTCAACTATTAAAACTTATAGGATAAAATGGGAACTTAAATGTAAAATTGCTAAATACTACAAAACTGTACCTTTGCACTTTTCAATCCCGTCTCTAAGCTTAAAGTATTTTGCATGAATTCTGCAATTTTTGACCCAGGTTCTCCACCAACTGTTACCAGGAATTCTGCACTCAGATCCAAAGCTACCAGAGAATCTGAGATATCCTGGAAGTCTCGTAGCTCACTTACTATCTGGTGCTTAACTTGGTGGGACAGTGGTTCCTGCAATTAGAATTCATTTTTAATACTTTCTGCCCAGTTTACATGATATAAGCAGGTATCTTTCTAGGGTAAAAACCCATAAAAGTAGTTTTGTAATTGATACAGAGTAATATTTTCTTTGTGAATATTGGATATAATATAATTTTATGTAAAAAAAAAGCACCTACTTCTGATGAAAATTCCCCGAGGCACCTCTGCACAAAAAGCCTTACCTGAGGTATCTTCTCTTCCAAGTCCCTGAAGACCCTAGCATGTGTTGTATCTTCTCTGAAAGTTATGGTGTCCAACTGAAAAAGGGAAAAAAATCTTGAATTTTTTCTCTTTAATTACTTCTTTTCAGTGTGAACAAAATATCTAGTTTTTATATTATCAATGTTTCACATACATTTACTAAGAAAAATCTTTTCATGGAATATATCACAAAGTTGCTTAACATCAACAACAAAATGGCATATCTGTATACCTGTCCGCCAAGCCTGACTTTCCCTTTCAAAAAATGCTCCTCAATTTGTTTTCCCAGTGCATCGTAATCATACTGCAGTTCTGATTCTTGCCGTGTGGACCCAGCTGATGTTGGTGATATTTTATATGAATAGTTGCAGCTAGCCAGGATGAGAGGCATCAAGTCATGCTCAGGGTGGTAGGAGATTATGTGTGACACAATCAGGTCCTTTGGTTGGACAACATCCTCAGGTATGGCACTAGTAATATATATATATGCATAACTTTAGATGTTAACTTTTTTCTGTACTTGCTAAGTTGGGACATAAAATACTCTTCTCCAACTTCTTCTGGTTACTATGTGCTTGAATGATTACATCTTGCAACATCTCTACAATACTGTATGTTGCAGGATAATTTCCTTTTGAGACAAATTCTCTCCGTACTATACAGTCAGTTCATATGAATGAAAAGATTGAAATTTATGAAAGTATTCGAATCACCAAGAACACTTGCATCTTACATGTATTTTAAGGCTCAGAGTAAGAGGTGGAGAAAAGAACATATGAGTTGAAGGTAATTTATCTCTAAAAAAAAAAAAAAATATATATATATATATAAAAAACAAAACAAGCCTGGAAAATTATACCACCCCCTTACTTTTTTCTGTATTTCCAGTAGTGTTCTTCCAGAAAGTCATTCTGTAGGTTGATAAGATGGCGCACTAGGGCCAGGGAGCACACACCATGACCACGAGAGTTTGGAAGAAGTATGGACAGAGGAGTACTGCCTTCAATCTGCATTCTACATTGCTCTTTAGGTACTCTTAGTATACCATTGGCAACTTTAACTCCTGAAAGTTTATCAAAATACTTTGAAAAAAAAATACAGTAAGGCAAATATACAGACAATTTACAGAGAAAGAGTCATTCCTGTTGGTCAATTTTAAAATAACATTTTAATCAACATGTTATATATAATTAAATTATCCACTTTTGCAATGGTTATAATGATTGCCTTCCTGGCTGTTTCTGAGTTTGCTATTTTACACACTGCTGAGTTCTCAATTTAAACCATCTTTATGGTTAATATGTTTGTTTCACACCTGCAACCATGATAATAAAATAAGTCACAAAATTGGGAAGGTCACTTCCAATAGAAGAATAAGATATAATACAATTCTAACATGTAACACCACCTTGCATAGCACAATATATTGGTTAAAAGAAATGGTGATCATTAACCAATTATCATGCTATCAATGTACTATAGAGTCTACTAACAAATATTAAATAAAACAAAAACTCATATCTGAAAACAAAAAATACAACAACTTTGATCCGTTGAATACATGCAGGCATTTACAGTGTGTGTAATGAGATACTAATGACTAGGCTAATTTAAAGGAGAAATCATTATTCCAAGGAAAAAGCCGATATTTCTTCATCTTAAAGTTCAAAACAAAAAAGTACAACAAGACTGCATAAATTTTGAAACTATTTTGTGGAAAATTCTGGCATATTCTTAATATTATATGTGTTAAATCTACCTTTTGCTGCAATTTCTTCTCTAACTGTATACCAAACCTCTTTGAAGCATTTAATCAAGGTTTGCATCTCCATCTTTTCTGGTCCTGTAAAATATCAACATCTTTGCCATCACTGAGATTAAGGCAATCTGTAAACAAATTTAGAAGGTAGATGTCATAATTTTTTTTAAAGATATACCTTAACAACTAATAGTAAAAGAAATGACTCAAAGGTCCTTACCCTCTACCATCTTTTCAAGCATCTCTTTAATTGTGATACTCATTGCCTCATTCTTGTTAACACGTCTTTGGTGACCCTGCGAAAGCAGTCGCTGTAGCTTGAGTATGCTGGGAAGGTAGCGCAGCATCCTAAGAGAGTGCTCCTAAAATATGCCATAAACAATATAAACTTCCTATTTAATAATTATAACCTGTGAGTGAAATAATGCTTCTAAAAGTTTACAGTTTCAGGAACAATTGAATTGCTGTTTAGTGCAAGTGCTTGTTTGTTACAGACACACCTGACTATAAGGGCGCATTCCCATAGATTTTAGATCGATCTATCCCCGTGGGGAGTCTCACTAGATTACTATCAGATAATCTGGCTGAAATGTCCGTCACACCTACTACAAGCTATAAGGGGGTAAGTAACTTTCGTGCCTGCTCAGCTGACAGCTATTTAGCGTGAACCCCCAGGGAGTTAGGTCGATCTTGTTGGATCGATTTAATCTCTGGGAATGGGGTCTAAGAGCATATGCATGCTGTACCTTCTGTAAGAATGCCTGAAGTATGAGCAGCTGGTGTGGTTTCTGTCCTCTTCTACTTGTCATGAATTCACTTAACTCCTGTGTGACATTATTAATGGTGATTCGGGAACGGAACCTCCAAACTTCAGGTTCCTCTGCCAGCTTGTCAACCTGCAGGACATCTCTACCTGTGTCAACTCTCTCTGTCTCATACACTAGCTTTATCAATGGATTGTTACCTACAAATTTGAGCAGACACGCATGTATTTTTTATTATCTGTAGAAGTGACATACAAAGAAAAAAAAACAGTTTTCAGTTGCTCTCATGCATTTACTTGCATGACTGGCATCATATCAACCTGACCACACTTTCAGTCAGGTAAGACTTAACAAAGCATTTTCAATATATGTCAAATTTACAAAATGTTTGTACATTAAATGTGAGTGAAAAGATGCCTCTGAATATAAGGAAAGGGTTTGCTTTCCTGCAATATCAAGTAATTCTCTCACCCAGTCTTTCGTCTTTGGCCATGTACTGGTTCGCATTGTTCAATTTATTTTCTAGACCCTAAAATAAAATAATCTCTATGTTTAAGTCTTTTCTATTCAATCACTTAAATATTCTTTTTGCTTTCTAGTTTATCTAGTACTATAAACATGGAGCTGTTATGCACTGTTTATAAATGATGCAAGAGTCTCTTACACTGACAATTGGGGTGATAAAGACTCTAGCAAATTCTGCCTCCCAAGTTTGTCTGGACTGTTTGTTTCCCCATCCACTAGATCTATCAGCTAAAAAGATACAAACAAAGTTATAAAAACATACATACCAATTTTATTTTGTGCATGTGCAACAATCTTGTTAGACTAGAGTACCTGCATGACATCTCATATAAACACATTGTCTGTCAGGAATTATATCATTACTTATCATAAATGATTATATGTTAAAAGAGAAGGAGAGAAAGCCGAGCATTCAGTGGTTTTTACATACAGTAAGTAAATTGGCAAATTCTTCCAAACGAAGTATACACAAAATCAATTTGCTTGAATCTGCAATCAAGGACTATGGTCCTGGGTCCTACCTGATGTTTCATTTATCAAAATGTTCTGGATGATCATGTGCATCATCAGTACACAGTCTTCTGGGCTCTTGCGAATGGTCCTGCTCAGAGTTTGGATATCCGCTTGAATGTGCTGCCACAGAAAGGTAT
The DNA here is from genome assembly GCF_001039355.2 of Lingula anatina. Next base: position 80,460 of record NW_019775839.1, read on the forward strand.
TCACTCCATTTGCAAGGTTTACACCTTGGATTAAACTCGTAACTCCCTGCAATGATGTTAAAATGTGAGAACAGAATGTGAGAGAACAGAATGTGCAAATTTGTACAGAATCTGTGTGAACAGTTTCCACATATAAGTAGTGTTAAAAGAGAATTTCAATAATGAGCTGTAAATTTCCCTTACTGCTTACTAATGAATTCTAAATTCAAATTGTGACAAACAACATTAACTTATTACCATGTTCCTTTTGTGCTTCAACTAAATATATTCAGCCATTGCCAGTACACATAAAACCAATACATGCAAACTCCTACGCATCCACAACCAATTTGTCAAATTTATTATGTATGGTACATATATAGACAAATAATTTGCTGATTTAATAAATGCATGTAGCCATGATATAAATATACATTCTATAAATTTTCTTGAAGACCCCATTCCCAAAGATATTTAGATCTATATATCCCTTTGGGGAGTCTCACTAGATTGATGTCAGCTTAACCGGCTTAAATGTTTGTCCCACCTACTAAAAGCTGTAAGGGGGTAATTAACTGCCGTGCGTGCTCGGCTGATAGCATGAACCCCCAGGGAGTTTGGTCGATCCAGAGGGATCGATCTAAATCTCTGGGAATGCAGTCTAAGACTTTCATGAGATAAAATAAAACAAAATACTAACCTGTGGATCCCGATTAGCAGCAACAAACATGGTGATGTGCGTTATCATCCTCAAGATAGCAGCCTGCACTGCACTGATTCCTCTCATTGGTTCTGAAGTTGTATTTCGGGTGCTGGCATTGCCAAGAATGTGTCCAGGTTGTGTTTGGTCATCTCTGGAAAATAAAAAATTGCTGTATTAATTGTGTGCAAAACAGAACTTACCTGCAATAAAAATTATATTCAATTTTTTTAAATTTTTGCATGCTCTTAGAACTATTTTAAGTATGATTTATCATTAACTTGTCCTACTTTGGTAAGCCACAATTCTTTTACCTCTTTTGTCATAGAACAACATACATTAAAAAAATTACACATCCATTTCATGAACAATGATTGCTAATTTCTAACAAAGTATGACTTGATGGAAAAGCTGGTAAATTTACAGACATTTAACAAGAAAAAAGTTATTCCAACTGTATCGTTAAAACATAACTAGATACATACACAACAGATGTGTTGCATTGTGACAACATCGGCAATGGCAGATAAACACAATGAACAGAATATATACAAACATAAACTAAATCTGTATATAAGAATTTGAAACTACATGTTGCTAAACAAATGGCTATGACCTGAACAGAAAACTTATATTTGCACAGCAAAATAAAATTAGTGAATTTTGGTGTTCAAAACTCCATTTTTGTTCTTATTTCGAACACAGGACTCAGATTAAATATACCAAAAAAGGGTATGACCTTCATAATCTGCAAAGAACTCAACAAAAATTCAAATGAAAAATAGAAAACTGTCTGACAAACTTGATCACTGCGGGGCACTTATCTTAGGTCAACACATTCATCACACTTTTCTTTTACCCTCAATCTATTTCTTAAAGCTTAAAACTTTACTGAACTCAGAAAGTTACTTACTCTCTTGCTTTGACATTTCCTTGGGCTGGATTGTGGTGCATCCCACCTATTTTTATTCCACAAGTTTGACACTGAGCCTCAACAGCAGGTCTTCCACACTAAATGACATGAGCATAATTACATGAACATAAATATATGTTTAATATATATCATCATATTCAATCAGCTTAAACCATACTATTGAATTAGTTTTAAGCAAAAGCTACATACAGGTGAGAAAAGAAAAAAGACAAAGAAATCGCCTATACTTACATCTCCAATGACATATGGGTGTCCATTAGGACAAACTGAAACAAATATGAATAAGATGCATGTTATTAACTTAATGAGATTTGAAAGTCTCAACAAACAAACTTTACAGTGCAGACATTCTGACAACTTATAAATGCTTTTTTCAATTCCATTAATACATTCAATACCCAAATTAATTTTTAATCACAAAAAAGCTAACCCCACAGTGTATCTGCCTGTCCACCTGTCCTCCCACTGTGGACTGCTTCTCTTATTTCACTCAGTTCATCTTGTGGCATTGTAGGGAAATAAGAAGCCTAGGTTGAGAAGAAATAAACAGCAATGAGAACCTTGATATAAATAAGTGAAAAAAGCATACATTTACCCATGCTAAAAACTGAAAGTGGCATAACCCACAGAATTTGATACTTATTTAATCTGTGCTACACATCACTGTGCACACCTCACTGAATTTTACACATATTTTAGAATCGATTCCAGTTGTGTTGTGTCAATAACATGATTAATAACAGCTGTCAGCATCTTGAAAATCCAAAGGGCTAAGTCAATTTATACTTGATTAAATAGGACAAAACAGCATTGTGACGTAAATAAAAACCTTTTAACTACATAAAAAATATAAAGCATTATGCTGTATAGGCTTGCTTTGTTTGCTATTTAAATGTAGATACCTTTAATCATCAAAGATATCAATATTTCTGTAAGTATTCATTCATTTCTTTTTTGGCATACTGCTAATTAAGTTTTTTTGAAAATAAAACATTGAAAATTTCAAAGCACTCTTGGTACTGTACATGGTAACTGCAATCATGTACCATAACAGAATACAAAATTTACACATAATGAATTTTGAATCAAAATTAATGTGTAGCACAAATATACTAACATTCATATCCTGTGGCTTTTGGAACATTTTCAGGAATGGTTCAAGTATTCCTTTTTGCCTAACTGTGGTACATTTCACTGAGTATATCACCATGGCATGGATGACCAGTGCTGACATCTGCTGGTGAAGCCTGTCTTGACCACGGGTGATTGTCAACTCTGGACAGCCTTGACCAATTTGGTTGGAAAGGATCTTCTGACAGAAAGTCTGAAATATAGTGCATAAATTTTAATATAGATAAGAATCAAAACTCATTTTCAGGAACCTTCCAGCTAAAGTACAAATATCACCTTTCATTGAATTTCTATAAGCACAAAAATGGTCTCCATTTAAACAATATTCCTTCAAAGGGTATCAAATGACATACTGCTGACAAAAATACTTACCTTCATTTGGAATATAGACAGCTGATGGTAGTACTGCACCAGATTTTGTAGCACCTTGAAAGAAGAATTACACAAAGAATTCAGACAACAACAGCAGTTGCATATATGTTTATCATTTATATTGTAATATCCTCAAATCTGCTTTAAGTTCTTTAGAACAATCACTTCCTGGTTTGGTCAATCTCACTACCTGACTTTAAGATGGAAATGCATTATTGTTATAAAATATTCAAAATTAAACAAAATGCCAAGATTAAAAAGCATCAGTACTACTGTATAAAGCTGATCAACTGTGCAGAATGTAATCAGAAGTAGCACCTTTCACACCTGAACTGAATCCATGGAGAATTTTGAACCATGCAAGTCAATTTAACCCTTTTAAAGCCTGGGAATATTTCAATATCCCAGTAAAAATCACTCACCTCTTGACTTGGCAGCCTGTTTGGATCTTCATGTATGTAACTTGTGGTCACCTCTCTGTACAAGGCAAGTAACATGCTTGTCTCTTTCAAAGGTACCCCATCATTGCTTCCCTAGACAGAGGTACATATATATTTGCATCAGGAACAAAATTCATTTTGCAGATTATGTGGATTTATTTTGTGTATCAAACATCCTGCACATATGAAGTTAAATAAAGTTATCTAAATCTATTAAGTGTGTTTCACCATTCCTCCAAACATGCTTTACATCAATTTTTCTTCTCAAATCGCATATTAAAGTTAAGAAAACATCAGTATACAGAAACATTAATAAACTAGGAAGCAAAGCTGGCAAATATACAGACACCATACAGGAAACAAGGCAGCAAAGCTGCCAAATGTTCAGACATTACATAGAAAAAAGTACACAAAATGTTTTGACCAAATTTGATGCACTGTTACATAATGCTTTAAAATAGCATAATCACTCTTACCCTCTTACATTATGTACTACAGGCAAAATGGACATTGAAAAACTAGCAGGAGATTCAATTCCATTTGATATAAAAGCCACTGAAAATGCTTATGTGTGAAAAATGAAAATTTCACACATAAAAATGATTAATTACTGTAAATGCAAACTGATAATGCTGATTTTTGAAAGCAACCTGCCTCTTTACCAAACAAAGCCACTCAGTAAATTTTAAGTAAAACAAAAATACGGTTTGAAATTTATGGGATTAATATGTGTGGGACAGCAACAGTGACGACAAAGACAAACCAATCAGAATATATACATACACTTACAGTGTCTGTATAAAAATAGAAAAAATTTATGAACAGAGATTTTACCTCTTTACAGAAACTTACATCCAGAACTTCCTGTATAAGATCCACACTTTTCCCAAGGACCACTTTTGTCACAGTCTCTCTCAGATGCTCATACAGCTGACCACATATCAGATACATGTCTTTGTCATCATGGACCTACAAATCATTGATTACGGTTGCCAACTTTATTCATTTATTATTTTTTTATTTGTTTTAAACTTACAGTTTCAACTCACTGTTAGAACATGGTAGGAAAAAAAATTAATACATTTCATTCTAGAAACAAAACATTCAATAGCCAACTCTACTGAAACATGTCCAACATATTTTTTTAATGAATCATACATACAATGTATATGCAATCACCTGTGTTAATGGATGTTGACACTTTCAACACAAATATAAAAACTAACCTTTTTAAACAATATTTTGACTAGTTTAAAAATGCCAAGTTTTACAGTTAATACACTAACTTTTACTTCAAAATTTCCAAAACACTGATATTTTAAACACGTTATGTAGTTTCATTTTACCAACACTAAGTACTGATATTTCCTTGTGCACATTTTAATTGGTATTTATGTTTTTGATATTTACACTTTTAAGCTGGACAGAGCAATTTGGTGAGACAGTTTTGTAGGGTGGTCATTTAAAAACTATAATATTACCATTTAATCATTGTAATATTATAGTTTCTCTTGAATCAACTTTTTACCTTTCACTCTACTTAAGCAGAAGGGAAATACCATCATAAAAACCTATTATTTGTCACAATTAATATTTCAATATTGAAACCCTCTTATCGAAAATATAACCTTCTGCCTTGCTTCTGGGGGCAGTATCCATCTTGCCAGGTAGGGGACTTCAGTTATGGTCTGTAGGGCCTCAGTGCCGTGTACTCTGCAAATCTGTTTTACCAAAAATATTCTGAAAGAAATTGCAATTAAGTTCAAGTTAATATTTTAACTACACAGAATGTAGTTTAATTGTGGAATTGAGACTGAAAGACTTATACTGCAAAGTGAAAGACTTTACTCAAACTCTGAAATCTGCATGAACCACATTCTGTTAGATTAAGTGCCTGACAATGAATTAATGCCTGTCTTACTGAAAGCCAATATGTCCAAACTGCCTCCGATCTGTAAACACTTACTTTGCCCATCTGACTTGATCACACAGGTTCCCTGCTGCATCAAACAGTTCCCTCAATTCTCTGGATACAGGTATTTTCCTTCCACTCTCAACAAATGCTGAGAACATTATATCTGCCGTTACAGCAAGACCAAATCTACTTAAAGCAATGGCCTCAATACAGTCAATTTCTTTAATGCTCCCTCCTATCATGAGGCGGGCTCTCTTCAAATAAGCTGTAACCATGCTTGCTCTGGCTGTCAGACTGCTTCCATGCTGGGAAATCTTGTTATGGAAGGAATCCTAAATAGTTCATGACAACAAATGTTAAAGTATTTTTCATACACTATTTACATTGCTCAAGAAGTGGCTTATAACGAAAAATTTGGTCAAGGAAAAGAAATGGGATAAATCGTATATATATATATATATATATATATATATATATATCCTATCTTGCCTTCAAAACAGAGAAACCTTCGTTGAATAGTTTGATTGCAGAAACCATCTTAATTACCTCAAATCATGCATATGAGAATATGCCACATATAATAGCTACAACTCTTCCAGAAATCAGGCAATATATCTTTAAAATAAAAATTCTATATCATACTCAAGACAAGTTTTAAATTAGATACTTTCCTGTTTGTATACATTTCTATAAGGCTATGACCAGTTTAAGTGTAAAGAAAGTTTTTCCTGGTTATAAGATAGAGGATATATTCACCTCCATACACTGAATACAAAGCATACACAGCTCTAAAGTTTGGGATCCATCTTGAGTGAATTTCCTTGCTTGGTCAAAATATTCCTGAAGATACTGTTTGACTTGCTCCATACTAAAAATAAAAAACAATCTGTGCATTAAGACTTCTATCAACATAAGTATTTCTTCCAATTTTATTAATAATGTACCAAAAATTTTAACTTTGTAAATGAAAGGATTTTTCTGGTTATTTGCTCTAACAAATACAAATGCTTACATCAAGCCTGCTTGCACAAGGAGTAAATGCGCGAAATATTAAGAGCTGTAATAGCATTAAAATGAACTAAGGACAATACCTGAAAACAAAAAAAAAATATATTAAAAAAATCATCCTTACTCTGAGCGCAGAAGCAGCTGGAGCAAGAAACTCCTGATCACAGGAGAAGGGTCAATGCAGACATCAAACAAATTGAAATCTTTAGTGCCAGATTTGCCAGATTTAAGCTGGGACTCCTTGGTGACACAACTGAGAAGCATCCTAACCACATCAGGTTCTGGAGGAGTGTCTTCATTAAAACACAGCTGGGACACCAGGGCCATGAAGAAAGTATTGCAACTCCGTTTGTACTCATTGTGAGCTTTTATCTTGTCCCTAAAAAAGGTAATTTGACATTATCATGGCTGTAAATTTTATAAAAGCAGACATTTTCATATTCACATTAATAAGCTACCATTGGTGTATATCAATTATTGAAACCTGAATACTTGTCTTTTCAAATCACAAAAATACATGAATAACTTTTTAATTTATAAGGATGTTTCAACTGCAATCTTCATGATGATTAGTTAAGTAAACAAAACTTTGCTGAAATGAGCATTACTGGAATACACAATGTACCCGAAGTCTGACATGGTCTTCAGTTCCTTAACTTCACCAAACATTTTTCTGCACCCTCTTTCTGGGCATTCATTGATATCAGCATATCTACGGCCTTGCAGACAGGCATGACAAAAGATGTGACCACATGGCAACTTCACAGGGTTCTGCATTGGCTGCTTGCAATACTTGCACTTTTCAAGTTCTCTGTGTTAAAATTATGCTTCATTATCCCATATGCATTCACACACAATTCTTCATGAAACTTTTGCACTGATCTTTTATGTCAAAGATGAACCATAAATAGAAACATTAAAAAATTGTAACCAAAAACACAGGATCAAATGTCACACAATACACAGTAAGATATCACTTCAAATGTCACACAATACACAGTAAGATATCACTTCAAATGGCACACAATAAAGAATAAGATATCACTTTCAGGAAACGAATGGAATCAAGTACAGGTGTATATAATAAACATTTTGACTTAAATTGCTTAAGGGGAAAATTACTACCTGTACAAAACATTTTCCAACAACAATGTACCTTAGTGCACACACACATGAGAAGAGAAATAGGGCTTCAATAAACTTACCCAAAAAAATGTTTACTAGCACTGATGTTACAGCTCTCAAGGAACTTCTTCACTTTTTCCATTGAAGGTACTTCTTTAAAGTCAGTCTTCTCCTCTCTAGACAGCATCTTAAATTAGAATCCATCATACCAGGTCACTTCATCAATGTTAAAATAGAACTCAAATCTTGATGCCTGGTTGCAAGTTATAAAAAATTTGGAAATATACTATCCAATTGACTGTTCCATGAGGATTACAAGGAATTACTAAGTATCAAAATGATTTATAAGTTACATGAATATGTTACATGAATATGTAGCACTGTGCACATTTATAACATCAGCAAATACAATTCTTCAAAAAACCCATACTATTTGTTCTGTAAGTACTGTAATTAATTGTCTTCTGTTAAAGTAAGCATTGCATAAATGTACTTAGCTCCATGTGTTATACTGCACTTACAATCCAAAAAGGCATGCATCTTTTTACAGTAAGATCTTCTCGTTTTACCCCACGGGGACAAACATGTTCTACAAAGAGGTGCAAGGCAAGCAACCTGTTCCACATGTATCTAATTTAAATGGAAAGCATATTATGAAGTAGATGTAACCAGTTTAAAAAAATTAGGAAATATATATATTTGATGTTAACTTTCAGAGATACTACTGAGTCTCAAGTGATACTCAGGGTGACACTTCTAATCATCAGACCAACTTACATCATAAAATGAATGGATTTTGATTAATGATCACAAGATAATTTCCATCTCAGTTTAGCACATTTTGTGTGATTTTGATAAATCTTTAATATTACACAGTAGGACTGGCAGATATCCCATTTATGATATAAAAATAAAAATAAACTTTTGGGGCTTAAACTTTGTAATGTACATACCTTTACACTGTTACCAGGAACTAATAACAGATATGGGCAACAAAATGTTTCATTTTCAGTTTTGACTTGAGAAGTTATATCTATTCTGACACTTTTAATAGTTAATCGTGAAAAGAATGAGAACAACATACCTTTATTGCAACATACCTTTATTGCACATAAAGCACATATATCTATTCTGACACTTTTAATAGTTAATCGTGAAAAGAATGAGAACAACATACCTTTATTGCAACATACCTTTATTGCACATAAAGCACATATTTCCATTAAAAAATGAAATCCTTACCTGCACTGTAGGAGTTGATATCTGCTCTTGTCTCCATAATGATAGGAGTCCTGACACACTGACTGTAGTATTCTCTCTACTGTTGGTTTAAACCTTTGGACCTTGTCAAGCCAGCCATTTCTCTGGTTTTGATTTTCAAGAGGTTCAGTGTGAGGTTCTAGGTTTTCCAGGCAGTATGTTAATCCGAGGACATCAATGTTCTGTAAGTAAATCAGCAAACAAAATGTTGATTCTCTTTATTATTCCGTACATAATCAATTATGTGACCTTCAAAAGACTTATCTTTAATCTTTGTGAGGGATTCTTTCCCTATACAAAATATTAAATTTACCATTTCATTCTTCTGGCTTTTACCAATATCATTCAGCAGAGAGGCAGCCAAATCTGGCAAAAGATGGAATAACTGCCTCAGATGTTGTAGTCTACTTTGCACAGAGTGATAGGCTAGATGAACCAGGGGAATTGTGAAACCAAACTTCATTGCTTGGTGGAACCTTTCTGCCTCTTTTTCAGGAAGCATGCTGACAGCATGTTCATTGTAGAATCTCTGTCTGGTTTCAAATGCTGCAGACCTGAGGGCATGTACCATTACCTTAAAAAAATCAATATATCCACTACTCTGATATGTGATTAATTTCAGGTTAAATAAATAACAGCAAATCTACATCAAATCCTACACCTTTTACCTTCTAATCACCAAAATGAAAACAAATATCAGCATTAAGGCTAGTAGATAACGTGATCTTTCACAGAGTTAAACTTACTAAGATAAGGATTTATGCTGTTACATATTTTGTATAGAATTCTGCTTTTCCACTCTGCCCATCGGTCAGATGCACCAACATAGCGAAATCTAATGTTGGTAATTTTTGCTTGAACATTTTTTAATACAAAAAGACAATTATAATTCACTGAGTATAAAGTCTCCAAAGTTGTAAATAATTGTACCTGGCATTCTCCATCTGAAGACTCCTTGTGAATCATATGTACAAAGTCAGTAAGGTACAAGTCTAGAATATCTTTAGCCACATTCTGAGCTTTGTTCATGTAATTTGTAACAATCTTCCCTGTGTGCCATTCCTCAAATAATTCTTGAGTTTTCTGAAGTTGGTTAACTTGATCTGAAAATACAATTCAAATGAGGTAGAGTATTTATCATTACCTAACATCAGTCTTACAATTCAATGGCACATATAATAAAAACATTACCTTAATTGCAAAAAGAATAACCACATATAACTTCTTCACAAAGGTCTATTCAAGTTAAAGCCCTAATTAATATTGTTGCAATATCTCACCCAATTTCTTCACTTGATGCAGCATCTTTTCCACCTGTTGATAAATCACCCAAGAGAATGGCAGTTGGTTACAGAACATTTGCCCACACCCAATAGTTCTTACTACCATTTCAGTGAGTTCAGCATTCAATTTTGGGGACCTGAGATCTCTTTGGTATTTCAGTTCAGTGGCATTCTCATTGTCCAACAGTTCTAACCAAAACTGATGCATCCAGTGGGTCAAGTCTTGGTGAGCGTGGAGAATATTCAAGTTGGAGTTGGTGTCCATCAGGGCTACTATTCCAGCCAGCATAGGTGTGACTTTTTGTTGGATACACTGCCATGACGATCGCCTGAAATGATTAAAAAGAATCAAACTTGTGTGAATCAATTTTTCCAGTGACTCAAGTATGTAATTATGTATGTATGATTTCAACAAGGTGATATTTGCTTCACTAATTATAACACCAATGACTTTAAAATATGCTGTTCATTTCGCCATGTTTATAAATCAAGAACATCACATGCTTGCATCCATTTGCACAGAAAACATTCCAAAGTTGTTTGTTTTTTCAAAAATATGGAAAGAATATTTAATTGACTGTGTAATAACACTTTACGGTTTTAAATCATATTTCGCAAAAAAGTTACATTCTTTAAAAATCCTCTGGTAACCACATTACACTGTTCTAAATTTCACACAATTCAACCCTTTATTTCATCTGTTTACAGTCAAACTTCATTAGCAAATTTGGCTGTGACAGGTGTGAGCACCTGGGCAGTATTGTGCTCATTTACACCAACATCTATAATTACATTGAACTACAAAACTGCTAAAAGAAATCAAGTTTTGCATCCTCACCTAAACGTTCCTGCTTTGTGGATCATATCCATGGAAGCTGCTTCATTTCTCAGCCAGTTAGCTGCTCTTCCTGGCCGCATAACTTTCTCCTCCTTTTCACTGAGCAGCAACGCAACTCTCCGTCCAACAACCTCTGCAAATGTTCTGCAGTCTGTAAAAAAAGGTATAAATATGTTACATAAGAACTTACCCTTTTTTTTGGCAAACTAATTCTATCAACAATTTACCAGTAACACCAACATTTGAGGAACTTCAAGATCCTATATGTTTTAGTATTTACAATGACTTAAACACCAAAACTCACAAATGTGTGCATATCGCAAAGATTTACAAATGAGTACAAAATAAGTTTTAAGTTTGCGCTGCACTAAATTATCTGTATTTTTTTCTAATTCAACCATTGCTCGTATTTTCATGTTGTAATGTACCTTGTCCTTTCATTTTTCTGATAGATAACAGTTTCAATAAAATTTGTATTCTCTCAGTGGTTCGCTGCACATTTTCCGCATGTTCCTCTTTCAACATGGCTGCAGCACCCTGGACACAGTTTCTTATCAGTGCACTGTAGTCAAGACCCCTTAAGTCACTTTCATGATCTTCAACTTCCATTCTTTCCACATCTTCCTCCATCCTCACATCGGTTGTGGGTAATTCCTCTCCAGTATCTACCTGCACTGAATTCTCTTTTTTGGGTGTACTTGCCCTTTGGTTTTCTGTCTCAATATCTTGGCTAAAATGACTTTCTGATGTGTCCATCAGAGAGTCTTCATCAGTGTTGTTCACTTCAGATTCCAAGACTATACCTTCAAAATGTGTTTAAAAAAAATAATATAGACTATACCTTCAAAATGTGTTAAAAAAATTAATATAGACTATACCTTCAAAATGCGTTAAAAAATTTATACAATAAGTACCTGAATTTCCTACAAAAATGAAGTATATACATTTCTTTAAAAAAAATGCAGACATATAAAATTATATACATTTTTCTAAGTTTGGACAATCAGATTCCACAGACTCTATTTCATGCTGTCACACATACTGTGACACCTGTATCAAAATCAACCAACCAGAATCACTTGGATGTGGAGCCAGTTCCCTTTTCTGTAACTGTTCTATCCTCTCTGCCAGATCCTGCCTTGTTATGATGCCACTCTGAGGTCCATGGGTTCTACATTGGTGAACTGACTGTGTGAATAATGTCCCAATGGAGTTTCCCATCATGTTGCCCCAGGAAGGCAATTGATACGTTTCTGGCCTCAAGTCATCAATGTGCACCGAGAGCCACTTGCCACCCTGCAAATACAGCAATATGAACATGGTTTTTCACAATTATGCCATTTACATGTCTGTTTCTTAAAATATGACACAAACGATTTTTACTTATTCATAGTAGGAATTTTTTTAGACACATGACAAGAAATAAAAGTACATAGTAATATAACACAGTTGATGAAAAACTACTTCAATATTTTTTTTTTTACCTGAAAGCCTACAAAACATCCACCAGAAACTCTGGGCAATTGTACAACAAACACCACATGGATTTTACTACCCATGTTTTCCCTGGCTTGTGCAAATTCATCCATCACACAGTAGCGAGCACATGCTATCAGGCTGCCATTTTGGTCCCCAGAATCACATTGGACAAGCAAAAGTGTATCATTTTTCTTGACATCATTGAAAAAACGCCTTAAAAGCAAAATATGTAAATCATCAGAGGTTTGATAATTTAATAAATTTCTACATTTTAACAAAGTTCTATTGTGCACATAATTCAAAATTATGTCAGTTATAAAAAAAAAAGCTACAGCTTTAAAATTTGGTAAAAAGCATGATTTATCTACTTTCATTTCATTCTTTTATAGGTATTTCAACTCTCTTAAACTTGTAATAAGGTGTGTCGCTGAATACAAATGTACTTATCAGTTAAAATGAATACTACAGGCAAACAATGCTTTAAAGCAGAGGAATCTATCTTGAAACAATTCCTTACCTTATCTTTCTTCCAAATTCTTGCTCTGTGCCAAAATTTTGAAGTGCCAATGATCTGACATTTGCTGGCGGTAGCTTAAGAACTTTTGCTATTTCTTTTTCATCATCTATAGAAAGCAGTTTGGAATGGGTTGTGACCTGTAAACATGATGTTATCACAGTTAGTATTCAAAGCCAGTGCTTTTTACGTTCAAATGAGATAATTTATGCTGAAAACAGGCCTATTTGCTCAGAATTATTTAAGTCACAGTGGATCTCAGTTAGTGGTCATAAGTGTCTGTCTCTCTATATATATATTCTACAGTATAAAAGCAAATATACATATTTTTGAAAGAAAAAATGAAAAAATTTATGATAAATAAATTTTAATGTAATTATCAAAAAATATGACAAAATTTTACAAAATGACTTCCATTATCATGGATTATGATCTATCACATCTATGCCAAAATATGTTCCTCACTAACTAATACAACCTATAAGCTACCTGCACAAATACACTGTCATGTGGTTTCTTCTCCATAATTTCATTGTGCAAATATTCCAGCAGACTTTCATGTTTCTGCTGTTTAAAATACTGGTCCCATATTCCTTCCTGCAGGGCCCTAAGTTTGGTATCCTTCAACCTCACCACAGCCTCAGGGGTGGCGCACTGGAGCAGCTGATACTGGGCAGCACTGAGCACCTGTTGAGATAAAATTCAGGAAACCTTCCAAGACAAATGGCATCAAATTTGCAGATACGAATTTTAAACTAGAAAAGCATTCACAGAGCACAGACTTTCTTCACGACAATGACTGACTAATAATTTATCTTTAATTAATAATTGGATCATCACCAAAATCTAATCATACCTTTCACATCTATGACTTATTTTGAATTTTTCATGTTAATAACCTTTTGCATGCAGATAAACAAACTAATGGGACCAAAAAGCATAACCTCCTTGTCAGAGGTAATAACATTAGAGTACATATTAAAATGCCTATATCTGTCATCAATTAATTGAAAGCAACTGGTTTTGAAGTTATATATATATATATATATATATATATATAGAGANGTGAAATGGCACTTAAATAAAATTTCAGGTAAATATATTTGCGAAAATGAATTTCAAGCTCTTTGAGTCAACAGTGGGGTGGGTGGGGTCTATGATGCATTTGTCAATCTGTGTAAGGCCGTCCCGCTGTCTGATTAAAAGCTCGACTGGTTCTATAACATTTTCTGTAGTCGCCTTAAAAGCCGGTTGTACGAGGGACGTACAGCCTGGCGGGGGGAGGGGGTAGGCTGGTTGCAAAAGACGCTTTTAGTTAAATAAATGGCTTTCATCAGCTTCAGAGTTCTGGTAATAGGGGGATGGGAGAGGAGACACTTGGACATGTTCCGATAACCATCTCCAGGCTTTGCTTTTCCTTTTTCTATACTGGAGGGATATGGATAGCACTGGAAAACAGAAATATGCCAAAGTTGCAATTAATCGAATTTTATGATTTACAAAAATTTCAATTTGCAGAGAAATTAAATATAATGAAAAGATCGCATTATCGAAAAGATCGAAGAATTACTGTATATTATTTCACCATGTCTGTATATGGATGACAGCCTTCCAAAATGAATTACTCCACCTCTGCTGTAACTATGGCTTGTTGGACTTCTAATGCAAGAAATTTTAAAAGAGATTTTTAGGACAGATGCATCAAGGAAATAATAGTACAGCAGAGAACTTATCTTAAAGGGATAATAACTCTTCGTTTTGGACAAAAAATGAATTTTCCTGGAGTAAACAATTTTCCCATACTTACCAATGGTAAATGAATCCATTTTTACATTCACATTGTTTGTGATCAGCATGATCGGGCCATTTTTTTCAAAAGTTATGCTGTTTTCTCTCTCTCTCTCTCTCTCTCTCTCTCTCTCTCTTTTAAGCAAACATACAACACTGATAACACATTTCAAGAAAAACTGATATTATACTATACCCCTTTGAATTTTTTATGTATATTCTCTTTTTATTTTTAACCCTCCCCCGCTCATGGCACTTGGAAAAGTTGGACTCCTTGTAACTTTTTAGGAAGTTACAGATGGTATTTTTAGAAGGCCTGACACCTAATCTTCAGAAAAGCCCTGCATGCAACACACATTGCTATTTAAGTGTGTAATGTTAAACATGCCGCATCCAGTTTGTGAGGTTGCATTTAGGCTTATCTTGACCCCTCTCCTCTATCTGGAGGTTTGTTTCTTATTGAAAGTAAGTTAATGTAACAAAATTGAAATGCACTAAGAAATAGATCATCCTTCACCACCAGAAAGTGACTTCGGAAGTAGTGATAAATATCCCACAATATATGAGGAACAAGGGTAAAAGCTAGCTGATAAGGATAATAGCCCAAAGGGTGGAGTTTTGAAATTTTTGTCATATACCCAGGGGGCGGGAAATGCTGTTTTTCGCAAATGCTATTTTTCGCAATTTAAAATATCAATTAATTTGTAAGCAATGAAATTTTCAAGTTTTTGAAAAGAAAATTGAGTCCACAGATTATTTAGTCTGAGTTTCATCGTCGGTATTTCATGGAGATACATACTATTAATGAAGGTCATTTGAACAAATATTCAAGAAATGAAATTGAGAATAAATCTTACGTGAAATTGAATTTCCTAGAGATCCATGCATGTTCATACTACCCCATCCACTATTATTATAGGGTGTATATTTATATGACCTTGTTCAGCATCTGAATTTTTATGTTTCTCTAAAATAAATGTTTCAGATTGTAGATCAACGAAATATTAGAGAAGAAATAAGCTACTGTCATGATGAACTCTACAAAACTACAAGTGTCCTTTTTGTACCTGGAAGGAAGACTGCATCTGGCCATGCAAATTACACATGTACTGCAAGAAGCAGTGAACCAAGTATACCATCTGTGAATGAGGCTGTATTGGTTTGGTTTGAAACAACAAAAAGTAAGTACTTTTTATTTCAGGATATGAAAGTCTGTTGTAAACCCATCTGTAGTTACAAACTATTTAGTCCAGTAACTGAGTGCATGCTAATTTATATATGGACAGACCTGTGTCTGGACTTAAGGGCCTTCAGAATGAAAGATCAGAGTATTAGCTGATCTGATGAAATGAAGACTGCTTAATCCTAAAATCGTTCTCTCCACCTCTCACATGACTCCACAGGGGCACAGTAATTAAATCTTGGCTAAATTTGACTGGTCAAGGCGTGATGTGTGGCGAGGCATGTGAGAGGTGGAGAGACTATTTCAGGATTAAGCAGTCTTCCTTTCATGTAGGGACTGCCATATTTGGTCCTTGGATCAGATGATGCTCAGATCTTTTATTCTGAATGGCCCCTTACGTGTAAAGTCCATCGTCTGCATCTGTGCTACTTTTTTTGGAATTTTTACTCATAACACAATTTAAGGAAACTTGTAATACAAATTATTCTCAGAAATGATTCCTAGAACTAAAATGCAACTCAATGACAATGCAACTTCAAAAACCAATCTGATTGGATTTTATTAGTACCACCAGCGTGTACGCTGGCGGTACTCATGGTTTTAGTCCCGACCCGTCTTGCACAGCTCCGCTGGCTCCACAGGATGGCGTGGGATACAAGTCACCATTACCGTTTCTCCTCCTAGACCGCAAGGACCTGTGTCCCCATTTCTTGGATTTAGGTCACATATAATCTCAACTTGAACCTCCTGGTTTTTTGTCTCAGTCGGTGCATTGGCCTGGGCGTGGCACTTGTTCAAATGCACCCTTGTCAAAATTTTTGAAAATTCAATGCTAAATATCTCCCAAACTGAAGGAATTATGGGAAAAATTTCTACAGAAGCTTGACCGAAAGTCATGTGGAGATTCCAAATATGCCCTTGGATTTGACTTTTGACCTTTATTTCAAGGTCAAACAGGCCAAAATTTTCTAAAAATGGGAATTTTCTGCAAAAAATTATTTGTTTGTGCCAATTTTCAGAAACTACACAGACCTAAGCTCTCATATCATAGTGAGAGGTTACAATTAGGGACTCTTTTCATCTTTGGGAGTTTGGGGTCAATCGGTGCATTTTCACAGGAGAAGCAGCCATTAGATACTGAAACTGAAAACTCTCTCTTATTCTGGAACCATAAATGCTAGAGACCTCTTGTTTGTTGCGTTTTGTAGAGCTTGTCAATGCCAATACTGACAGTGGTGTCCGTTTTTTTGTTTTCAATACGGTTTAGGAGTTGCGCTATATCAAAAAGTACAATGTTGCAAGACTTAGTGGTGAAAATAAAATGTGAAATACTCTAAAATTAGCAGAGACACGTCCATAGTAACTATTGAACTTGAATAGGAATTCATATACTGGCAATCTTATTGTGACCTTGAAAATGACCTTTGACCTACTTTTCACCATGAACTGAACTTTGTAAATTTGCTGTCTCTTATATCTCAAAAACTGGCAGGGATATACCCATATTTACTATTGAACTTGAATAGGAAGCCATATACTGGCTATCTAACTGTGACCTTAAAATTGACCTTTGACCTACTTTTCACCATGAACTGAACTTTGCAAATTTTCTATCCTTTATATCTTGAAAACTGGCAAAGATATGCCCATAGTTACTGTTGAACTTGAATAAGAAGTCTTATACTGGCAATCTTACTGTGACCTTGAAATTGACCTTTGACCTACTTTTCACCATGAACTGAACTTTGCAAATCTTCTAGGTCTTATATCTCCAAAACTGGCAGAGATATGACTATAGTTACTATTTAACTTGAATAAGAAGTCACATTTTGGCAATCTTACTGTGACCTTGAATTTGACCTTTGACCTATTTTTTCACCATGAACTGCACTCTGCATTTTTTCTGCCCCTCATATCTTCAAATCTGGCAGAGGTATGACCAGTGTTTCTCTTGGGTTTTCTTTTTATTCAAAGCATATGCAACGCTGATAACACATTTCAAGGAAAACTCATATGCCTACTGTCTTGAAAATCACAGGAGTGATCAATATTGCAAAAATACAGCTTAATTCGAAAATAAGCTTGATTGACTATTTTTACAGTTATGCTGTTTTTTCAGTTCTTTTTGCATATTTTTAGAACTCTTGTTTATTGCATTTTTAGAGCTTGTCAAGCTCAACACTGGTGGTGGTGACCCTTTTTTTTTGGTTTTCCATACGTGCGCTTACCCCAGCTGGTGGTACTATAACAGGAGGTGGTATCGCCTCTCTGATCCTCTAGTTATTATTATTATCATTATTATTTTAATTTTCATTCATTTTTCACACATTGGAAATTTAAATGTGTGGTTTTAAAATTTCATTGGTTTGAAGCCCTCTGCTTCAGTCACATTAGTATGTAGTTTTATAAATATGGTGATTAGGCTGTAATTAGCAATGACATTGGCCTGTGTGTCCATTCAGTATGTACAGCTGTTTACTTCTGTGTCGTATCACTTAATGAAATTGAAAAACAATGGATAATTATATATTTAATGAACTTCACTTGGTCCATTTGAGGCCCAAATGCCTTGGCAATTTCTCATCAGATTCCACCTAGGGTTGAGCTTTGTTAGGGAAAGAGGCAGGTTGCTTTCAAAAATTGGCATGATTAGTTTACATTTACAGTACTTTTTTGTTTGAATATCAAACATGCTGAAAACTTTTCAAAATGGCCGGACATTTGGACCGGCAGTAATGAAAAATTTGCCGGACCGAATGGATTTTTGTCGGACCGAAAATCACCCTATTCGTTTGAGACAGATATACTACCAGTACGATTAGGTAGCTTACTTTGTTTGTGAATGTGATAGGTTTGAAATGGAAGGGAAAAAAACGCTTTGGGTTTTGTATGATTTTATTAGTGAAGTATGTTGAGTGATAACTGTTAATTCAAAATTGCAGTTCTTAAAACTCTTGTCAGTTTTTTTGGACCGACCAAGTCCAAATTTCTACTGGTCCAGACAAATTTTCCTGGTCATGATTGATCTGACCGTCAGCTTCAGCATATCTGGAATATTTTATTTTTCACACATGAGCGTTTTCAGTGGCTTTCATATCCCATGAAAGTGAATCACTTGCTAGCTTTTCATTTTCCATGTTACCTGTAGAACATAATGTAAGAGGGTACGAGTGATTATGCTGTTTTAAAACATTATGTAACAGTGCATCTAAATTGGCAAAAACATTATTTGGTGCACTCTTTTCTGCATAATGTCTGAACATTTCTCAGCTTTGCTGCCTTGTTTTTTGTAAAGTGTCTGTATATTTGTCAGCTTTGCTGTCTAGTTAAAAAATGAAGTAATTTCTGTACTTGGTAATGTCTATAATATGTTCTTTGTTGAAAGATGTGTGTTGTCCCACTGTTGTGAAGAGTGACTGCAGTGGGAATAAAATAGTGACACAATACTTATACAGTTTTGTGCAGAGAAGATGACATTACGGATACGGATAAACGACCCTAATCTTACGTATCGCACATTTAACATAATTACAGGGTAAACACAATAGGCCACAATGCTTAGCGTAAGTCAGCTGGGTTACGGGAAGTAAGTCGAGTTGGCCTCGTTTGAGGTGATGAGTGACAGCCTTAATTGCCACCTCTCCCTCTACTGATGCTGCTGAGCGACAGCGTTAATTGTCATCTCCCAAGTCCCAGCCGCTTATCTGATTATCTGCCCGACTGCACACAATCATTGTTCATCTATATGGGGCACGCTTTCATGGTATTCGTCCTTTAGATAGTATTTTCTTTCTTAACGATGTCTTGGTTCTCAAGGCTCAGTTACAATATAAAATATTACTCCTAAAATGGTTTCAATAGACGTTTTTGCTGCGTATATAGCACATAGTTAATTATTTTTTGCTGTTAATTGTGTTGTAAATTTCAAATTCCCCATGTGTTGTTGATTCTGAATGTTGAAAATAAAGGATCCATAACCCTAATCCAAGGTCCCTACTACGTTTTGGACGCACGGTTTTCAGGTTACTAGCGTCCGGCTAGGACGTAGCGAGATCGCACGTAGCGGCTGTTGATCATGTCGAAAAGTTTCTACGCGCTGTTTGCGTCCTCCAAAAGTCGCACGATGGTCGTGCTCCTCACGCACGAACTCCCACTTTTTCCCCATTTTTATGGCCGTAGGCCACACGTAGCAGCCCGTACGTTCGGTTGGGACCGAGGCTTAAGACGGCGTATTTTACGTTTTTCCGTGAGTCATCAATTTCATCTCAAATTATTACATTGAAATGCTCACACTATTATAAATTTTGAACATATAATTGATTGCAGTTTAGCCTGGCTTTGCCCCAACCTTTTAACCTTTTAACATCATTTTCGATTACGAAGAACAACAGGGGCCGGGTAATCTATCCATACACGTTTTTCTTTTTTTTTTTTTTTTTACTTTTAATTTTAAAGCGGCGCGGAGTATTCAATTGGAGATTAAGACGTCGACAATAATATCCATTGACTCGNCTTACAGTCAGTTTCCTTCATATTGAAAAGTGTTGGTCCTACGGTTGTAGCAGCAGCACCAGATGTCATTGGTGAGGCACTGCTTAAGGCTGTTGAGGGGTCTGGTGCAGTTGATCTTGAATCAATTACATTAGTAGTTTCAGTTGTAAGCAACGGAGTAGATGTTTGTGCTCTAGTTGGTGCTGTGAAGGTTGAAGTGGGTGTTGCTGGCATAGTTGTCGTTGAATCGTATACTGCTGTTGAAGTAGGTGTTGTTGAATCATATACTGCTGTTGAAGTAGGTGTTGTTGAATCGTCTGCTGCTGTTGAAGTAGATGTCGTTGAATCGTATACTGCTGTTGAAATAGGTGTCGTTGAATCGTATACTGCTGTTGAAATAGGTGTCGTTGATCCGTATACTGCAGTTGAAATCAGTGTTGTTGAATCGTCTACTGCTGTTGAAGTAGGTGTTGTTGAATCGACTTCTGCTGTTGGAGTAGGTGTTGTTGAATCGTCTACTGCTGTTGAAGTAGGTGTCATTGTTTCGTATACTGCTGTTGAAGAAGTTGTTGTTGAATCGTCTACTCCTATTGAAGTCAGTATTGTTGAATCATCTACTGCTGTCGAAGTAGGTGTTTCTGAATCGTCTACTGCTGCTGAAGAAGGTGTTGTTGAAGTGGCTGCTGCTGAAGTAGGTGTTGTTGAAGCGGGTGCTGTTGAAGTAGGTATTGTTGAAGTGGCTGCTGCTGCAGTAGTTGTTGAAGCGGATGCTGTTGACAAAGGTGTTGTTAAAGCGACTGTTGTTAACTTAGCTGTTGTTGAAGCGGCTGTAGTGATTGTTGAAGATGCAGTTGATGACATAAGCGCTGTTGAAGTAACTGTTTTAGACAATGTTGTCGTTAACGCGGCCTTTGGTATCGTACAGTTTTGTGCAGAGAAGATGACATTACGGATACGGATAAACGACCCTAATCTTACGTATCGCACATTTAACATAATTACAGGGTAAACACAATAGGCCACAATGCTTAGCGTAAGTCAGCTGGGTTACGGGAAGTAAGTCGAGTTGGCCTCGTTTGAGGTGATGAGTGACAGCCTAAATTGCCACCTCTCCCTCTACTGATGCTGCTGAGCGACAGCGTTAATTGTCATCTCCCAAGTCCCAGCCGCTTATCTGATTATCTGCCCGACTGCACACAATCATTGTTCATCTATATGGGGCACGCTTTCATGGTATTCGTCCTTTAGATAGTATTTTAGATAGTATTTTCTTTCTTAACGATGTCTTGGTTCTCAAGGCTCAGTTACAATATAAAATATTACTCCTAAAATGGTTTCAATAGACGTTTTTGCTGCGTACGGATATAGCACATAGTTACTTATTTTTTTGCTGTTAATTGTGTTGTAAATTTCAAATTTCCCATGTGTTGTTGACTCTGAATGTTGAAAATAAAGGATCCATAACCCTAAGCCAAGGTCCCTACTACGTTTTGGACGCACGGTTTTCAGGTTACTAGCGTCCGACTAGGACGTAGCGAGATCGCACGTAGCGGCTGTTGATCATGTCCAAAAGTTTCTACGCGCTGTTTGCGTCCTCCAAAAGTCGCACGATGGTCGTGCTCCTCACGCACGAAGTCCCACTTTTTCCCCATTTTTATGGCCGTAGGCCACACGTAGCAGCCCGTACGTCTGGTTGGGACCTAGGCTCATAAGATGGCGTATTTTACGTTTTTCCTTGAGTCATCAATTTCATCTCAAATTATTACATTGAAATGCTCACACTATTATACATTTTGAACATATAATTGATTGCAGTTTAGACTGGCTTTGCCCCAACCTTTTAACCTTTTAACATCATTTTCGATCACGAAGAACAACAGGGGCCGGGTAATCTATCCAAACACGTTTTTCTTTTTTTTTTTTTACGTTTAATTATAAAGCGGCGCGGAGTATTCAATTGGAGATTAAGACGACGGCAATAATATCCATTGACTCGTACGTCAAATTAAATGCTTGTAGAAAGGGTTTTTAAAAGGTTTTTCTAAGAACATGGAGTCGACAAAAAGTATGGAGCTTAAGCAAGCATTTAAGGAAGATAATCAACGATCATGGTAACTGCGTGTAATCCACGTGCCCGGGTCCCTTAAGTTCTTATCGGACGCTTCAAAGAATTGCGGAGATGGAAAAATGAGAGGACGATCTTATCGAAAATCTCAGTCTACCTGTACTTTGGAGTTATTAATCTAACTTACGTGGCAGGTAAGCTCTGATTAAACGCGTCACCAAAATCTTTTGTTCGACTTAAAATGTCAAAGAAGTGCCACGTCTTACTTGTAATTTTGTCATCTTATGTGACATTTTGGCTTTACGGCTTATTTTGATTGTGGTGAAAATTTTTATCATTTTTACCGCAATCCATTTGTCAGAAGTAACCTTCATCGATAATTCATCTAGTTGCTGACCTAGCAAATCTGTTTTTATTGCACTTTTCTATTACTCTCTGCCAGCATGGTTATATAATGTTTCCAAGGAATGTGACCGGCTACCATTACCAATAAATATGTTACAAAAATTGTTTTTTGAAATTTGCTTGGTTTGGTGCATGAAAGCTTGCTCTGCCCAAGGAGTTATAACTCCTTGCTCTGCCAAATTATACATTACCGATACGGGCTGTCACCAGTACCTTCTGTTTTTTTTTCTTTTTTTTTTTTTTTAAATTTATATCAGAATGTTCTATCTATCGCAATGAGTGAAATGTCTGGCATATATTCATATAGCAAATATTATTTTATGACATTATTCATACAACTTATTCAATACAGATTTAGTTCACGTGTATCTTGATGGAATGCTTTAAGCAAGCAGTTTTCTAAGAACTTTATCTTAAATTAATGGTTTTATATTCCCATCCTTCTGCTGAAACGAGCAGTTTGCTTGTTGTTTCATGAATAAAATAATGAATAAAAAGCCCTTCTCCATACAATGTTCTTCGTTTGATAATTATCCTTGTTGAACAGTGAACGAAAATAAAGGCAGTCTTAAGAAATATGTTGATGGAGAGATAGGAAGTAGGTGATCTTATCGGAACTCTCAATTTACCTGTGCATTGCAGTAATTAAACTGTTAGCTTACGTGGCAGCTCTGATTAAGATCTTTTGTCCGACTTAAACTTTCAAGATGTGCCAAGTTTGATTTCAATCACGCTCCCTGCGGCAACTGCCGATACGAAACCAGCAACTGACAACAGTGAAATTATCATCCCAAGAGGAAATCTTGTAGCCCTATTTCTACAATTATTATTATCATCATTGAATAATAAGACTCTGCCCACCACCAATTAACTCAAACATTACAGAAAGAAGTTTCCGTTAAGATGTTATGTTGTTGGTGTGATCTGTAAGTTTGATGTTCATTACATAGGATTGGACGTTGCTTTAACAAATTAAAAAAACCCATAACACTCTTAAAATTAGACTGCGCTAAATAGGGTATCGACTAGTAAGCAAACAAAAATCAAGGAGGGAGGGATGTGCTAAAGAAACGGCATAATTACGGATAACTATTAGCAACTCTTTACTATCTAGAATTGTACACCATACTGACTCTTGTCAAAGCAGACACAGCCTCTAAATACTGTAATACAATTGATGTAGTGTTTACCCCCCCCCCCCCTCACCCCCACTGATAATGACTGGCCTGTAATTGTGCGTTTAACAAAGGTAGTGGTACAGTGATATTCACACCTTAAGCCTCTGGCGATAGTCAAGCAAGCAGAACAAGATATAAAACCAGGGACAGCGTTAACTTGAAAGGAACACTTTCATATTCAGGTTAATTTAAAGCTGATTCATGTTTGGAGATTCCCTAGCGATAATAACCACCAACTAACAAATTATGTGCAAGTTATATAAACATGTGGTCATAGGGTAAATGTATAAGCAATTCATATGCATTTCAACATTTCCTGAGGTTAAATAACCCTTTAAATGAAAGAGAGACAGAAAAAAAGGAAAATTGTCGTGAACGTGAACGTGAAGCAAGTCTTTTGCCTCCTGGTTAAAAATGAAAAGAAAACAACACCGATATTAAGGGCCTCACAATGGGTCAAGTTCAAGAACACTCGAACCCGGGGTCTATAAAAGGCGGTTCATTACATGTTTTCACCAGTCTGTTGGTCTTGCCAACAGGCGAGGCTGCTGGAAAGACCAACAGCCTCAGTATAATCCAGTAACTAACCACCATGCACTGGTGATATTGCATCACTTGCACTGCTCAATGAGGGTTACACCTTTTAAAAGAAAAATCGCGTGCAGAACTGCAGGTGAAGGTAAATGGGCATCCTTGTAGTCTGTGTTGTCTTTATTTTGAGAATAGTTTGATAAATAATATAAATATAATTTATAAAAATATAAAGTAGGTAAAAAGAATAATGTAATTTTATTAACACAAAAAATTACATGAATTAACTTGTACAACTGTACGGTAAACCCCAAATCGTCCAGCTCCGACATGTTTAGACTTGCTTGGTCGGACAGCCAGATTTCTGGTCCCCTCTTGAAATTAGAATTAAGACTAGCTGAATCATAGTTCTTAACCGTACCAAATGGCACCGTTCGCCCTGTAAAATACATTTTTTCAAATTATGTGCAATGCAGTCGCTAAGTTACATAAACGCGAGGTCATAGTATACCTGAAAGTGTATAAGTTATCCGTATGCAATTCAACTTTTTCTGGGGTAACATATTCCTTCAAATGAAAAAAAAAAAAAAAAAAGAAAGAAAAGCAAGAAGACTCATGTTCAATCCAGTGACCACACACCATGCAATGGTTTCTAGACATTGCGTCACTCGCTACCCAATGAGGGTTAATGCAGGTCAAAGGTCACTCCTAAAGCTATATAAGGCGGTGTTTTACGTAGACTCACCAGTCTGTTGGCATGTCCAGCAGGCGAATCTGATGGCACGTGCCTTCAGGTTCAGAAAAATCCAGTGAGCACCAACCATGCAATGGTAACATTGCGTCACTCACACTATTCAGTGCGGGTTGGGCAGATTTTCTTTAATTTATTGTTTCTTAAACAATTTTCATTTTTGACAGAGGTCGGAGGGGGTGAAAAATATANAGAATTAAGACTAGCTGAATCATAGTTCTTAACCGTACCAAATGGCACCGTTCGCCCTGTAAAATACATTTTTTCAAATTATGCGCAATGCAGTCGCTAAGTTACATAAACGCGAGGTCATAGTATACCTGAAAGTGTAAAAGTAATCCGTATGCAATTCAACTTTTTCTGGGGTAACATATTCCTTCAAATGAAAAAAAAAAGAAAGAAAAGCAAGAAGACTCATGTTCAATCCAGTGACCACACACCATGCAATGGTTTCTAGACATTGCGTCACTCGCTACCCAATGAGGGTTAATGCAGGTCAAAGGTCACTCCTAAAGCTATATAAGGCGGTGTAACACGTAGAATCACCAGTCTGTTGGCATGTCCAGCAGGCGCGAATCTGATGGCACATGCCCACATGCCCTCAGATTCAGAAAAATCCAGTGAGCACCAACCATGCAATGGTAACATTGCGTCACTCACACTATTCAGTGCGGGTTGGGCAGATTTTCTTTAATTTATTGTTTCTTAAACAATTTTCATTTTTGACAGAGGTCGGAGGGGGTGAAAAATATATTTCAAAATCATGACTTTTTGGTAACTCACTTTCAACACTACATTAGACAATGGTAAAAACTAAAACAGAGAAAAGCAATTTTTGGACAAAAACAGCAATTTCTTCTCAATATTTTATTTGTCTAAATAAATGTCAATTCTACGAATCATTCTTGTAAATTACAAAATAATAATAAAAAACATGCTTTTACGCTGCTGGTTCCCTCTTGAAACACTCCACATGTAACGCAAGTTGTGCAGTTGATATGTTCATTTCTGACAGAAAGCAGTCAATAAAATTGCCTAAAACATCTGTAACACTGACCGGACAGACCATTTTGCATAATAATTTTGGTCCCTACTTCACTATAAACTGAGCCACACAACAGTGGTCAAATTCCTGCTTAAATCAAGACGGCTACTCCAGCACACTNGAAAGTGCACGGCGCCGGCATCAGCATCGGCGACGACAGACGCAGGTGATGGCAATATGTACAGACACATCTGTGTCTGTACATAAAAAAAAGATGAAGTATATTCTTGTGGAAAGTTTTAGAATTACGTATCTTTATTTGAAAAAAAAAATATATATATATATATATATATATATATATATATATATATATATATATATATAACATCTTAATATAACTATTTTACACACACCTTAAAAAAAACTAAAGAGTGAACTCAAAACAATATCCAATCCAATCACCAAACCAAGTGAATAACTATTATTTGGAGTTCTCTTGAGCATGATATGTGACTTAAAAAAATAATTTGACAGAACAGGGATAACTGAAATATCTGCTTATTAGACAAAATGATAAAACATAAAAATTATTGGCAAGTCAACTGTTACACTGGTATTAAAAGGCTGTACCTGAAGTCCTTGTGTACTCTACACTTGACTCTGTGGGTTCCTAATCCAAGATCCACAAATCTCTGACCTCCCATGTAAACATAATACTGGGAAAAATAAATCTGATTATTACTTTACAGAATAATAAGATCTGACTGAAAACTTTAAGTATATAAAAATTCTCAGTCATTAGGCAAGGATATATTATCTGCCAGCAAACATAAAACAAATGTTAAAAATAGTCATCAAAAAGTCTATCAAATTGCAATGAAGTTGTATAGGAATAGATGTCAGCACTTCAGAATTTAAATGCATACCTGATTCAGTGCATCATAAAGGCTTTCATACAAATTCTCCAAGTTGAGGAGAACTACAGACCTCCCTGTTTCCATGCAAACCTTGATGCGGTTGATGTTCCTGCACACCTAAACACAAACAATTGTATATGATTACATCAACACAGAGATACACAAGACTTGTATACTATTCATCTTATACACTATATTCATTTTTGTATGACCTTGTCAGCTAAAACTAAATATCAAAGATATTACAGATGTACACAAATATTGTGACTTTATGACTTAATTGAGGAACTATGAACATACGTCTTATTTTCAATTATATATTTAATGTAATTGACCAAATATCTACCTGTGTGTATTCTTGGTCTTTTGGAAAACTGCTTCCGAATATGATGATTGTGTCTTTCACATTCAGGAGATGATGTTGTAGAATACTAAGAGCAGCATAGTTCTCTGTCAAGATGAGCAAGTACCTACTCTCGCTAGAAATGAAACTTAAAACATGCATCCATTTCTAATTAGATAATACTTCACACATCTATCAAAATGGCTTTAAAAAAGCAATATATGTGCTACATTTCTTTTTATCTCTCCTCAGGGCAAGATTTTTATGTACACTATGTAAAAACCAACTGCAAGCACATGTCAATTTATGAAGATTGATTCAGAATCAGTTTTACCTGTCCCCTATGCGTCCAGTGAGACTTGCACGGATAAGGCCAGAAGGAGAGTTGTCTGGATCATCTGGTCCAACCTAGGAAGAAGCATGAGCCAATTAGTTTAAGCAGAGTAAAAAAAAAAAAAAAAAAAACTGATGCAAATACATCTACAAAATCATGCAAGCAGTAAACCTATATAAGTACAGTGACCTTCAATAATTCTCCATGCATCGGTCTTCACCAGACATAAAATATGCTTTACTAAGCTGCTTATGAGCTATACATAAGATACTGAGTAACATTTTACCAAACTAAACATTAATTTATTAAAATGTAGCGTGTATTGCTCCTTACTGGTTCATTCTTGTTGACAGAAGGCAGTAAAGCAGCAAATTCTTCTTCTGGTTTGACAGTATCTAGGCCTCCAAAGTTCCTCTTTATAGCATGTTTTAATTGATGCCACGATGGGTGTTTTTTTGTGTCAGCAGCAAATGCATAAACCATCTTAACCAGACTGAAAAATTATAGAACCAGAGAAAACATTACAGCAAAAATCTGAAAATCCCATTTTAAAAGCATTATCAAATCCCACTGACAGTTTTGAAATAGTAATAAAAGTCATTGTGATGTCTGATTTTTTCTTACAAGCTATAGTCTCAAATAACATGCAATGGCAGACATGAACTTAATTTAAAGTACTACGTCATAATACCAACCTGTAGAAATCTCTTAGTCCAAAGAATTCTCTCATTGTTGATGTTGACCTTTCATACAATGTCAAGTATGCCTCTGACATGGGAGAAATGTATGGTTCAATCCAATTCTGCACCAGCTCATCCGAAGAACAGATGTCCCTACAATTATCAACAAAACATTTAAGGACGCTCTCTCATATTTCATATTTCTGCCCTAGCGATTTTGATTAAAATTTTAAGACAAAATCTTCTTACCATATGAGTAAAAAATATGAAAAAAAAAATTTGGGGTACTCCAGCTCGTTTTCGACAGGTGGCATCCCGAAAAACGCTACGTTTATTACATTGCCTTATATGGGGATTTTGCCAAAATGCCCTTAATTTTGCTGAAAAATGCAAAAATAAAAAATTCTGCCCTAGCGATTTTAATTTTATGTGGATATGTTATAGATCTTGGTAGACCTCAAAGAAATTTACAGAAAAATATGTACCACACCATGCTTGATGCAAATGCTGATATATATTAACCACGACATCTTGATTTTCCCCCTAAACATGAAGAAATTATTTTTATAAACTATGTATTATATAAAATTTGCTAAAGGTTGAACACAAGATTTTGTTAATTGAATGGGATGAAATAAAAAAATCAAATAACAGGGATCTTCCTGGGTCAAAATCTGGCTGGGCCATTTTTAAAAAATGTGTGCCGTGAATTTTTTTGTGATAATTCATTATGTTTCAATATAATTTTTTTTTATTTTAATCTTGATCATATTAAGATTAGAAACACTGAAAAAAGGCTTGGTGCTACTACTCTTATTGCACGGCCCAGGATTATGAGATCAAAGGATTTTCTGCTCTTTATTATTGCATACATCAACTAAATTTCTTGAATCAAGACAATATTCTAATACATTATGGGCTGAATAATTTCTGTTAAGTAATTTACAAACTAAATTGGTAATGATTGGGTAAATTTGGATAAAGTTGGAATAAAGTATAATTTATCTTCTAAAATATACTGTTTATTTTCCCAGCATAAAAAGTATTACATGTATTTGCATAAAAAACTTTGGTCCTCTGTTGTGTGTTTTATGGTTTTGTCCATTTGCACTTTAACAAAACCATTACAAGAATGACATCCCAACACGCCAGATGAGTGCACACCTACAGTATTGCATCTTTCCAGGAGAGCTAAAAATCGCACTGTTTACAGGTCATATTGTTCAATAACATACTTAAATCAAAAAAAAAAAAAAAAAAAAAAAAAAAACATGAATCTTATTATTTAAACTAATTGTGAGAGAAAAGAGAATTGTTTTCAGCATTCAAATCACCTCAACCTGGGTGATCGGGAACCAATGCTGAAGAAGACAATGTCTTGCTACACACATCGTAACCATATGACAAATCTAACCAATACACTTTGTGGTCAAAATTCAAGCCCTTGTGAATGTTTTCTGTGAGATAAGATCATGTCACTGCTATACAAGCCTTACTAAAACGCTCTATTCAATCCCTTCTTCACGTAATTTCGTACATTGCGGCATTAGTAAACAAAGTCGCAAGTGGGTACTTATGTCGTAAAAGACCAAGCGTTCACTGATACGCAACGCACTGTTGACATATTCGTAGCGATTCGACCAAAATAACATCAAATATTTCATACAGATTTCTTAAAAGGATGAATTACGTAATCTATTGCATGTATATTTTCATAATTAGCCGCTATCGCAAAAAAAAAACTACTCATGCGCGAAATCTGAGCATTAAAATTAATTTTAAGTGACGGTTTTTCAGTTAAAAGACTGGTTAATATACAAAAAGGTATTCAACAGCAAAAAAGTAAAAACTACAAACCAAACTTGTAACAAGCAACCCTTGGTAAGGACATTGTCAAAGTGAACTTGTCACCTCCAGCTGGTCAACTTTTTGAAGAAAACGCTATATCACTTCAATAATAAATTTTTATTTTGTAATTTACTATGACGTCTTGAGTTCTTGACCCATACCTGGCAGTTTGAGTCAACTCCATGTCATCAGGGACCCCTCTTTGCACAAGTATTCCTCTGTTCATCTTAGCAGGATCCAAAGCCCAGTTGGAAATCCCAATAAAGGCCACTTTTTTGTAGGGTTCAGGCTTATCATCACCATCTGAACCATCCTCTAACAAAGGGTGCAATGTCTACAAAATGTAGCAGAAAAATAATCTTTAAATATTTAAAAAATAATTAATTAATTTGTTAATATTCTTCCAACAAAGTTTCAACAAAACTGTAAAATAAAAAAACTGTAAAATCAAAACTGTAAAAACTGCATCATCAACACTGTAAAAACAAATACAAATAACCTTAAGGGGCATCCTTGGAGAATCTTCAGCTAAGCCAACTTCATCCAAGACTACCACAGAGACAAACTCATCTAGGTTTTTGTCTTTCTGGAAATGGGCACACTGACGGAAGGTTCCCACAATGCCCTCTGGTGTGGCAAGGGGGCTGCATTGGAATGAGCCCATACGGACCTTTGAAAATATAAATTTATAATCAATACATTTTTAAAAAATAAAATGCATCTTTTATCTGTTTCCACTTTTCATCAATTCTGCCACAAATTATATCACAAATATGTGAAGTATATATTGATTAACATCACTATGCTTCATTTAAGAAATATGGACTGTTACTCTTAATTATCCTATGGTGCATCTAGTAAAATGTAAAAGTAATCCAGCATCAGGTATTGTCTCAAAGCAATTGTTCCTATTTTGGCTTTTTAAATAAATAAATTTTTATTGTTTTGTTACAAAATGTAGAAATTTGGCAATAACACTACCTGCTTAAAGCTTTTGAATAGTTCTGAATGTGCTGAAGCTCCCTGCATGGCATCAGAGACTATTGTTTTAGCAAGAGACTTGGAACTCCCAGGTTTGCCAACAAGAAACAGTGGGATTCTCAGCTCTATGCACACCACCATCATAAACACATTCTCTTTCAGAGCTTGGTTCCTGGCAATGTTATCACCCAGCTGAACTTGATCCAAGAAAACATCCTGGCATCTAGACAGCACACCAAATATGATGTTATTATGATGTTCTGCACAATCTCAGATTTTTTAACCAAATGAACATTGAATCAATTTTACCACATGTAGCATATAAATGAGAACAGTTTTTAAGTATCATTACATCCAATTGTGAACCAGTTTTGACTTAAGCTTTCACAATAGTACACCTAGACATTTTCAAGTTTCTATAACATCCTCCATCATCAAAATACATCTGAACAAACAAAACTAAACATTCCTCACTCTACTATTTAGCATAAGAACCTACCTGACAATTTCTTCTTTGATAGTTGTGGCCCCATCAGGCAGACTGCAGGGAGCTGTGAACACCTTTGCAATCTCATCACGGTATTCTTTTCTCTTCTGTAGACAGGCATGATAGCACACACCAAGAGCAAGCAGCAGACTTCTGGTGACGCCATCTGGGGGCTGCAATAGTTTTTGTTATGTCCTAATACATTTATGTACAGATATTGCACACATGTTAATACCTGTGCAGAGAATCTTTTAGCAATCACTACAGGTGATAAATCAACATAATCAATATCCTCAATCCCGAGTATTTCACAATTCATTAATGAGATAAATGGCATATACAATAATAAGGTTGATTTATATTTAGTCAGTTTAGGCTGACTTCATCATTTAACGTATAATAATTGACCAAACTACCAATTCTCTGGCTAGAAATTTTCAGAACAAAAAGCCAACTGAATTGTTAAAAATCAATAAATACAATTTGATATTAAAAGAAAAAGCAAATCAACATACATCATATGTAATTTCTGTGACATCTTCTTGTCCTCTGTATTTTTCTAGCAGGTCTCTCTCTGCCCTCTTATCCATAAGATCCCACAAGTGATTACCATGTGAATAGAACCATGTCATCACATTCATGACTCTCTCAATGTCACGAAGACTAACAAAACTGCACTCATCCTAGAAGAACATGCTTCATTTACTGTATACATATGAGAGAGAGAGAGAGAATGAGAGAGAAAAAGAGGGAGAAGTCTCTGACAAACAGCTATTTTGCACAGTATTTCACTTTTATCCGAACTTTAGTATTTCACTTTTATCCGAACTTTGAAGTATGTAAAGCAATTTCATTAATTGAGAGTTTTGGCAAGGCCTTCTGTATGACGTATAATGTGCGACGTCATCACTTTGTGCGTAATTTTTCTCAAGGACAAGTCATAAGTCATACGGCACTATGTATGAATCGGTGATTACACGTAGGTAAGAAACGTATCAAATTTAATAGATTTACGCTTATTTCTTTCAAGTTTAACATACTGCAGAGGAATATATAGGGTGTTAAGATTCCACTGAATCACTTTTAGACGCTGTCGGTAGAAATACTCTGTGAAAACAGCTGGAAAAACAGCCAGTCAATCAGTCGTCCGTAGTAGCATCAAATTCAATTTAAGTTGATTTTTTTTCATAAACAACAGGATCTGCGGCATCAATTGACGTAAATAACACATTCCATTCAACATCTTAATTATTCATGTATCTAAAAAGAATCCAAATATTATAATATTTATATATAATATAAATAAAAATAATATTAAAAAACCGCATACGGAGTGAGACCTGCCAAAACCACTGCTAGCTTTCTCGCGTACGTAAAACGTATTACGTATTGACTATACGTTACACGTCATACGGAAGGCCTTGCCAAAACTCTCTAATGTTAAAAATAATATTAAGTCATGCAAACCTCCTGCTCTCTCATGAACTTCTGTGAGGCGGCCAAAACTGCGCTGATTGTCCTTTGCAGCCCAGGAAGATTGGGTAGTGGGTTACTGTTCAGCTGCAATACAGGTCCAAATGAGAAGATGAAAATACGTAAAAATTGCATAAATTGAATCGTATCACAGATCCAATAGTCACTGAACAGAATATTTCTTTGACTATTTGTTGATCACATTTTGCTTTGGTTGTAAATAATGGCAACACCCTTATGCGACAGTGATCCTTTTTAGAGTAAATAATGAAGACAAATAAGAAGAAAACAAAAGAAGAATTGACTTAAGAAGAAAACAAATAAAGAATTGACTTACATATCTTTGTACAATCTGTCTGATGTACAATTCTTCTACCTCAGCACTAAGCTGCCCAAAGTCCCAAACCAATGGCAGCATACTTTGTGGCAATGCTTGAACTCTGTAGACAAGTTGTCTCATGGGCACATGGCCTGAAGAAAGAGCACAGCAACTGAATTATAGCAAAGGCATACTTAAGGGTGTACACAGTGTCATGGTATAATTACTGTCACAAGAACACTCCATAAATGTATGTCTTTTAAATAACATGCACCCCAATTACTGTAAATAATAAACTTTATTACTCCAAAATCACTATATTTAATTGGACTAAAATGGAATCTCTTCATTTTAATTTTCAAATTAATAACTGTTAATACTTACCTAGTTTGTCTTTGGTGTTTTCTGCTTCTATGTGATAACCTAGCCCAGACTGTTCTAATCTTCTGATCATGTCTGTTGAATGCCTGTAATGAGTTCAAAATATAAACTTATTATGAATCATAATGAATATATAAGTATATTATTACTCATTAAAGTACTGATAAATTATTTGTTCTTTAATAAGCAGTAGGTAATCAAAATATCTTTAAAGTTAAAAATTGTGTCAGGGTTAATCAATTCTGATTTTATATTGTTTCTCAAATGGTCAAAATTGCAGTTTTAGATTCTAAATATGGTGGCACCAGAAATAGCAAATCTGATACTTTTCTACAAGCATACCTTCTATAAGGATTGCAAGCAGCAATGATCTTCAGGCCATTTTTATTGAGGGGAAGTTGTTTTCCACTCAAAGTTCCATCACACATCACTTCTTTGATCAACCCTATAGCCTCAGTGGTGTTAGCTTCATCAAAAAACAGAACTGTGTGGATAGGGTAAGGGGAGCGTCTATTGTTTTCTTTTGCTATGTCCATAGCTTGTGTGACTTTCTTTGCTATGTCTGTGTGAGTGGTCCCTCCATGCACCTTTTGTTAAAACAGATATTATGAAAATGTTTTAATAAGTATTAAATGGCTTGTAATTCCACAACAAAACAAATAAGCAATTTAATAATTTCAAAGTAAAAATTCTTATTAAAATCAACTAAAAAGCATAAAAAACCCATGAACTGAAATTGCTGGACATTAAATCACACTGGACAAAAGCAAGCAGATTCTACTGAAAGGGGAGTTGAAAATTATTACTGTTCACCAAAAAAGCTTCCAAATGAAAGAACTGTAACAAGACTTTACAATTTGCTATATATAGCTCTAAGGTGATACAAATGTACCAAAATTTACTTATAAAAGATATATATTATACCTATTTATTTATTTATTTATTTATTTATTTATTTTTTATTAACCAAAGAGGATCAAGATAAATGACACTTAGGCATGAAGGAAAACAGAAAAAGTCTTCTTACCTTCATCAAGATCATGTTCTGTATATCTGTGCCCACCGGTTTCTGTAGATCGCATAAAAATTTGATCAACCTGGTCTTCCCGCACCCAGTCTCCCCCATTATCACAACTGGGATACCACATCTGGAATGAAACATTGGAGAGTTTTCAAATTTAAAGAAATTCTCATTCATAAAGAAGAAAATTACTATGATCACATGTACAATCGCAAATGATATAAAAAATTCTGTAGTTTTACTACCTGTTATAGAATGCTTGTTGGGTTAGAGTTATTGTAAAAATGTACTGAAACTAAAAAATGGAAAAAAATTGCAATCTTCTAACATAATACAAGTCTAACTTCTCTTTGCATATCACAATAAAGGACATGTTTTCAACCTCTTTCACTTATAATCTAGATAACACAGCAGATCTAATTATTGAGTCTCTATGAAACTTGATTTACAAAAAATAACTTCTGGAGGCAATATTTTTCATCCAATTATTAGGTTTGCAAAATTAATAGAATTTCAAGGACTTATACCTGAATCCCATGTGAATGGCCAGCATCTTTTTCACATTGTCTGTTGTCAGTTCATAAGTAGTATCTGGATCATGGATGTTTTCCTGGAGGCCCATCACACTGCATAACTTTATTATCTTCTGCAGCCTATTAATTTAATTGGTAAAATTTTTTAGGATACTGTAATCATTTATTATAATACAAATACCAAAAATGAGTTTTTCCCCACATCTAACTATTCAATAATGCATTAATTTTTGTGCTGATTCAAAACAATGAAAAAAACAATGTATAAGCATAGGCATCTCAAAGCTTTAATCATCAATTTAACACCTTTCTATTTTAAAGTGGGATAGCAACCAGTATGAGGCGTAACTTCATCCCTGAGCAAGATTTTATCATGAAAATTGGCATAGTAGACACCAAGTGTATGTGCTACAATCCCGTGCAAGCACTTTGGATTCAAATGCATTTGTCCTATTGGAGTTTTGAGCCTCTAAATACAGATTTTAATTGAACAAAGGGACATTTTTTTTGCTTTATCAACTATAATCTGAACTTAGACTTTTAAGAAAAATTGCCAGCAGGGTTTTGTAGTACTTAATGGTGTCATTAAATTGGAATAAAACAGTGATTGTGGTAGCAGTAAAAGAGAAATCTGAGAAACAGATTTTTGTTTTTTTTACCCCAAAATTGTAATTATGACATCACCCATTAGATGACATATGTCTAAATGTTAATTAATATAGTCACAGAACACTGAAGGGTGACCTTAACAAATTCCAATTCTGTTTCAACTAATAAATATGCAGCCCTAAGAAATAAACAAGGCAGCAAAGCTGTCAAATGTACAGACAAAAACAAAATAAAAATACAGAAAAAGGGGCATTTTGTCAATTTTGATGCAATAATAAATAATGCCTATAATAGCACTGTCAATCAACACTGAATTTTAATCATGCACAACGGGTAACATGGTCAATAACAGAAGCAGATCCAGAGGTATGTTCTGACATTATTCCAAATTATCTTTGTTGATCCATCCTCCATTTTTGATGGTCTTCCAACAGAAAAAACAGATACCCATCAATGTGAACTTTAAAATCTGACCGTCTTCCGAAAGACCCAGAAGACGGCCTTAATCTGCCCCTGCAATAAGATTACAGTTTCAGAACTATGAGAGTTCAAATTCAAATAATGAAAATCCCAATATTTGAAAAATGATAACAGTGCATAAAATAATATTACATAAAAACCAATGCAACTGCTTATGTGGAAATACAGAAAATGTGAAGAGCTTCAGGTGTTTGAAAAAAAATTTAAAAAGAAAACACAAAAATATTCCAATAAAGCTGCTATTCAAACTTTTAATCTTGCTATATTAACATGATATGTATAACCCCAATGTGTTTGAGGATAATACAGCATTAATGTTGGCGTTACACATTTTTTTCTTTTGTAAACTTATTTGCAATATACAACAGCATTTACCTGCATAATTATCACCAATTCCTAATTATGTGACACAGTTAAGAGAGCTTAACCTATGGGGCTTTACTGGAAAATCTCAAAGTGTGTTTTATGTAATCCTATATAATGGGCACTTGGAAATTAATTAGGCAAGTGATTTTATAGCTCTGAATTTAGCTTGTGACTACCCCAAGGGACAATTACCACCATCCATAAACAGTAGCCCCATATAGCACTCTATAGGTCTGCATTGCTTCCAAAACAGAAAACAATCAAACTGATTTTCCAACACAAACTGCACTTCAGTCTTATGAAACTTTTCAGTAAGTTTGAGTATCACAAGAAAATGGTTTTTCCTTAATGGTCATTCTGGCAGTGATGTCCAAAATAGGGTTTTCTTCATCTTTTATCCAATATAACATAATGACATCAATTTTTAATAATAAAATAAAAGTATCATGGATATTCAGAAAATGTGACATGGAAAGGTCTTCAAGGCCATGGAAGTTCAGAGTCACACCTTCAAAATGCCAAAATGTAAACGAGATAAGTGTACTGAAATGATTTTCTTTCCACTTTCAACACTTTTTTTACATATAACAAAACAATCAATTTAGTCGTTTTTAAATGAACAACTAAGAAAATTGTTGACATAGGAAAAATATCAATAGAACAATTTTAAATGTCCAGTTTGCTCCATTCTGAACATAGTGAATGATTGAATCTGACAAACTGTAAAGATGAGTTTATTTCGATTTTTTGACACTTTATTACACGATGCACAATAACAGGTTTATCATCATTTTTATATTATCAACTAACAATATTGTAAAGATACAGAAAATGTCAAAGGAACACCTTTACATATTTAATTAGTTCACAAATGAGATTGTTGACATGCCTAAGAATTAAATCTGAGGAAAAAACACTTATATACAAAAAAAGGCATAACTTCACCAAAACTGAATCAATCGAACTTATTTTTGAACTTTATCTGTATTTCAGTAAGACTGATCACCCCTGTTATTTGCAAGACAATTGGCCAATTGATTTTCCTTGAAATGTGTTATTGGTATTGGAAATATGCTGAAAAAAGTGAAAAAAAAAACAGCATAACTTCCATAAAATTGCTCCGATCACACCGATTTTCGAACTTGACCTGCGTATTATAAATATTTATCAGTTTTGTAAGTTTCAAGCCAAAAGGTAAAACAGTTTTTCACTTATCGTGTTATCGGTGTTGCATATATGCTGAAAAAAATGAAAAAACAGCATAACTTCCATCAAAATGGCCTGATCATGCTGATTTTCGAACTTGACCTGCGTATAATGAATATTCATCAGTTCTGTAAGTTTCAAGCCAAAAGGTAAAATGGTTTTCCACTTATCGTGTTATCAATGAAAGTGCACGGCGACGACGACAGACGCAGGTGATGGCTATATGTACAGACACATCTGTGTCTGTACATAAAAAGGGATGATTCCTTTTTATAAGCCTTAACTTAACAGGACATTAAAATACATTTTCTTTCACACAAATAACACTGCAGTTGACTTAAAACCTACCTGGGCAAATTGTCAAAGTTTTCATTCAGGGGCACTCTATTTGCCATGAGGGCATCTTTCAACTGAGCTGGCATGACTCCTCGTTCAATGATTTCGTTTGTCTGATTGTCAACAATGTCTCCATTTTGATTGATATTGAACCCCATGAATGTCATGGAGTGACCATCAGCATTGAAAAAGGTGTATGGATGAGAACTGAAAGATACATACAGCTCTTGCTTAACATGTATGGTTTTTCACTGGACAACTACTTGTCATAAGAACTCATCAAAAATTTTGATAATATAACATCACTGAGCATAATTTTGACTTTGTTACATGTACAATAATATGCAGAGAAAAAAGTTGTTGAAGAATACAATTTCTGCTTCAGAAAACAATCCCAAACCTGAGTTCCCATCTCCGCTTCAGCTGGAAACGAGCCAACACATCTTCTTCTTCTTCCTCTGCTAACCACATCTACATTTAACAAATAAACATCACTTCAATATTACAGTAATCTCCGGCAGTTTTTTATAACTGTTAGATCTATAATGTTAGACTATGCCACTATTAGAGCTCATCTGTGCATCAGAGGTCTGTTAATTATGGTTTCTTTTACTGTTTGGAGTTGTTTTATATAATTTAAAAAATCCAACATGGGCGTCAACAGCCAGAGAAATGTTTTTACTTAAATTTGTTGTTTTTGGCTTTCCCTTGAGAAGTACCTGATGTCCTGGTGTCTGTTCTGATATATCCAATGATCTTGTAGCAAAGTCCTTTGACATCTGTATCATGAATCTAACTACAAACTGAAGAAATCCTGGGAGGTCTCCTGATGCAGCTGCACTACAGAAATTTGAATTTTCACAATCTTGGAGTTGGGTATTCAAAAACCATACAAAATGCCGTAATTCAGCCCAGGATGGGTCCTCAATTCCACAGTATCTGTAAAAAATAAAAATATAATAATAAAAGAAACAAAAACAACAAATTAATTAAAAAATACAGCATGAAATATGACATCTAGGATGGCTAGTCAATTCAAACACTTTCATCAACAAATCAAGGAAACACCACTTTAAAAAATGGCTCACAAAAATCCATCTGTCATCCTTTAAAAGAACTTCCACCAAGTAGATGACTTTGTTACAAAAATTCGCTTGTGAAAATTCAAATGTATGTTGGTACCTCAGGAGCACCTGAAGGCACTCAGCATGAGTTTTCTCTGGTGTGCGGGGATTAACACCTCCCAGACCTTGCCCCTGCATCATTCTGTGTAGATACTGGAATGGTCTTTGGAATATGACACTGCGGAACTCTGTATCATCCATCAATTTATCATGTGCAGAACAGTCTGAAATTATTTACAAAAGCAGACACTTTGACAAAACTTAAATCCAGATTAATTGACCAACACACTGACTTGGCAAAATAAGACTTATTATTATTTTAATTACTAATACGAATCATGCAAAACCACATGACTAATGTGAATCATGCAACAACTACATGCTTATCTAAAATAAAAAAAAAATTAATTGTTGACTTTTAAGCCTTTGGTGCACCAGAAAAATCAATTTTACACCTGCTGATCAACAATTTACAACCAATGCATTAAACACTGTTGAAACTGCAAATGAGACAATTGCTATATTACTTATTTAAATACAAATGTTCAGTACCCTGTGGTTTCCTCATATCATTGATGAGAATGTGCAGACTTTCCTTGGGTGATCTACACTTGACACTGGGCAAGAGTGTCAGGATGTGGTGAACAAACTGAACTGAAGGCTGCACATGTCCTCTCTGGAGCACAAACAAAAGAAAGCTAGGCCTGAGGGAAACTTTTCTTTGCAAGTAAATGCCATTAAACCGTCTTAACATCAATATGCAGCAGTAATGTAGTAGCTCTTATTCTTAAACTTTATATCTAACAAGTCTTTGTTGGTCTTAACTGCAGTTGTGAAGTCTTACTATATGTACTAAACAACAGCTGCATGTAACAAAGGAACTGGAGATTATGATCAGATAATTAAGTACTGTCTTCTACCTGCCCCTTTTCACCTTGAAAAATACATGAACAGGTCACACCAATTCCAGAATGCATGTCCACGTAAATAAAGAAACAAAATACTTTTAAAGAACTGTGAAAAACAAGCGCCTCACCTGATGATGAACCTCTTGTCTCATCATGAGTGGCAATGTTTCAATGACGTACAAGTCCCAAGGGGATTTTCTCCATATGTACCCCTTTTCATCCACCAGAGCTCCCAGAACTAACAGGTTGAAAAGTAGGTTGTCTACACCTTCTTGTACCTGTCAGACATATCATGGAAAAATTTTAGAGGAAAAAAAATAATAAATGGAAAATTAAACCAGACTTTCATCAAAATACTTAGTGAATACAGATATATGTATCACAGGGATATCAAAAGGCAATATATTATTATTATTATTATGCACTGTGTGTATTATCAGAATAAGAAAACCTGCATAATATGCTATTTTATTTTCAAAATAAAATATCAATTAATCAAACATAGGACTTACTTCATGTGCAATGTCAAGGTGAAAAAGTCTGGGGATTGTCTGGCCTGGGGTTGGGGTATAATTCAGTAAAGTTGACAACACAGCTGAGTAATTCACAGTCTTTTCTTGCAGTGGTATTGTAATGCTCACTTCCATTCTCTGCATAGATGGATTCAATATCTTGACTTGTTTAGCTAATCTCCTAGCCACTAAGGTCTTTCCAGCTCCAGCCCTCGTCGACATTACTACACGTACACAACATCTACCATTCACAAAAAAATTGAAAAATAAATAAATAAATTAAATAAAAATCATAAATAGATAATATGATAAAAGAACACCTATAGGTCTTAACAAAAGAAAAAAGGTATACATTTTGAAGACATGAAAAAACAAATTATTTCTAAACTCCTACCAATGGCAGTATCTCACATACAGTGCTTTTGACATGTGCTATACCTGCAAAGCACAAAACATACAAGTGAAATAATCTAACAATTAAACCCACCAAACCCTTTTCATCTGGTTTATCCTAAATGTTAATCTGTATAGAAAGAAGTTTACATTTTTTCTCAATTCACTCACTTTTCAATGTCCAAAGAGGAAACTGGTTTTAAAGGACCCTCAGGCACACGTTGGAACTGTTGTTTCAAATAGTTCTGTATCTCTCTCACAGGGTAAATCAGTGGAGATTGTACGCGGTACCTGTCCAAGGCTGACACCAGACGTGCCTTGTCTTCTCTTTCACTGCTACATAAAACAACCAGTTGATAGTCTGTAAAATTAGAGAAATGGAAAATTGTTATGGTTTTGATTCTGGAAAATAAAAAATAAGAAAAAATGACTAATGTCCTCCGCTTTTTTCTACATACAAGAGACACTGATAATGTTTTGCATATCTTACAAACCGCATGCCATTTTCAGATTTTTGAAGTGGCAACTATAGCTTTGTGCCCTGACATTCTTGCCTGTTGTTCTCTTGACCAGTTTTTCTTCTGCTTTTTCAGTAACTTCATAGTCCAACATGTCAGCATTGACCAAGCAGTAGATTTTCCCAGAGTCATCTTGCACAGCCCTATTCAAAAGTAACAACACCTGAAAAAGAAAACAAAACAATCAAATTTTTATTTTGGAACCAATTAAAGTGTAAGTCCCTTCCCTTTGCTATATCATTCATTAGTGATACATGTTAATTCCTGTATTCAAGTATACTTAACCAGTGAGCGGCATTACATTTGAAACAAATCTTTTGACTGCAAGATGCAATCTGAATTTGTTAAGTCTCCTGGATAATAGGTAGCAATAAAATATGATAGCCTTGGAGAGGAGTAAAATGCATGGTACATGGGCACAATTTCAACAACTTAAATGGTTCACATTTGGGGGTTAGGTGTGGGCAAATGGCTGCAGTAGTTATAAATCAAAATCCAAGGAAAAACTTTTCCAGTGTTCTCTGCATCTGCTTAACACCTATTACTGTTCCAGTGCCCATGGTTCTGAACTTACTTCTTCCACTGTGGTTTTTGCTGTACAAACCAGCACTTCATCTTCAGCTGGCAAAGGTTTGGTAGGATCCAACATGTACACAGACAACACAGCATTCAATATGTCAGCTGTATTAATAAAATGCAATTCAGTACATAGAACAGATGATTTCTGATTTAAAAGTCACTTTTTATCATTAAATTTACTATTTTCCTTCAAGGAAATAGTTTCACAAAAGGACCAAACGATTGTTTTCCTCCTGCTCTTGGATGAATGCTCATAGATGAACGCAATATATTATAATCAATCTACAACATTTTTAATTGAATGTGTTAATACATTAGGAAAAGGACAAAAGTCTTATCCATCTATAAAAACACTGTATTTAAGTTAATAAACTTAAAGCAATAAAAAAGCAAATACATCAGACTAAATAAACAAAGACTTACCTTGTGGACACACTAACAGATTAGGTCTTCCTTTCTGCAAACAGGTTTCAGGGAATGTCCTTTCGAGTTTCACTGGTTCTAGAATCAGCACATTAATACAAAAAACGAAAATACATGTAAAACTGTAAAATCAGTTCTCCAAGCTGGTACACATACAGACATTTAACTAGGAAAAAAAGAAATAGATTTACTGACATCAAGGCATAACAGATGGCTAAGGTTTAAGAATTCTAAAAAAAAATTAGCAATTATCACCTCATCAAGAGATATTGCCTGTGTAAAATAAGTGCATGTTTCCGTGTCTGTATGTAATATTACTCAAATATCAAAGTTAAATGGAACTCAAGTTATTAATACCTAGACGTGCAAGGTGAGCTAACATCAGACCTAGATGCTCAATGCTAAGGTAATCAGAGACACTTGTAGCAACCTTCCCAAAGAAATTCCCCCACAGCTCTTCTAACTGGTCTTTCAATGAGCTTAAAAATCAAAATTAAATGAAGATCAAAATTTGAAACTTACAGTAACAATGAGTCCAGTTACTTAGTAAACTAATATAATACATATTCACCTTAAATCCTTCTAATAACAATCATTTAGAGAGTGCATAAAAAAAGTTACTAGCAAAAATCAGAAATTGACAATTACAGGCTATTGGAACTAATATGATCAATTTAACCTTTTTTGTTTTTTCCCCAATGTAGATTGAAGCAATTCTGCAGCCAAAGTGCCCATAGACATTCCAGCACTGAGTCTGGCAAAAGTCAGGTCAACTTCTTCAATATCTACTTGATGGTCTTGACCTGCAGGGGTACAAATTGTGGCTTGCAACTGTCCTCTCTGAAAAGCATTCCAGTTGTCCATACACCACAATAACCCTGAAACAGATGTAGGTTAAAATTTTTTAAGTAAATGTTAAACTGGCAATGTATTGGCACTTCTTTTACCATAAAAAACAAAACCTCTTAATACTGGACTTGGATGTTATAATGACACAAGCTGACGTTGAGAATGGTATCATATATGATTGGATCTTTTATTGGAGACCAAACAAGCCCTGAAAGCCAGAATAAGCCAACCCAGAAGTTAAGAGGCACAAAACATGATCAGCCCACGTGATCACTGACACTTGTTTCCCTGTTTAAGTTTGGTACGTGGTATCAAACACAAGGTCGGATCCTTGCATTATTATTTTGTTAAATCAGTATCAGTTTAACTTTTTCCTTTATAGTGACATCACTCTCCTAGATGAATCAGAACATTCATTTGTGATACCAGTTTGTCTTAAAAAGACTTAATATACCTTCATCAACATCCTCAGGACCACAGTTTTGAAGGGCCATGAGGGCAAGGTTTTCTGGATAACCTGCTTCTTTCACAGCTTCAAGAAAAGTCTCCACTTTCTGTTTTTCCTCAACATCATCAGGCATTTCACTTGCATTGGGCAGCTCTTCAGTCATTTCAGCATCGTTCTGCTCCTCTGTGTTTCTCCGTTTCTCCATTTCTTGGAGATCCTGAACAGCTGTCTTCATCACCTTTAATAGATCCTGCTTAGTGG
Organism: Lingula anatina; assembly: GCF_001039355.2. The sequence goes on from NW_019775839.1 coordinate 125,144, forward strand.
AGTTTGCTTTCACATTGTGGAGCATAGGATAGATCAAATCAGATGGTTTTTGACCCTCTAATCCCAGTTTTGAAATCTCTCGTCTGAGGATCACAAGCTGCTCTGTGCTGAAGAAATTCAACTCATAGTAACTGCACCTTTGTTTTTCTATATACTTAAGCCAGTCTTCATAGCAATTCTCCATGAATTCACACAACTCTCTAATTTGTGTGCTTAGGCCTTCCTCTTGTAATCTGTCAGGTTTGCCTCGAAGTTCTTGTTCTGCTAAACCAAAGCTAATTATGGTGCTCCATGGTTTTGTGAGGTCGCAGAAAAACTTTGATGTCCAATCATTAAAGAGGACACTTCCTGCAGCACAGATTTTCAAGTATGCCTTTGCAAGGCGGCCTATGGCATCAAAAACCTAAAACAAATAATTTGTTTAACAGTCATTTAAGTAACTATTAAGCAAACAAAATAACATGGAATGCAGCATACATGTACTTAGTAGGTTAACCAGTTAATTTTAAACATACTGCATCATATTACCTCTTATACTAATATATCAGTGAATATATAAGCTGTTGCTTGCATTCAGCCACTTCATTGACATCATAACCAAGTTCCAAACCTCAGATCAAACTTCTCGGCTTTACAAATTCTTAGTACACTCAAATATCACTTTATACATGTTGTTCCTGTTATATATATATATATATATATATATATATATATATATATATATATATATATATATACTGTGCCTGTTGGGCCATGTACATTGTATAAAAGCACTAGTGCCAAATCAAATGAAATTATGACCAAAAAAAAAAAATGGTTCTACTGTTCTTCCTAAACGAATTGAGGTGAAGTTACAAAATGTTTCAAAATGCTGCTCAGAGCAAAAAAAAAAAAGTCAGTTCATAAGTGGTATGGACAAACAATGTGTGGCAACCAGTAAACTTTGTATAAATTTACATGTAAGACATATGCGCTGTTCATCCACATTCTATAACCACTTAAAAAAAGAAATGACAAAAACCTTGAACAATCTTATTATTGTACAATGTACCTCTACAAACTTGTCCACTTCAGCTTTGCTGTGGTCTACTTTCCCAACTTTTCCTGCTACTAACATCAATTTACTTTGGAGGTCATTAAGCTTCTCAAAAGTGTATTCTACTGGTCTGTCATCTTGAAAGTCCACATCTTCTTCACTTCGTTTTCCATATGCTCTTGGGTCAGGTGGAACAACTAATTTTATAGTGTTCTCCATGGTCTAAAATAAATCAGTAAATCATGTTTGTAACAACATGCATTTGTTACCATCTGAAAGAAATGCCCATTACTGTACATAATGTGACAAGATACTAGCACATGCATATATGTGTTTGTCTCTCTTCATGAATATGCTCATATAGTAAGGACAAATAAATTGAAATATTTTTATCAAATGTCATATGCCTGAAATAGCAAAGTGCAAATTCAAAAGTATAAGGAAAAGTCTCAATTTGTCCTACATTTTATAAAATGATTATTTTTGAATACACCCAACAAAACACACCCATGTTTTACATAAAAGTTTTATATAAAATGAAACATTCTGTCATATTATAGTCAGAAACTTGCCTACCTTTGGCTGATCAGGTCTTAAGTTTCCAACTTGATAAATGCCTCTGGAGTTGATAGCCTCAGCCTGAGCCAGTGAGGAGACCTCTACTGATCCATGTGAATCCTTGATCATCTTTACCCAGTCCAGGTGTCTCATTGTGTCTCTCTGGAAAAATATTGTTTTCAGGTAGCTGCTTTAATATATGGGTGCATGTTGATGAATTAAGCTATGTTTAAAAAAAAGTAATAAAAATATAAAAGTAGTATAACCTTTAAAGTAGTATAACCTTTGGCAATACCCAAATCAACAGCACATTTCAGGAAAAAACTTTCAGGAAGCAACCCTATAAAACCTATATTAAACAACACTTACCAACTTCACAGGCAAATGCTTATCATTGTCTAGGGCATTCCACACCAACTCACACTGATGGAGAAACTGATGAAAGTCACAATCTGCCTGGACTTCATAAATGAGAGGTGCAAAACCTATTGCTGCATCATGCAAAATGGACACCCTGTCAACCTCCATGTCTGTCTCTCCTGCTTGAATCATGGCAAGCTCCACCAATACATTCAGTTCTTTGGTTCCTAAAAACAGATTAAAAAAAAATATTTGAAACCTTGCAAACATGTTTTATCCATAATCATATTCCAGACTCAGGCTAGCACAATTTTGAAATAAATTTTATAGCAATGAATATCTTCGTTAACAAATGAATCCCCAATTGGCATTTGAATGATTTCTTTATATATAACTTAAATTACAATTTATATCTAAAGTTTAAAATGTCTCATATTGGGTAATATATAAGTATATCTTAGAGAAATGCTTCTAAATATAGGGAACAAATACCTTTGATGTTTTCTCTTAGCCAGTTAACAAGTGGACGACATTTAACAAAATCTTTAATACAGTCAGACTTTGTCTTGTCCACACGGATCAAAACCTTTCCTGCATCCACCACTTTGCTATTGATAGAGCTCAATTGGTTTTCTTTTCCAGCACCCTACATTTAAATAAAATTAAAAAACTTAAATCATTGAAATGACCAAAGATATAATAATATCAGTAAGGTTAAATCAAAATAGTTTGATGCATCTTTTGGGTCTCCTAGATTGAAACAATAACGATTCAGTTTACTGATTCAGTAAACTGATTAACTGTATAATGTAAAATTAAATACAGATAAATGAGAATAAATGAGCAAGCACAATCACTTAAAAAAAACATATCTTCAACCAAATTGATACTGAACAGAATAATTCAGATGTTGATATGAAAAGAAATACAAATTTGGAAGCAATTTGTGAAAAAAAAACTAAGCACTGAATTATCTTGATGTGAACATTTTTTTATTAATGCTTACTGCATCAACAAGAATTTCTATGAGGCTGAAGTCACCAGTCAGTCCAAGCTCTTTCTTTGCATCCATCATGACTTGTGCCCCATAGCGATACTCATGAAGTTTGTGATACTGTTTGACCTGGTCTAGTCGATGAGGTATCCAGCTGGCATCTTTCAAAATATTGCCCATTAGATCAAACTCAACTTTGAGCTCAGGGTACCTATCCTTGAAAGAAGCTAAATATTCATCCATCTGACCAAAAGTGACAGTGCCCCGTTTGATAGACTTGGCCAGGTTCTCCCATGAATGGAAAGCTTTCCCCCAGACTTCAGTTGCAACTTCTTGAAGTGACAGTACATCTGTTTCTCCATCTGTGTCTTCTAGTTTCTCTTTGTGGGCAATTGATCCAAACTCCTTCCAGAAGCATACAAATATGTGACTGCTGTGGATTTCTGTCAAAGGCATCATCATGTCAAAGACTTCAGAAGGCGGCTCAAAGAAAGTGATAGCTGGCTGCCAGTTTTGTGTTACATCAGGATGCATAATGTAAGGCTCACAGATATCACTCAGATCTCTGCAGCTTATGTCCTGTCGGAGTCTGCGATCTAACGCATCAGTGTTCACTGAAACATACAGCCAATGATCATCATTAACCATACTATCAAATGAAAAATTACAAAATGATCTGATGTTTAATCATGTAATACAGTGATTAATCACCTAGATTTAAAGAAGCATTAAAATAGCAAAGTCTCAATAAAGTTTTAGGCAGCTCAGCTACAACATCCTGGGCAGATTCAGAGAGGGTAAACAAAATCTGGTTGACCTCCCCTTTCACCTGGTATTTTTTAGATAAAAAATCATTCTCTTCATTTACACCCCCACCCCTCCAACCTCTCTAGGTAACTGGTTTATCACAACCAGCAATGATACAAACATTTCATGAACTAAGCAGCAAGAAATTGGTGCAAACCCATTTGCAAAGCTAAAAAATGGTGGAAATGTAGGGAAAATGCAGAATATGAAAGAATGCCATGCATGCTAACTGAAATGTTTCAAAACTGAGCCCATTTTCTGAAATCCTGGACCCATTCATATATTGCGAAATACAATAAAAATACAAAACCTGGTTGTATTATTTTGCAGAGTCCTGTAAAAATTCCCAAGAATTGTTTGATGGACTCAAAAGCCTCCATTTCCTTTAGACGATGCTGAAGAATGATGTCTAACTGATCTACTTTGGATTGCTTCATTTCACTCTGGCCGGATTCTGATGATTTCTGGTGCTGGCCTTCTTTTAGGGCTTCTTTTTCAACATCTTCTATAGTTCTGCACAGTCCCAGGAAGGAATCCCTGTTTTTCAACACTAATTCCAGCATGCGGATCTGAACAGTTCCATTTTCCACATCTTTCACAGTTTTGTGCAAAAGCGATGACACCTCTGTCAGTCTGATTTGACAATCGTCACTAAGAATTGCTGTCCTTTGCCGAGTGCCTGGATAAACATTAAAAATTCAAATTACAAACAAAAAGATGCATAATAAGATGCAAACACAGACCCCCCTGGTTTAAACCTTTCTCAATTCATTGGTCAGAAGAGGTTTTTGTGTTAAAGCTGTGACGAATCAATAGGGTCATCTAGACTGGATGAGTTACCTCTAAAACATATGAGAACCATTGGCCATCGTTCTACATTTTTTGGTTGCACAACGTTTTTGTGTTGAATATCACTCTGACTTTGAGCTTTGACCTTCTTAATTCAAAGTCAATAGGGTCAATCTAAAATGAAAAGTTAACCTTTCTACCAAATATGAGGACCATAGACCAAATCATACTTATTATTATTATTATTTATTTACTTATTTATTTATTTATCTATTTTTGTGAGACAAGGCACGTGCAAAGCAATATAATCCTGCTCTTCAAAGGGAAACATTAATGGTAATGGCTCAATCATATTAACCAAGAAAAATTATCAGTTTTTCAGATAATTTAGGAATCATTAAAAAACATTTCTATGTATTTTTAATGTTTCCAAAATTATCTGAAAAATATATTTCTATGTAGCATTCTTGGTGCTTTTACTGTACAGAATAACTAATAACTCGACCTTTCAGTTGTGTTGCTTCCACTCAATAGAAATATATTCTAATTTTAAGAAATTATTAACACTTAAAAAAATACATTATCTGTAAAATTCAAAATTTTCTCATGTAAAAATAAAATAAACAGCAAAGGTGGTAAATATATAATCATTACACTAGAGGATCAGAGAGGCAATACTGCCTTCGGATATTGTACCACCAGCTGGAGTAAGCGCATTCGTATGGAAACCCCTCCAAAAAAGGGACACCACCACCAGTCATGTGCTTGACAAGCTCTATAAATTGCAATCAACAAGAGTTCTCAAAATATTCAAAAAAATATAACTAAAAATGGTACAATCAAGCAGATTTTCAAATTGACCTGCATTTTCCTAACATTGATCACTCCTGTGATTCTCTAGACAATAGGCCCATTGGTTTTCCTTGAAATGTGTTGTCAGTGTTGCATATATGCTGACAAAAGAAAAGAACCTAGAGGCAACACTTGGAAAATCTCTGCTAGTTTTGAAGATATGAGGGGCAAGAAAATATGCAAAGCTAAGTTCATGGTGAAAAAGTAGGTCAAAGGTCAATTTCAATGTCACAGTATATGACTTCTTTTTCAAGTTCAATAGTAACCATGGGCATTTCTTTGCCAATTATGGAGATTTAAAGGCCAGAAAACGTAAAAAGCAATTCATCATAAAAAGTAGGTCAAAGGTCAATTTCAAGGTCACAGTTAGATAGCCAGTGTATGACTTCCTATTCAAGTTCAACAGCAACTTTGGGTGTATCTTTGCTTGTTTTTGAGATATAAGGGATAAAAAAATGGGCAAAGATCAGTTCATGGTGAAAATTAGGTCAAAGGTTAATTTCAGGGTCACAGTTAGATTGCCAGTATATGACTTTCTATTCATGTTCAATAGTAACTATGGGTGTATCTTTACCAGTTTTGAAGATATAAGGGCTAAATTTTTATCATGAAAAAAGGTCAAAGGTCAATTTCAAGGTAACAGTAAGATTACCAGTATATGACTTCAATAGTAACTTTGGACCTATCTCTGCCAGTTTTGGAGATAAAAGGGAAGGAAAATTTGCAAAGTTCAGTTCATGGTGAAAATTAGGTCAAAGGTCAATTTAAAGGTCACAGTTAGATAGCCAGTATATGACTTCCTATTCAAGTTCAATAGAAACTATGTGCATATCTTTGTCAGTTTTGGAGATAAAAAGATAAAAAAAGTGCAGTTTATCATTAAAAAAGGTCCAAAGGTCAATTTCAAGGTCACAGTTAAATTACCAGTACATGACTTCCTACTTAACTTCAAAAGTAAATACAGACCTATCTCTGCCAGTTTTGGAGTTAAAAGGGAAAGGAATTTGCAAAGATCAGTTCATGCTGAAAAGTAGGTCAAAGGTCAATTTTAAGGCCTCAGTTAAATTGCCTCTAATGACTTCCTATTCAAATTCAATAGTAACTATGGGTGTATCTTTGCCAGTTTTGAAAGTATAAGCATTTAAAAAGTTGCAAAGTTCAGTTCATGGTGAAAAGTAGGTCAAAGGTCAATTTCAAGGACACAGTTAAATTGCCAGTATATGACTTCCTATTCAACTTCAATAGTAACTATGGACCTATCTCTGCCAGTTTTGGAGATATAAGGACCTAATGTAACAATTTTGGAGTTACCTTAATGTGCCATAAATTTCCTACAGAAGAAATTAATTGAAATAAAGAAAAGGTCATTTTGGTTAAAATTCTTGAAATGGGAGGTGCTCAGAAGTTCGAGATATTCAAATTTCATGAAATAATGGCTGCTGCTCCCGTGAAAATGCACTGATTGACCCTAAACTTACGGAGATGAAAGATGACCTGAAGGGTAATACCTGACAATAATATTACAGATTAGGTCTGTTTAGTTTCTGAATATCAGTGCAAATAATTTTTTTTCATAAAAAATTGTTTTTTTGAAAATATTGGCCCGTTTGACCTTGAAACAAAGGTCAAATTCAAGGGCATATATGAAATCTCCACATATGACTTTTGGTCAGCTGTCTGTACAAAATTTTCCCATAATTCCTTTGGTATGGTAGATAATTAGCATTTAATTTTGCCAATTTTGGACAAGGGTGCATTGCAATAAGCACCACACCTAGACCCCAGCACCGATGAAGCCCAAATTTTACGTGGAACGAGTTGAGATTATAGGTGACCTAAATCCAAGAGACGGCTATGCAGGCCCTTGTAGTCTAGGAGGAGAAGCAGTAACGGTGACATGACGGCGGAGCTGGCGGAACAGGTGGGTCGAGATTAAAATCATGTGTACCGCCAGCGCCTACATTGGTGGTACAATAATTATCAAAGAAACAAATAAAAGGGAATCTGTGAGCTACTGCTTATTTCGTTGACGTAAATTTTCTCTCTAAAAAAAGTTTTAAAGTCAAACAAGAAGATCAACTTGACAGGGGAGTAGACATTTTACAGAAACTATTTTAAAACTGATGCTGCTTTTTGAAATAAACCCTCCTTACCAACAAACAAAGCCTATAAGCAAAGCTATAACAAAAATATAGTTTGGCACATTGCCCCAAAAAAGTTGTATGCAAAATAACATATTTCATACAGGGTAGACACATTCTGAACATGCTCAGTTATCATCCCTAACTTAAAATTAAAATTTATCTGGTGAGAATGAATACAAACTGTTCATTACAGACACATTTTTATAAAAGTTTTGAAATGCAACACTCCCCACATAGCAAACATTTTTGGTTAAAATAATACTGGAAAACAGGATTGCAAAACACTGCAAGATCCACAATAACCATTGTAGCAATAATATCATTATTCAATCATATACTGTTTTTCAAATTAATACATTAAGCTTCCTGGTAAATTTAAGAAAAAAACTAAAAATTTGGTTTAGCAATATGAGGAGAAAAAAAATGTTTTAGATGGCAATGTTGAAAGTGACAGTGATGGTAACTACATGGACAGACATAAGCAATCAGAATGTGTACACATAAGAGATCTGTCTTAATCAATAGCATTATAAAAGTGTCTGTAAAATAATTATTTCAGTGAAAACAAAGTATCATTCATCTCTAGGTACAGCCTCACCCCCTAAGGGCCCACACAAATTCCTAATATCAATTAAACTATTTAAATACAGGATGGGACAGACAGATGTTCAGGGTGGTGGGATGACATGTTTCCCAACTTTCATCACAAAAGTGAAGGGTTAACAAGTATGTTTTTGACTGTTGCAGCAAAGGCAATAGCAAGGACAGAAACATCATCAAAATATTATTTTACAATCACTTCCAGTGTCTGTGCATGATTATTTGATTAAGAATTGCAAATATGCAATTATATTTCTAGAATAATATCAGGCATTGACATACAAGAGAAAACTTACTTATTAGGATTAATTATCTCAAAGGTTATATTGACATACAAGAGAAAACTTACTTATTAGGATTAATTATCTCAAAGGTTGTTAATCTATATTCAACCTACGTAATATCCCATATTTCAGATATTGAGGGAATGATGGCCATGTAAGAGCATGTTGAAGTATATCCAGATCATCAGCTTCTGTTTTAGGCCACCTTTTACTGAATGCACGAGACAGCATGGACCCAGTGGTGTAAGCATCTGCATACAGGTATCTTCCAGTAAACAGGAACTGGATATCAGGTGCCTGATAATGAATAATGATACTTTCCGAAAAAATTATAAAAAAAAAATAATGATAACACAATAATAATAATGATAATAATAATAATAAATAAATAAACAAATAAATAATAATAATAAGTAAATATATGTAAAAGTTGTTTAAAAGGGTCTCTGTCTTGAGTGTAATATTCTGAATGTTTTAAAAATACACAGGAAACAAGGCAGCAAAGCTGTCAAATTTACAGACAAAAAGCAGAAAATAACAATGCACAAAATAGGCTACTGCCAATTCTGATGCAAAAGTACATTATGACTAACTGCAAATTCAACATCAAATATTAATTATGCTCAACAGGTAATACCGATGTAAGTAAAATATGTAACAAGCATAAGGCTTCAGGCCCATAGCCTAGGAGTTCAAGTTCATACTTTGAAAATGCCAGAATGAGAAAAATGAAAATTTCACACAAAATTTCATAAATTCAATAATAAATGATAATCCAATTGAGCTGGCTTTCTAATTTGAACTGCATGCCAATCCTGAAAATCATACTTGTAAGTTAAAAATAATAATAAGTAACACAGTTTTCTTTTCATAATGTTTGTAGTAGCAGTGCAAAAAGATTTTTGTCAATTTTGATGTAACATTACATAATAAATTACAGAATAATACCCACCAATTTTTGACTATAAATAGCATGTAGAAAATTTGATTACCATTTGGCTTCATGTCCATGGGAGCTCCGAGTCCCACAGTGAATATGCCAATATGATAAAAATGAATATTTCACTAAAATGTAAATTAGACTGCTTTTCCAACTCGGGCTACATTTTAGTCCTGGGTTTCTTTTTGAAAGTTAGACAATCATAACACTAGTGGGCCTGATTTGGTCTTAAAGTGCAATTTAAGATCACAAATAGTCTTATATGATCTTAAAACATGAGTAAGACCATTTCTGGTCTTACAACCAATTAAGTTGTCTCCCCTTACACATTCTCCTATTGTGAGCAGAGGTGTCCTCTACTGTGGGGAGAGGTATCCCCCATTGTGAGTGGAGGAAACTTCTTGACCACTTAAGTAGATGTTAGATCATTTTTGATCTTAAAAGCTGATTCAGTCCATTTTAAGACTACTGCTGTTATGATTAAGATTGTGTAAAATCACTTGTGATCTTAAATTGCACTTTAAGGTCCCTAGGAGGGTTAAATTGCCTTTAAATCTTGTTTTTGAGATTGTGTGTTTATATTAATCAAAGAAGTATCTGACATTCAATGTAATAATGTTTTTGGAGTTTGCACTGCAAAATGTGTTTTTGATGAGTTTTTCAACCAGCACGCGCCCCAGTCAGACTGATGACTAAGCCACGCCTCTGTTGCTTTGGGCTGTTGCCGTGAGGGGGCAGAGCAAAGTTAATGAGTTATAAGCTGATTACTTGTGTGGTAACTGGTCATAAGTCTTACATCAGCTGAGCAGTGGAGAAGTCAAGTATGCTATGGGGAAGAGAAAAGTTTGTTTGTAAGAAAAATCAATAACGAAAAGAAAAAAGACATCGGTAACAATACTTTTAGGTCTTGACACCCTACTCAGCATCACTAGGCTAGGAACCTGTCCAGAGCTGTCAATCAAAATGGCAGCATGCTTACGAATCTAACGAGTGATCGGAAAATGTTGCAAAAACACGATTTGCTGGCATTTCAAAGCACCCAAAAAAAATATTTCTAGATGACAATGAGCAATGGTTCCATCTGATCCTATAACTGATAACAGGTAAATTTTTCAGCTAAGCATTTGACTAATAAGCTCTGTTAACCAATCTGTGAACGTTTTCGGCAGCTTTTAACAGCTTTCTAGATTGACCAGATAAGTGAATTGCTTTCAAGTATATCTCACTATCTGAGCAACCGATTGTTACGAAAATTGCACTAGTTGTTGGACTACAGTCTGATGTCAGGGGTTTTAGAGGAAATTGTTTGTTTGAAAGTTATTGTCTTTTGAAGTGGATAACCCATTGAAATATGGGGTAATTTAACGTAAAAGATGATAAAATCAAAAGTAAATAGTTTAAGACATTATCCTGGTACCTGATTGTATTGCTTTCACCCAGTTTTTTGAGGCCGTTTGAATCACTTGAATAGCTGTCTTGGTTATAGAGAAAATCCCAAATCCGAAAAACGGCATTTCCCCCCCCCCCTCCAAATTGGCGCTATAGCGACATCTGTTGGACACTGAACTTAATCTCTGTCTTTAATTGGCCTTTTGGGAAGTATGTTTTAATTTTTTATAAAAACTTATAAGCCCAGGGCCTTGTTTCTATGTCTTTGGTCATTTTACTACTAGTGGCCTTAAGACCAAATATGGCCCACTAGTGTAAGTTACACGGTTTTCCCATAATGGTCATCATGGTAGCAGCACCCAAAATTGCGTTTTCTTCTATTTTGATATAATATTACATAATGCTTAACAGCATAATGACCATCAATTTTTAATATTAAAATATACATAACATGGATTTTCATAAAATGTGACTAGCATGGGTATTCAAGCCCATGGAGGTTCTAAGTCACACCTTGAAAATGCCAATATGTGAAAAATTTAATTTTCACAAAAAACTGTTTAACTGCCAGAAAAATTTACCAAACAGACTGCATTGCCTACTGAATCTGTATTTTAGTCCCATGTTTCTTTCCTGTAAGTTTGAGAACAGTAAGTGACACAGATTTCATTAAATGGTCATCATAGAAGCAGTGCCCAAAATAGGGGTTTCTTCAAATTTTGATGCATCATTACATAATGTTTAACAGAATAATGACCATCAATTTTTAATAATAAAATATTAGTTTCATGGATATTCAGAAAATGAGACTAGCAAAGGTCTTCAGGCCCATGGAACTTCAAAGACAGCACCGTTCTGAAATGGTTTTTTTCCATTTTTAACACTTTTTTTAACATAAAACAAAATAAACAAATTACTGCCATTTTTTTATGATCAACTAAGAAAATTGATGAGATGGGAAAAAATATCAATAGAACTGTGTCCAATGTCCAATTTCCTCCATTCTAAGATTGTGAACATAGTGAATGATTGAATCTGACAAACTGCAATGATATGAGTTTATTTCTATTTTTGAAACTCTATTTCACAATACAAGATATTAAGTTTACTATCATTTTTACATAATCAACTTACAATGTTGTAAAGATGCAGGAAATGTCAAACAAACACTTTTTATTTATATCTTGTAAGTTCAATAACGAGACTGTTAACATGCCTAAGAATTGAATCTGAGGAAATGTGAAAAAACAGCATAACTTCTAAAATAATGGCCAGATTATGCTGATTTTCTAACTTGACCTGCGTTTTAGTAAGACTGATTACTCCTGTAAGTTTCATGACAACAGGCCTATCGGTTTTCCTTGAAATGTGTTTACAGTGTAGCACATATGCTGAAAAGTGAAAAAGCAGCATAACTTCTAAAATAATGGCCCGATCATGCTGATTTTCGAACTTGACCTGCGTTTTAGTAAGACTGATTACTCCTGTAAGTTTCATGACAACAGGCCTATCGGTTTTCCTTGAAATGTGTTTACAGTGTAGCACATATGCTGATAAGTGAAAAAGCAGCATAACTTCTAAAATAATGGCCTGATCATGCTGATTTTTGAACTTGAATATTCATCAGTTCTTTAAATATAAAGCCAAAAAGCAAAGCTGTCTTCCACTTATCGTGTTTACATCTGTGTCTGTACATAAAAATGAATTGCTAAGACACTTTTAAATAAAATTTTAGTATTCTTACAGTCGGTATGATGTCACAAAATGGCCGCCATGGCCATACTAGGGTAAAACAATTGGTAAGCTACATTACTCCCAATGTTAAAATGATGGAATCTGATTGTCTGTCTCTCTCACACTGGTAGATAATTAAACTTGACAACTGTTTAATTATATCAACTGGGATAATCCTGGGCCACGCAATTGCGCCAAATGCCCAAGCCTTTTCTGAAAGGCACAAGTAAAATTTTAACCTGTGCCATACTGGCACGTACAAATAGCAAACACTATTTTTTGTAATAAAGATCTACATACATTATGATGTCACTCAAAGTGCGCGTAGCGATGCTGTGAGGGCTGACACAAAAAATATATCGAAACTGAAACAACTATGGGTCAATGGAAAACGTATTGATCAAGACACTGAAAACAGGCCGCTCAAACTGCTTATAACCGGCCACGCACAGACCTCTAAGAACACCTAACTACATATGCTGGGTAAACAGATATGGCTTCCATCAGACCGCATGTTGAGTAATCGATAAGTGAAAAGGAGAAATATTTATTAGCTTTTTATATGGGCGATATTAACTAATTTTAACAGATATTTTATGTAATATTGCACCTCTAGTGGTGCTGCAATGAGGGACATCATCGTTTTCAATGCGGAATATTTGTAATGGCACAGTCAGGATTAAAAACTGTCCATTATATCCATCTAAACAAACTAGCTTAGATATCGAATTAAAATGCACTTTTTTTTTTGGGGGGGGGGGGGGGGGGGGGTTGCAAGTGAAAATTATCTGGGGACAGGTGAAACTTGTTAGCAGTAAGCCTGACTGGACAGATGACCTGAAAAATAAGCGACAAGCTCTGCAGCAGTGTAATAATCACAAATACTTAACATGTTAATTCATTAATAGGTATGCAAACTTATTTGTGTAATGTTATGTTGTTGCTTGCTAGATTTTATGTAAGTGGGGGGGGGGGGGGGGGGGTTGGGGGGTTCGAAAAAACCCCCCTTTTGCTGGGAAGGGTCCACTCT
>NW_019775839.1:138860-171107 GCF_001039355.2 Lingula anatina
GGGGATTCGAAAGAACCGCCCCTTTTGCTGGGAAAAGGTCCACTCTGGGTAAAATTTGATCTAGGTACATGATGTTTTTATGAAAAAAAGGTCCACTTTTTCAGAAAAAGAACCCCCCCTTTTGAAACTGCTGGCTACTGGCCTGCCTGAGAGCAATGGCTTTTCTTTTACAATAAAAATGGGAATTGTCAACCTTTTCCATGCAGTGCAATTATTCGGCATAGTGCAATTATTAATTCTGAAAGATTTTTCAATTAAGTACAATATTTCAGACAGTACAATTGTTAATTTTGGAAGATTTTTCCACACACTACAATTATTTAGGACTTCAGAGTAGTAGCATCAATCCTTTTTTCATTGTTTTTAATCATATAAAAATATTGAAATATAAAGAATTTTCACTAAATAATTCACGGCACACATTTTTTTAAAAATGGCCCGCTTTTTTTTGACCAAGTGGGCCAAAATGGCCCAACCAGATTTTGACCCAGGAATCCCTGTATCAACATAGGCATTTAGTGTCAGGAAATGGTCATCAAAGACCTTTTCTAGTATTGATGCTGATTTTATCAGCGATTGAAAGGCACCTCTCTAACACTGTAATTATATGAGCTGCAATTACAGTTTTGATTGTACATCAGGTAAGGAGTTGCAATGGCTTCATTATCGGATGTATCTTTGGAATCTGTCCACTGACAGCGATTGAACAAAACTTATCTGGATCTTCAAACAATCACAGAGCCCTTTCAGGTGGTTCAATTGGAAGAAAGTGATCTTATCTATTGGTGTCATTGCAGCAAACAGAAAACAGATATGATCTTTACAGGTGTGGTTATTGTATTCGTCTTTGAAAAGGGGAGCTGACAGAAGGCTCTAATGACAATTTACTAGTCTGTTTTATTTCTGAAATTAAATGCTATTTTGAGAATTTGAACAATTTTTTCTAGTAATTTTTAATACCCATGTAGCCGCAATCATATATATATCAGCAATCAAATTTTTGTTATGGATTCAGTGTTTTTATCGTTTGGACATTACTGTTATATTTGCTTACAGGCTTTATATGATATATATGCCCATTCATTTTAAATGTAGACTACAAATGTTAATTCAGAATGCAACTTTACAGCTTACATCAAGGAATTTTATAACTCCTTTCTTATATACCTTATAGATAAAAATAAAACATAAATTTAAAGTTAACAAGTTTTATTGTATCTTTCATTTTGCATTTTGTTTAAGAATTCTATGTGATTTATGACGAAAAAAATTTACATTTAATTTGGATGTTGGGTCTGATGTTCTTGAAATGAAAATGAAATCACATTTTATAAATTTATATCATTTTCTGGAATAAGACACCATGAACTTCATTTAGCATCAGAGTCAAAAATGATTTTTAGATTTTGACAACTTAATATAAAGATTCAAGTGAGGCATTTAAAAGTTTTTCAAATTATTTCCAATTATGTAAACTAAGGATAAAAACTTGTAAGTTATTGGTGATTATTCCCCCCCCCCCCCCCCCCGCAACTGTAGTTGCAGCCTGTTGGAGAAGTGCTGGAATTAATACTGATAAAATCACAATATGAATATAATGGTTTTCTTTGTTTAGATAATGATTTTATTGTACAAGAATTCTGAGTATTTATAATGGTGTCCCAGTAGGAAAATTTGCTCTAAAAAAAGTACACCACCATCGCTGATAAAGTCGCCACTGACGCTAGAAAATCCCTTTTATGGCCATTTCCCTCAGCTAAAAATCTAAGTGAATATCAACAAACAGTTGTCACCTGTATTTGTTTACAGATATCCTTGATACAGAGGATTAAATATGCCTATTACAACATTTATCTGGTGTAAACTGAAATTGCAGCCTGTTGGAGAAGTGCTGGAATTAATACTGATAAAATCACCATCAGCTCAAGAAAATCCTCCTGGTGGCCCTTGGCTGACACTAAATACCCAAGTGTAGATGACCAAACGGATGTCACAGTTAATTGTTCACTGGTACATTTGATTTGAACGATCAAAGTTAATTATTTTAACATTGTTAGTAATGGGCGCAACCAACTGTTTTACCCTAGTCGTTCAAGAGAGCCTTGTTCTGGGTTAAGTAGGCCGGAAACGGACTGTAAGAATTACACAGGAATCAGTTAAAGTTCAACATTATCTAATCTTATCTCACCACTACTTTCCACCTGGAATAAAAAAACCTGTAATCTCCTGTGTTTATAAAAGAAACACCAGATGTGACTTTCTTTGAAAATAACTTTCCAAATTTAATGATCCATTCCCTCCACCAATATTTTAGCTAGACAGAAACAATATGTACACCAAAACACATCTCTGTTTGCAAACTTACCCCATGAGTGCCAGCTCTATCATTTTCAGATATCCATATTCACAGCATACCAAAACAAATTCAAAATATATTTTGTAAGAGCAATATCCTGCTTTACACAAGCGGAAGCATTACACGTGCACTTACAGCATCAATGGCTTCAAAGGCTGCCTGACTTAAACATTCCTCAACAATATGGTGGTATTCTTTGGGATTTGTGCTGCAAAACAACTCTATCTTCGTTTTTACTGTATAAATCTAAAATATTCAAATCAAAATATCATAAATCTCATACCTCAAAGAATATAGTTAATCATCAACATTTGCATTCAGTCACTGATCTAGATATAAATTTCTGTTAAAAAATTAAATACATATACAGTTCATGGATTAATAACTGTCATTTGCCACTTACAGAATCAATTCTTCCTTTCAGTGCTTGCCTCAGCCTCTTCTGCCATTCTTTTGCTGTTTCGTCTTTGGGCCATTCCAGTGACAATAATCTTGTCCAAACCTAAAGGAAAATTTGATCAAAATTATTTTTAAAAAGAGATGACATTTATAAGAATTCATTGCACTGTTCATGAAAATGCTTTAAATTAAGGATAATATCAAGCAGGATAAAAAGACAGATTGTTTTTACAGTTGCAGACAATAAAAGCATCTAGAAATATATTTAAGATGTGTAGTACTATTAAACACACATATGCAGTATGCCTTCACTATGTAAAATATACATATTCATAATGCATATGCTTGGTAGGAAAACCTGTACCGAAGGATAAATTACAGATGTACTCATGTAACAGCCGGTAAATACATCTCATTATCTTTCATTATCTTAACAGGTAAACCTTTACTATAACATTTTGGCAATTATTTACACTAAATTCATCAGCATATGTCAATTTCTGTTGAATGGCCATTGTTGAAGGTAGACAATAGCACAACCAGTTCATCACATGATCCAATGTTGAACTGAACATGGCAGCTAGGACATCACTTTCTTCTTGAAACTCTGTTTCTTTCCCTGCACCACCATAGGACTTGACAAGAGCAGTATGCTGTACTCTACTAGCAGTTGAAAACACATCAACAGCTGAACAAACAAATCCCCAAAAGTCTTTATCCATTCTATCTGTACATTGTTCAAGAAGGTCAAGTGCTACCATTGATATTTCCTTGATATTTCCATACTGCCAGTCACTGAAAAAAAGAAGTCAATTACAAAACTGGCAACAAAAAATAAGTGAAATTTTATCTTTAGCATTTCATATCATTAAACTTTTTTCTTATAATTTGTGGTTTAACAAAATAAGTAAATAATCAATAAGTAAACTTAAGGTTTGATGAAATACATTAACAATTTAATACCTTGAAAAATATGAAATTTAATACCTTCCTAGACTGGGTACAGTAAGCCTACTTTCTATAACCTCCTTAATTGCATCCAATGCAGAGATGAGTGCCTGTAATATACCACAATATTATATAATATTCAAGTAAACAGTGGTGGGATAGCACATTCCAGCCAAGTCTACATGCATCTATATGAAAACAGTTAGACCCCATTTCCAGAGATTAGATTGATCTACTTTAGATCGACCTAACTCCCTGGGGGTTCACACTAAATAGCTGTCAGCCGAGCCGACACGAAAGTTAATCACCCCCTTACAGCTTATAGTAGGCGGGACGGACATTGCCGGATTATCTGACAGTAATCTAGTGAGACTCCCCGCGGGGATAGATCGAACTAAAAGCTCTGGGAATACAGCCTTAGGGTCTTCACTAAGACCTATGTTATTTGCTAGTGTCCTTCATCCAGTATATAGAGTGTACAATGTACACTCTATATACTGGACGAAATAAATGAAACTGGGACTTATTTGAACTTACTCTGAAATCAGTCTTGCATGTGCTCAAGTATTTCAGTTCATGTATGTAAAAATACAATGCTGCTGTGGATACTTCTGGTGGAATGGTTTTTGAACATATCACTTCTTTCAAATTCCTAAAGCTGATAGTGCTCATTAACGTTCTTGGCAACAGCTTGTCCATCTCAAATAGTGGTGCCAATCTGTCTATCAATTGCTGAACAGGCCTAGAAATAGCAAACATTATTCTATAAATGAACTCACTGTAAATGCTTTTTTTTTTTTCAAACAAGAGCATGTGGCAAGAACAGAATCTTTTTGCACTAAGCATGGATATGTAAAGAAATAATTCTATATATAATCATCTCATACTTCCTCGAATGTTTGATGCAAAATCTTCATATCAAAAAAATCATTACATCTTATAAACTAACAAACATATGCTTCATGTCACTAACACAATTTTAGGTTAAACTATACACACATGTCATACTCCATTTTTTTCTTGAAGCGGTCAACAGCACTTTTAATATCTTCAATTCCCCACCACTTTCCACTCGGATCATTGTGTTTCTCAGCTATGTTAATATTGGAAAACGGCTTGGAATGTCCACACAAAAAGTGATACAGTGGTACAGCCAAGAGCCATTTATGGTCATTTTTCTGTCCTCCAGCACACTGTTGGAAAAGTCCACTTAAAGCCCTTATAATTTTCCTGAAAAAGTGCATAATTAGCTTTAAGAGCTTTATTGATCTACAGTATTAAAGGAAAAGTCTTTTCAAAATTATCACAAATCACTAATAGAATTTGATAAAATGAATCAAACATACTGTGGGATTTAATTTACACTCTAAATTAAACAAAAAATGTTTAAGAGGGAAATATACCCCAAATATCGCTAAAAATCATCATTTGGGTTTTTTTTAAGTCTAACAATTGGTTTAATGTGTATCTAACATAACCTTTTTACATTTTGAACAATTTTTTACATTTTCTGAGGATTTTGATGCTGCACTCATTGGCACCGGTGACTTGGGCTGTGCCCTAGGTGCCTTTGTTGCCAAAGGCCGTTGGTATGGGTAAACTCGGTGGGAGGACCTTAGCAGCATCAGCTCGACTCGCCAAACAATAAAACAGGAATGTGTCATACTCCCTTTGTCATAAACAGCAATCAGCAAAGCATTGCCTATTGTTCCATTGAAGCTGTTTTGATAGTCGCTCTCGATTGTGATCAGCGCTAAGGAGAATCTTTTCTGACATATTGGATTTTCTCAAAATATGCGTTTTCCTTGAAATGCTTGTTGCTATACATGTCCTTTTGATTTTCTTCTTTATATTTTTGAGATACGAAAAGAAAGAGAAACATTCCGCTGCTTGCTACCTGTGACAGCAACCGTCAAACTATCACTCAATCTTCGACAGCAGCTCTACAGTTGTCAGATTTTATAGATCTATGCAACTTGGGCCTAGCATCGAGGCGCATGTTTATCAAATCTTTAACTTGACAACTAATGATTACTTGGCTCTACAATGGTGACAATGGTGATAATTTCTGTTTTTGGACTTTTTCTGAGTGCCATTGATGTAAACATTTCATTGAATACTGACAGAAATCATATACAAGATTGCTTTGAAAAGACTTGAGCCCATGTCCTAGCATAACCTTTCATTGAGTGGCGTAAAATTTCAGTACATGTGCAAAAAAAAAAAAAAAAACTAAGCAAATAGAGCTAATGATATCACTAGACTCTGTTTTTCGCGTGAACAATAGTAAGCTGAGATCACATGAGTGCTGTAGTATTTATAACATTTTGATTTTTCAGAATTATTCATTTCAGCTATGAGATATGAGCTGGAGAATAAGCCCTAGCATTTTCAACCCAAATGCTGGTATACCACAAGGTACAGTTCTGGATGCATGTATGCACTTTCAAGGCTGACATGTTTTTTTTCTTCAATAATTATCGCAATTTCTGACAAATACAACTTTACACATTTCCTCTAACAAGCCCTGCCTGCTACTTTGGACAATTAACCTCCCTGAAAAGGTTTTCGTTTTCTTTGCTTTTGAGATTGACGAGATAGCGTTATATAAAAACTATCATCACTTACATCTGATGTTCTTTTTGTGGGAAATGAACCTCCACCAATTTCTGAAAAGTTTCACATTTGTCATTTTTTCCTGGTAGAAGTAATCCCTCAAAGAGACTACTGGCCACACTTTCAGCTCTGTCTCCTGTTTCATCTAATGGCATGCTAAAGTAGTCCATGATACACAATATAGCTGCCACTGAGGCCACTCTCAGCTCTCCTTCCTCAACAGTTTCATTGATGGTATTTTCATACTTGCACTTGTCCAGACGAGGTTGAACATACTCCCAAAATGCCTGTAGTAAGAATATGTTGTGGTCAGCTGACACACGTGAACTGTTATTTGAAGGGAACCTTTCAAAAGTGATTATTCAGAACTTACTTATAAAGCAATATCATACACAATATAAATTCATTTTAGTTTCACATTGCTACTGGTACCCACGTGGTCCCTGGGGGATATGTTATCATGAAACTGAAGGTCGATTGTCATTCAAGGCAGTTAAAACATTTAGTTCTCATTCATGAAAAAAGGAGTATATGAATATATACAAGAATTAAAATGGATTTTTATGAAAATGAAAATTAGATGACGGGATAAAAAAAAGTAAACCTCTCACCTGTCGCAAAAGGGAGTAGTCAACAGAGTGTCCGTCTGGTTTGATAAACCGGTGCCTCAAGGAATGTATGACTTGACAGGCATTGTCCACTACTTCGTGTGCAAAACCTTTGCTTCCACTTCCATCCACAACAAATCCCTCCCACGAAGGCATCATGTGAGAAAATGCAGTTTTTGAGGTCATAAGGAATCGCCCATGTGGAGTATCTGACAAATTTTTTCTGCCAAATAAATATTTCAAGCCAGATCGTATTGATTTTAAAAAGGTCGTCTTCTCCGAGGTAAAGGTGTCTTTGCCAAAAAACACCATGCCATCATACTGGTCCCAAGAGCCTAAAAATAAAAACAAGATAGGGGTTTTCAATGAAGTAAACTACAATAATAAAATCTTATTGAACAAATACTTACTTGGTATATGGGTTTAACAAAACCAGATATTTAATATCTAAGAGAGGAAAATCACCAACAGTTATATATACAGAATTAAACTATAGGATCAAACAGGCATGTCCACCTTGCAGAAATAAATGGCTATAAGCATATCAATCAAATAGTTCCGTATAGACACAAACATTTAAGATCAACATCAAACTGGTCATTTGTAAAGCTGGCTGAATGAACACTGGGTAAAGTTAACTGCAAACAATTACTGCATTTGCTTATACTTGTACAAGTGCACTAAATACAGTCTCACAATTAAAATGGTAAACAAATATGTATGACTACCATGGTGATGTAGCGCATTTTTTGGAAAGTGTAAAAACCACCTGCCAAACCAGGGATCGAACCCGGGACCTCTCCTTTAGACTTCAGCTAATTTTTCTTAGTATGATAGAGCTGATAGATGGCCTCTCTAATTCCAACCAGATGTCATTACTTACCTTTAGCTATTAATGATCTATCCGGCACAGCCAGTACTCGGTCTTTGGCATCTCCAAATCCATAACCAAAATTATCTTCCCACTGAAACTTTTCACTTTCTCTCCTATGTATCACATATTTGTAAACAACAAACTTATTACCACGTAGGTTTACTATTTTAATTGGCACCTCAACATGGTACATTGTCATGTCATCTGGCAAATCCCTGAAATGAAGTTAGTAATAAGATATTTATTTTGAAGCTGCATGAAGCACCCACAGATGCAAGTCACCATGTACTTTATTTTCAAGATATTCAGTCTTCATGTAGTTTATGTTATGCTTTTCATGCACCTTTACACAACTGGTAAAGCATCAAATAATCTAGTTATATTAAAACACATTCAGGAAATATTCTAGATCACACAGCGGTCATTGAAAATATGAGCTGTCCTTTGAAGAAACTGGCTATCCAAACAGCTGGGGATAGCCCTGTAGTGACACACACCCACCTTTCTCTCTGTAGCACCCAATCATCTGTTTTTGACTGGAAACCTCGAAGTTCCTGAAGACCAAACTTCATAACAAATGTGTCCTTCTGATGATCAAAAGAGACGTCTGGGGGCATGATCACATGGAAATGAACATTGATCACTTCCTCATTGCTGTTCACTGATCTTTGTGCGCTGACATTTGTGGACCTTTAAATATAACAACCCTTCCAAGTTGTGGCTTATACAAAAAAGGTTTTTGTCCATGAACATAATATATATGTTCATTAATAAAACAATAAAGACAAAAAGAAAAATAATACACTGTACATATTTAAATAAAATATTTGCAAAAGTAATATAAATAAGTAGCTACTAATCTTTAAGATGCATGATAAGAAATAATACATGGCAAAATAATATGTAAAAGAAAATCAAACGAAAATAAGAAAACATTACAAACATCAAACCTGGATAACTATTTCATTTTTAATATTAAAAAGAAAATTTGTTTTGTGTCTGCAAAATGAATATAACTTCATTCAGTGTGAATATATCAGCAAAACCCTTTAATAAATTACTTGTTTTGTCCCTTTTTAGTGGTGGCTTTCTTTCCTGGGACATACTCCTCTGCTTCCTGTTTCTTCTTGTTTATCACTTTTATCTCACCACTCCCGGTCCGATTATCAATTTTTGCTGTTGTGCTCATCTTAAATTTAAATTTATTTTCTTAATTTAGAAATGCATGGCAAATGTTTACGAAGTCTCAACATATGTGCCAAATTAAATGTTTAAGAAATTAAAAAAAAATTTTACCCCCCTCCTCCCAGTTGTTATTCTCTAACAATCCACAAAACCAGTGAAATAAACAGACATCTGTTCAGTCAGTCAGTTGGTCAGTCAGACAGACAAACAGAATGATTGCTCTTTATTAATTGAATGTTTGAAATGATACTCTTACCCTCAAACTCCCAGTTGCAATACACATACAGATATGTATGTTTATCTGAGACTGTACTATTATTAGATTTTGAGCATTTTTTCACCCTGCGCTTTATTTCAAAACCCTATAGCAATTCGGAACCTGAGAGTAACATACTTGATTCCATTCAAATTACAGTGGTTCCTGCTCATAATAAATGCAAGCAATATGCACTCAAAGTCAATTTGTTTCAGAAATTTATATTTTTGGTACCAATTAACTGATAATAATAATAATAATAAATAATTATAACAATTTATTCAGCTAAGATATAAAATATGCATGAAATATTGATTACCTCCCGGGTATCACTTCCAATATGTTTCTTTTGGCTTTGAGGTCCATCCACTGGAGACCCAACATCTTCATTCTTCTCTGGTAAAGAGCTTGTTGGAGGCTGGTCAGTAGTGTTGTTTGCTTTCTTATCTTTTCCAGCTGAAATATCACCTTTGTTTCCCTCACCAAACACCTTGCCTTCTTTGTCAGCAGTACTACTTGTTGCACTGTGTGATATGCTGAAAATCCCAGCATTAGTGGCAGCATTTGAGGAGGTGTTCATGTTAGAAGTTACTCTTTTTTCATCACCAGGGGTATCTTCATGTGCATCTTCACCACAACTTTGCTTCGTGTCTGATTTCTTTGCTGGGTCACTCACAGTGCTTGAAGTCTGAATTGGACAATGTCCAGTACTTGGAATCTGTTCTGTAGCACCATCAGTGCCTTTGGCCTGTGATAAACCACTTGATGTACCTGGCTCCTGTGATGAACCACTTGGTGTGCCTGTGGCCTGTGATGAACCACTTGTTGTGCCTGGCTCCTGTGATGAACCACTTGATGTACCTGGCTCCTGTGATGAACTACTTGGTGTGCCTGTGGCCTGTGATGAACCACTTGGTATGACTGTGGCCTGTGATGAACTACTTGATGTACCTGGTTCCTTTGATGAACCACTTGGTGTGCCTGTAGCCTGTAATGAACCACTTGTTGTGCCTGGCTCCTGTGATGAACCACTTGATGTACCTGGCTCCTGTGATGAACTACTTGGTGTGCCTGTGGCCTGTGATGAACCACTTGGTATGCCTGTGGCCTGTGATGAATCACTTGATGTACCTGGGGCCTGTGATGCACCACTAGGTGTGCCTGTGGTCTGTGGTGAACCACTTGACTTGTCTGTGGTCTGTGATGAACCACTTGGTGTGCCTGGGGCCTGTCTTGAATCACTTGATGTGACTGGGGCCTGTGATGAGCCACTTGATATGCCTGAAACCTGTGATGAATCATTTGCTGAGCAGCCAGGCCGTAACTGGTGGTGTTGTTCCTCGGCCATTTTTTCATCTTTGGTTTGCATGGAAGGTGGATACTTCACTTGGCTCATATCAACACACAACTCTTCGTCAACTTTAATCTTCTTTGGAAGGCTTGGGGTTTCACTGTCTGATGTTCTTTTTGGCATATTTGCTCCTTCAACTGTCAGCTGATTTATTTCAGCGCCTTGAACTAAAAAAAGCATTAAAGAATTCAATCATATGATTATTCTGAAAAACGATTTCTCAGAAAAGGTTATCTTTTACATTTGCATATGCACATAGCATTTCTCCAAATCAATATATTTATACATTGATAGTGCAGAGGCAGAATAATGATCAACTTCCTATGACTCAATTTATCATCCATTGGATGTACTTTTATTTTACCACTTAAACCACACTTGTGTAATTGATTTTTAACTGTTAAAAGCCTAAGAAATGTATGTCTCTGAATGTGTTCATATAATTATAATATTATCAGACAAAAATCTTCAATAAAAGAAGTTTGTGAAATCAAATTAAGTTACTACATGTACCTAAAGGTCATTATTTATTTTTTTAAAAAAAATTAATTGATTACAAACTTAAATACCTTGTTCAACTCTGAAATTTCCAGGATTCTTTTTGTCTCCACAGCTTGGACAGAAGTTGTGTGTTGGCAATAAAGTGGCACCACACTCTCTTCCATCAATGATGTTAGTGCACACAGTTCTGCTTTCACATTCAACAATGGTTGACAACTTCACAGATGTTCCACAATTTGGACAAAATTTGTTGCCTGGGTCTAAGTCTGCCCCACAAGGGTCCCCTCCAGGAGGACCAACACACTTCATTCTTCTTACCTATGGGTAATTTATTCTTTCTTAGGGCAGCTAGTAGTTTCACTGTCTGATGTTCTCTTCAGCACACCCACTGCTTCAGATGTAGAGTAATTAACTTCCCTGTCCTGAACTACAAAAAGGATTCAAAGAATTTAATCAGGTGATTGTTTGGGTAGTGATTAATTTGTAAACTGATAAGATTTTTCAAAATTACTATATTTGTACTTTGATAGTGAAGAGGTGGATTAATGATTGCCTTGCTATTTATTATTCAAATGTATATTTGAAGCATTTCTTTGAAATGCTAAATGCCCATGCAACAAATGCTACTGATACATGCAGTAGTATCATTGTATCCTAACATTTTATTCTTAAGCCACCCCTGTATAATTTCCTAACCAATTATGGTTACCTTTAAATTCATTAATATCATTTTAATATGTTTTGAAATAAAAATTTCACTGAACAAAATAAAAAAACTTGCTGCTTTGTATTTTTCTGAACCAAAGAAAATACATGTAACAATACCAGTTTTTGCATGCCACAGACATGCATGGCTGGTGATCAAGTAATATTGGTAAAAAAACTTGTGAAAAAAATATTCTGATGTGCCTGGTAGAGTGAACATTGTGTATCTTGCTGTATGCTACTCTTGTATCAAGCCCTGACCCTTGTATCACAATAAAAAAAGGCAACCCCATGGGATTTTCCTGCCAAAAAGGACTTTCCCAGGAAAATAAGCAATTTTTTGTACTTATGAATCATTTATCTATAATCCTATAATCCCTCTCTGCACTTGGATTCAACCCTTAATTAAATTCATAATGGTTAATTTGGTTTAAAATGACTAGCCAGTCACACAATGTATTACGTAACCAGCGGCTGTCTTCCTACATGCTCCCATGCATGTAAATATCAACATCAAGTATGCTCCAGAAAAATATTATTTAAGGGGTTAAATCACTATAAGGTGTATGTAAGGTTTTAAAAGAAACTGCAGATGGCAAAAATTAGTGTTTGGGGAATTTTCAAACCCATGTAGTGTACAAAGTTAGGTTCCTTACCTAAGAACTTAATTACCAAAGTTACTGTACATGTTCACATCTTACCCTATTAGCAACAGTGTTACAGCACTCTCATGGAAAGCATTGTCATATAAGCCAGGGAACTGACTTAAGCTTTTATGTGAAACTGGGGCCTGCCAATCTAAATAAGCAGTTCCGTGACTACTCCGCCATTTTAAAGCACGCGACACAGTTTCAATCCTCTTGTAGTTGAAGTCAACAAAAACTGGTACAAACGACCACTTAAACAATTGAATTTTAAACGTTGAATAATTTCTATTCTGTAACAATACCATATAAAACTTACAGAACGTTATAGGTGATCTTTCGGTATTTCACAGGAACAACCTAAAGTGAAAATGCAGACGTCGTCACTTCTCTATTGTGCTCTGAGCCGAACGCCCGAAGTTACCAAATATATATGGTGAAAGCGAAACCAACTGATAACTACTACTGATTGGCATCGGGAATACTAATGTTTCTGACTAAGCCACTAAAATTACCTCATAATTTTCCAAACAACATTTTTTCTTCTGAAATTGCTTCTTTTAAGCCAGACGAAAGAGAAAGTGGGTACTAAATTTCCCAGTGCGACTTGCTGGAAATCCCGGCGGTTACTAAGTTATTTCGTATCATTTGTTTCAGTTTCGAAGCATTTTAAATGCACGAATACTTGTAATATACTTAATTTGAATAGATTTTACATTTTGATGCCTATTAAAATAATTATTTTATTAATTATGAAATATAAACTGAGTGTTTGGAGTTCTCATATAAGATCAAAACTTTTATCAAGAAGGTAGATAGCTTTGGGGTACATGTTGTGGCAACTTTGACAGGTCCGTAGTAATATATGTTTAGGGCTATTAACTAGATAAAGATAACTTACAGGATTGTTTTAGTACATTAGCATTTATGTTTCAAAGCACATTTACTATTTTAGCATCTTAAACATACCAGATAGTATATTGAATTATGAATATATGATATATGCATGAATATATTAATAGATATGTTGGACCTATGAAGACAAACAGCCAACAGGAAAGACGAGAAGATGTGAGCATTCGTTAAATAGTGATTATTTTCATTTGCATGGTCAAATGCTCCGTTGATATATAATTTTAAACAAAGGCACTCTGTTATATCAGTTGCCATTTGCGATGCACAGCAATCTGATATTCTGAAAATTGCTACTTGAGTCGAGGATTTCAGTTGGAGAAAATGACTATTTCCCCCACAATTTCCCCTACTAAGGATTCTAGGCTGTAGTTTTCAACTTTCACCTTCTAGAGCCTGTGTGACAGGAATGGTAGTCCTAGGAATGGAAGACCGGAGTCCCCTATGATTTCTACAGGTAAGGACTAGTGGAGTACTGGGGTTAGTATATGTCGCCTGTACAAAGTACTGAGTACAGTAAAGGGCGGGAACGAACTACGGTTCCTTGCGGATAACCATTCTTGTCTCACCTGGAATTCCGCCTTCCTCCAGTAATATATTTCAGCCTGGAAAAAAGCTGGGTATATATTAAATCAGAAGACAACTGCAGTTTAGCATCATAATTATATGTAGTGACAAAATTTGTAAATCAATACTGAATTTGAATATTGGAAAATACTGTTGTCTGTAATAACAGTATACAGTATGATGTAGCCTACTGGTAGTGCAGGCCCGTAGCAGGGGGTGGGGGGGGGTGGGGAGTTGGGGGTTCAAAAGAACCGCACTTTTTGCTGGGAAAAGGTCCACTCTGGATAACATTTGATCTAGGTACATGAAGGTTTATGGTAAAAGGTCAACTTTTTCAGAAAACAAACCCCCCATTTGAAATTGCTGGCTAGGGGCCTAGCTGTAGTGTATACTGTAACCTGTAAGGTACATGTACAGTAGAAA
Organism: Lingula anatina; assembly: GCF_001039355.2. The sequence continues at coordinate 153,206 of NW_019775839.1, forward strand.
TAGGGTCTGCCTAAATTGTGCAATAAAGCGCAATACACTTGAAAAAGACGAGTCCAGCCACAAGTAAACATGAGATGCCTGTAACATTTCTTTTGCTAGAGGTCAGTCATTCAGTACCAGGACAACACTGAATCAATAAAGAGTAAATTGGTACTCCGCAGCCATAAATTTGGACAATTGATACATGTATCACAATTAAGAACAGAAACCACCAAGTAATTTCCCATTGTACCAGGCAGCCTCCTCTCCACCCCCTGTTGGGCCAACAACAACCCTCAGCAGCAACCCTGATGCACCGGTCATACTAAGACCCTGGAGGGCCCAGCCAGAGAATTTGTCCAGTAGCCAGTCCCAACCTCCAGATGATGAATGCAAGTTGGTTTCAGCAGAATAAATTGTCAATCTGGTCAACAAAGTCTTGTCAGAGCATACAGCCGAGTGCACTGGCTCAGTGGTTTCGGACAGAGAGGCAGAGAGCAAAAGGGGAGTGGCTTGGTCAATGGGACTAAAATGTGACACATGTCAGTACAGGACAGGGAAGCAGAAACTGTACAATGAAGTCCAAAGTAAGCAGCATGTCCAGAAAGCAGCAATGGTGAATGCAGGCTTGCAAGTTGCAAGCTGTCACAGAATATGATCTCTAGCACAGCAATGAGGCAGATCCTAATGGCAAGCAATGTGACCCTGCCCAGCCTATCAGCCATGCAGAAGCAAGCTAACAAAGTCAGTGCAGCGATAACAGAGCTAAACAAAGCTGACATGCAACAGCGCCGGGAAAACCTACATCACGTTCAGGATCTCAGAGGGTATGGAGTACAGCCCATAGCAGTAGAAGGAGATGGGAGATACAGTATAATAGCCTGTTCAGCGGAGGGAACAAAACACCATAGCAGCCAGCCACTCAGACTGTGTACACTGTAGCAGAGAATGTGACCAGCCAGAAGGACGTTATTATTGGTGGTAACAAGCTCTGCCGTACTGCTCACCTGCTCAGAAGTAGAGGGGAAGATGTCTCTTGTCCAGAGCACAGTGGAGTCTGCACAGCCAATCTACGAGAAGATGACAGCATTGGTGACGAGCAATGTGCCTTGAGGAAATTTCTGGAGAGGTCACAGTTGGTGCCTTAACCACTGATGGTGACAGCCAAACCCACTCTGTGTGTGACAATGTTGAGTCTTCGGGACACACGACACTTCACCAAAGCTCTGAAAAAACAAATAGAAAAAGCACCATTTTCTAGTCAAGTGTTTCCAGGAAAAAAAAAAAAAAACACACACTAAAGACAAAATGCAAAAATGCTTTACTCAGTGCATAGCAATGCGCTGCTATTCTGAATTTGATGCTTGCTTTAAAGGTGCATACAATGTCATTTTTTTGTCACATTTAATAATACTTTTTTATATTTATGTTAACAATTCAACTTTTTAGGGGTTATCATGTGTTTGATTTTTTTTAAATTTCAATATATGAGTTAAATAAAATCAGTATAAAAAAGGTCCCCTTTTTATTTAAATTCTCATATTTGTTATTACTAATTTCTTCCTTACATCAATGTCACACTGGTATATGACATCAATGTTTATTTATCATATTTCAGCACTAAATTTTTAACTGTAAATAATATAGATGATGCTAAAGTCATTAAAGAAAACATCATACAAAATTTCAGGTTATAGTTTGGCAAGTAAACAATATTTCAACAAGATCTTCAGCCCCAAAGATTTCACGTTCTACAGTGAGTAGATAGCATACAACGTATTTGATTGACAGGCAGTATGTTGCCTTGACAACGAACTAGATATATCTAGTTCATCCAGTTCAATCTAGCTGTTGTATCCAGCACAGTACTTGCGTAGTTTCTGTTTTTGGAACGGTCTTTATCTCTAGAGCACGTAGATTTTTAACCAAATAAATATTCAGTAGTGAGCCTGTTATGTGAATAAATTTTGTCTTGTGAAGTCCTGGAGGGTGTTCACTTTCATAATTTGGCGGTAAGTTTGCTCAGACTTCGTCTTGCGACTGCATGTGTTTTGTGCCAAAAGTAGGTTACTCTTTTCAGTACCGTCTTGGAAGAGAGAAAAAGACGTTAGAATGCATCAAAATGATTTTTTAAAAAAAGATTTTTGCTCTGAATTTCTCATTATAATCATAACCTGTTCGTCGTACAGCCAATCCTGCAACTTCACTTGCCCGAACTGAATTTTTACCTGCCCCGGACAGGCGCTAATTTCGAGCCCTGCGTCGCATCTTTACTGATATTTTCTCTTGCCGCATGGATTCATTTATTTATAAGTGATCACGACTGCTACTATTCTTCAGTCAAAATAACATGAAGGATAGACTATGAGATGCTAATACTACTGCGCCAGGCAGAATAAAAATAAACAACGTAACGTGCACACAAGAGATTCAAGTACGCACACAAGTCGTTTGCGTCGCGTCTGTCAGGAATAAAGGCAATGGGCACACACACACTACCAGGGTATCGGAGTTCAAAGAATCGTGTCGGCAAAAAAAAGAAAAAAAAAAAAAAAAAAGAAGCGTATCGGCAAAAAGAAATGCGTATCGCCTGGGAGAGAACCCTGCACTAGCTGATTTGGTAGGCGTGACAGACAATTAAGCCTCTCGAGCTGCTAGCAATTTAGGATGAACCCCCAGGGAGTTAGGTCGATCCAGATGGATCGATCTACATGTAAGTATGGGAACCCAGTCCTAGACTTTAGCAACTCTGAAGACATGCACATCTTAAGACAAGTGCCTAAATTACACACTGGGCTCAAGGGCAATTTAATCAACAAAACTAAATATCAACACACAAAAAGTTAGATAACTAATAATTAAGTCGTCACCTTTTCTTGGAACTTTGCAGGAAGGATTCACAGTGCAGTCGGCTTAATAGGTATCGTGCTGGTATCGTGCCAACTTCTTCAATCATTAAATATCTGGAGAAAGATGAAAAACAGATAAAAATGAGAGTAAATCACAAAAAGACAATTGCATTTAAGTTTAGAGCTAGAAGTAGAATCCTTAACTGCTACAGAAGATATGACAGATGTAAAGCATTGAAAAGTAATGACTATAGAAAATCCATATCTATGCCAAAACTTATATTTCATGATCACAATTATTCAAAGAATTAAAAGAAAATGTATGATTTTGAGATACTACTCTTTAATAAATATGTAGTAAAATACAAAAATACAAAAGTTTGTTGGTCTTTCTTCTATTTAAAACTAAGAAATATTATTGAGAAACTAGAAATTTAGTAAATGTAAGTTAAAAAAAAAATAATTATCATGTACACAATTTGGCCTCTGCTTGTGTCCGAGGCACCTGCCCACATTACGACAGTGTAGTCTGTTATTGTTGATTCCATGAGGCTCTGCTGTGAGATGATCGGGGTTACAGCACAGAGTGACTGCACACAGGTGGGATACTTCTGTCCCTCTTGGTATGTTCAGAATTCTTTCCTTTAGCATAAATGCCACCCTGTGCACTCCAACAGTAACAGAGTGTCTTGCCCCAGGGAATGTAACCCTCATCATCCCATAACAGACCCCACTGGAACAACTGGTGCCCCCAGTCCATAGCCAACAGTATCCCTCCTGTGTGTTATGCAATTTGCTGTTTAATTTTTCTCTCAATTCGAGGAAAAACTGCTCATTAGCCATTTAAAAGGAAATGATGCAAGACAAAAATATACTGTCATCAGACAAAATTTCTTACCGGTATTACTTGAACATGTGCACCCCTCTGTTTAAACAAACCACTGCACCACTCACAGTCAGTAGCCCCCTCCGCCAGAGGTCTCATGACTGCACAGCGCCTGTGCCTGGTCCTGAAAAAAAAAAACTGGCAGTAGTTTACACCCTAGCCTGCTAGTTGATACTAACTTTAACCCTAGCAACACACAAGAAATGCCAAGAAAAAAAAGTAAAAAACACTAATTTTCTCTTACTGAACAACATTCGTCTATAACAGTTGGTGATTGGTCTATTAAGTGGTTTCTGCCCTTTAAGAATTTTCATCATTATGTTTATAGGATGTGTCAGTTGAAAGTACTTCAACACAAACTTTGTAATTAATACCTTTCTGAAAAATCAAAGAAGAAAATAGTTATAAATCTCCAAAATCTACTGTTACCATTGTAAGAAATGAAATTTTACATTCAGTATCTTTATTAAAATGACTGACATCAATGGGCAACAATAGCAAAAAGTACATATTTGTATATATTGCTATATTAATACTCTCATACTTGTTATTCTGCTTAGGAGAGATGAAAGATGGCACCAGATGGGTGCAGTATTTTCACCATCACTGGCAATGTGTTGTGAAATAAGATGTCCACAGTAACCCAGAGTATGTTCCGTTTTGGAGGAGACCTGGAGTTTGACCTCACCTGGGAGCCATTCCCAGGAACAGTGATGGATGTGCGATTGAAACCATACTCCAGAAGGGTCAGTTTTCTACAGTTTCTACGTCCACTCACACCAGAAAAACCATATTTTCTGGCACAGATTAGGTCACTGGGTAAGAAGTTTTAACACAATTTTATTTTAATAAAATTAATAAATTAAAAATGATCACTGTTCATGTTTTTTCTAACTGTGGTTCTTGATAGTGGTTTTACAAATGCAAACTATCATTTTGATGTAATTCTCAGTGCTGTCGTTACAGTTAAATGCCTCTTTTCCACAAGTAATAGCAAACCACTCACTTTCTTGAAACCCCTCTATCATTCATGCCTTTTTCCTGTAATTTCAACATCCAGGTCCAACTAGTGTAGTAACAATAGGTATAGCTGGCTCTGACATCCCCCTAGATGTCCACCCAGGTCACTGGAATAACACAGTGGGCTACCAGAGCCATACTGGCAAGTGTTACACATCACATAACTACAGTGGCAATACAGATGGAGAGAAGTTTGGCATGGGTAATTCATCTTGATGTTATTGACAATTATGTTGTGTATTGACGATGGAGAAATATTTTGATTTTTATTTAAATTTTTATTTCTTTTTATTTATTTTTACATAAACTCATTAAAATTTTTAATTTTGTGAAATTGACTATTATATGTACATGCAGTCAGTACATTTACATGACACAGAAGAGTATTGACTTAATTGCTATTATGTATTATTATGTTACCCCATAGGTACCATAATGTAATAGCAGAAATTTAAATATTGGTATATACATCTATATACATGGACTTGTATGTGAAAACTGAGGATACTTATGTATGTTTATTATTCCCTTGTTTTACTGGTATTAATATCTAAGATAAATGCCATTTGGACTCAACATGTCAATAAAGCGTGTTTTAGTTGCCCATTAGATAGAATTGTTCCTGAATTACATTTGTAGGCTTAAACACTACTAGGCTATGCATTAAAATACTCATTTCAGGTGATGTTTTTGGAGTTCTTGTCACCCATTTTGACAAACAGTCATCTACTGTAGTATTCATAAAGAATGGGTTGCCAATAGGAACAAGGTAGGGTGTGAGTTGTAATCCAGTCGTAAGAGATAGTCGATAAAAGGCCCTCAGTGCCATAATATCATTTGATTTGTTGAAAATTGATTTGAAAAATAGTGATATGATTTAAGCAAAGTTATTTACTTGGACGCAATGTGTCCATTGTTCCCCAGTCCTTAATTTACACATAATTTGAAGCACAACAAATCATATTTCATATTTTGACTATTTATTGGCAATATTTACAATGCATGGATGGTCCATATTTCCAGGTATCATTACCAGGCAAAGCACAGTGAGTTTTTCCCTACTATAGCCCTGGAGAATGGGGCCATAGACATAGGCATGTTGTGGCCCCCAGCTGTCCTCAAACCCCCAGCACTTAGTATGGTGAGAACAATACATATAGCTTTATACAATAATATATATATACATGTTCTACTTTATAAATTAATAATATGTATATACTCTTAAAGTAAAGGTGGGCTCATAGAGCTAAACACCAATTACTATGAGAATTCCTCCCTTTTTTGGTATCGATGGCTGAAAATCAGGGGTCTGGCTCATAGCCTACAATTATTCTCTCTCTCTCTCTATTTTTTTGTGAAAAAAATATTTTGATTGGTCTGTATTATCATTAATTTGTTAGCATGAACACTATTCTTTGTTTTTGTTAATAGCAAACCATTTTGACTGTTATTCCTTTAGGGCAACATGAATCACTGGATCAAAGCTTCCAACATTCAATATGATGCAATGAAAGAGACATTTTACTATGAAGATACAGAGAAATATGCATTTTGCTCCATGCAGAGTTCTGTGGCATTATCAAAAGGTGAGCTGCTGGTTAATTTATTCTTATGTACAGCATAAGAAACTTGCAGTTAGATGCCACAATATGCAGTTTAAATCCTAAAAATTCTTTGACAATTATGAATGTAAAAAGCTTGTACATGTACACGTACTAGTAGGTAATGGTATGTGTCATGCCAAAATTGGTATGTCTGGTAATTAACAATACTGAAAAGTAGCACATTTTGAGTTTGTTCAGCAAAGTTTTACTTCAACACTTATTCGAACAATATAGATAAATCTAGAGATAATGTGGTATCAAAAAATGAGGGTGCCATGAGAATGATTTAAATGTTACACTTGCCAAATGATAAACATCTTACCACTTTCACACTAAAACAAATTGTCAACAGAATTATTCCTATATGTGTTCTGAATTTAAAATGATTATTCAGTGTCCTGTGAAAATAATTTGAAATAGTCATATTTTATAGGGAAGTAAGAATACTCATCTGAGGCATGCCTATTATCCAACATAAGTAAAGTCATATTTTGGCAGTACACATATTTACGTATGAGTATGGAACTTAGCATTTCAACTTAAAATAGTGCAGGATTGTGCTCATAGAGGCTGTAGTATCCAAATTAAGTGACTCATTTATTTAAAAATCTCTCTTAACTACGCATTAAACATTTCTGCTAGATTCAAATTAACATATGAAAACTATGAGTCATTTTATGAATAAGGAGCCTTAATTAGAAGGATTGGACAGTTTTGATCAAATAAAGATCGCATGAATCACCATAGATCATATAAACATCTGCATGGTATTGTAATCTTCTTGCATGTATGTTATAAATATTAAGCAATTTAATATTTAGATTTGGTCAGTCTCAGCCAGTCAGTCAGTCATTATTAATAAGACTAATCATGATTTCATTAAGATATTTCTGTGCACTGTAACAAGTTGTTTCATTATTTTAGACATTCAGCACTTTGATGTGGTGGTGAGGGAAGTAAATGAGAAGGGCCATGGACCCACCATAGCTCTGGTCACCTGCAGCAGTTTAATGCTGTATCCAACCTGTGGACTTATGGTGGACTACCTCAAATGGTCAAATGAAACTACAGGTGAAGGATAGAATAAATTATATTAATCTTTTTATGTTTATCTTTCAGGCAGTTTTTTTTTAATGTTAGTCGTCTCTGAATATTACCCCATTGGCTTTCTATCTTACAGAGGCCTTGGTACAAAACAATATTTGCATGTTGGTAAATAAATATAATTAAATTGATTGAACATTCACAAGATGTGAACATTATTTACAGTTTTCTACTATTTGATTTGGAACAAATCTTTAATTTCATGCGTGGCGTGCACAAACTTCCTTCACATACGTACATGTTACTTGTATCTAATGGAAACTTATATAGTTACTTATTTAATCTTAAATGCAACATTAAGTTTTTACTTTGCTAGTCTAGGTATCATAAACTTTCATAAACCAACTTTACGAGGTTATTTATTTTACCTCCTTACTTGGTAAATTCACATTGAAGGTACATAGTACAGTAGTTATACTGCCTGTGGATCAACTGGCTCTACATCTTTTTTCTTTTGGATTACTTTCAGATCTGAAGCTGGAAGTAGGTCAGCGTATAGGATGGGGAGTTCACTATGGCCCCGAGAGCCAAGAGAAAAACGTAACCTTTGATGAAACTGCCCTGCAACCTGTGTTGTGTTATGTCACTCTGGACACCACTGTCATATACTGTAAAATCATGCTGCAGCCTCCTGGAGGTTTCTTCCCGCTAGTCACACTCAAGCCATATGGTACATGAATACATACTTTGGTGACACTTGTGCACTTGTTAAAAAGTACATTTATGTGATCTATTAATAAGTAATTATTTATGTGAAGATTGATACAATTTTGATAAATTCAGAGGTTTGATTAATTTTTGATTATTGTATTACTATTTGCATTGAATGAAAGTATGTTGCTTTGAAAAAAACATAATATCATATTTTCTGTTTTCTTTGTTAATTTTTAAAAACTTTGTGTTTTTTTTAACAGCGTCCAAAGTCAAGATAGACATGACATTCAACCCCCGTCCAAAGGGAGTCGAGAATCTGGACCAGTTGTATGCAGAAAGGTTGCAGGGAGCTATGGAAGAACTAAAAAAATCATTTGATCTGACAAGTGAGAGTTTTTATTGCACAAACATTATAATAGCATATAGAAAGAAGATACAAAAAGTTAACATATTGCAATGATATCATTGTTTTGGTTGATGACTGTTTCTTACAATTAAACTTACTGGTTGGTTTGTCATCTTATTTAGAACCATATTTCTGATTGTTGTTTTCTTATTACTTTTCTTTTAGTTATTGGTTGTTTTGTCGCACTCTTTCATGTTTGATTTACATCAATAACAAGTCTTGTTATGAAAATCATAAGTCTCTGCACACTTCATTGAAGCTGAAAAGATTTGAAGCAGTGAACAAAAATGTTTTCACCTAAACAGGTGGTGATTTTTGTATTTATATTTTAGGCATTCCAATGAAATGGTTAAGAATATCGGAAGATCTGCAAGTCACTGTTACAGACTATGTCACCCTTCTGAAATACCCGAAGGAACCCAAGGGCATGGGCGTCATTCAGCTCCAACAATCTCTCAATAGACAGTACAATTATTATTCCATTACTGTTAATAAACTTGGTATGTTTACTCCACATTTTTTTCTCCACATATGTGCTTTATTAATAAGAATGGTTAGATTTGATTTTAAATGTTATCTTTTACAATATTAACACAGCCTTTATAAACCTGAGGGTTATGATACTGTTGTCATTATGTCAGCTTAACAACTGCATGATTACTTGTAATATACAGTATATTTAGGATTAAATTTAGTTGCATGTAAATATTCTGTGTGATGGATTATAAATATGTACATAATAAGCATTGACTCATCAATTGACCTTGTAGATGCAGACTCAGTGGTATGTCTGGGAGTAGCAGGAGCTGACTTCCCATTAAATAAGATGCCTGGAAAGCTACCAGGATCTGTTGGTTGGCAATCCAAATATGGCTGTCTCCTCTCAGAGGGATCTGCCCATGGAAATTCCATAGGAGAGAGATTTCAAACAGGTATGCTTTAAATATTCGAAATTTTTATCACCAGTTGTTATTTTGTCAAAGGACAAACATATACTTTATGCACAGAAGAATTGTGCATGAAAGCAGTATTAAACAGAATGGGGAATTTGGTGGGAGTTCATATACACACTGTATTCTGTATGTCAAAGTGAAACACAAATATGTATCGGGGGTCATGAATCTTGTTTAAGACACATCGTAAATTGGGTTGCAAAATGTTTATTTTCATCCAAATTACATGGCATTTTCTCACACCCTGCATATTAACCTGATGCATTGTAGGGGATACAGTTGGCATCCAGATAACCTCCTTTAGTGAAAAGGCATGTGTGGTTCTGTTCATCAAGAATTACAGACCAGTAGGGACAAGATACCTGTTCAGCAAAGACCTAAATCAATTGTATCCAACTGTGGCAGTGTTTGGGAACAAGCATGAAGTGGATCTTAATATCTTCTGGCAGAACCAGACCAGTGTAGGGCTATTTCCTGTGGTAAGGTTGAGGAACAATTAAGACGACTCTGGGAGTTGTTTTATTGGGAAAAGATCACTTTTCATTCTGTTCAGTACATAAGTTTTTGTTGCATTAAACATACTGTGCCATCTAATTCGGATGCTTTTTAATGCTGTAGAGATACAGAACCATTAAATATACATGTCTGTTAAGTTTTGAAGCTTCGTATCATGTTAATTTTTTTATGGTGGAAGGAGGAATAATGGAGAATTACTTAGTAAATAATTTTTTTCTGATGGATATTCATGTGTGTAGTCTGTTGATCATGTTAACAGATTTAACTTTTTATTTTCTGCACTAAAATATAACTGTACTGTACCCTGCAGTTACTGAAAGCTCTGTAAGGCACTTGTACAGCATTTTTAGTGTAGAAAATGAAAAGTTTAATCTTAAAACATTTTTATGTTTATAACATATTTTGTATATAAGGCCTTTTAGCATTTTTCTTTTTATTTTAAAAAATGAAAACATTTGATAGATTTACTTGCTTGTTAGACCTCCACAACTTGAAATGAATACAGCTTATCAAGTTGAAGATTTGCAAAAGCAGAGTGTGCTATACACATTCCATGTCAAGATTCTTTATTGCTTTTTCTTATAGACCAAGATAGACAGCTGGATCATCCCCGTAGGTGCTCGAATTGTTGACTCAGAAGAAAATGTTATAGAGGTCACTACTGACACAAATGATATCCTGTCCCTACAAGCACCATATGGACTCAGTAGAAGTATGTTACACAATCAGGCCTTATATTGGCATAACAGTGTCACAATTCTACTATTTCTGTATATTATTATTATTATTATTATTATTATTAACATTTTTCAGATATTTACTACAGTAGCTTGTTTACTGCAAATCATGGATATTTTGAGAATTTTTCTGTTGGTAACCTTGAAGTGTGTAATATGCTAACATATTGGATCCACATTTATGGAAGGATTTGTCAGGGAATCTCATTTTCACTTTAGATAATATGCAACATTGAAACAAATCTTTCACCAGAATCTAAATGTTAAAAAATGGTGTTTTTTTTCTGCTTTTAATATGATTGGAATGTAATAAGTCCTCTCCAGAACCAAGTGTGATGTCACAACTAATTACAACTTTTCAAAAATGAGTTTAAATTTTTGGAACAAAAAATGAATAAAAAAGCAAAAGAGATAATTGACAATAAATGCCTATTTTACACACAAACCATGAGACAAATGTGAAATAATCATAACACATCATATCGCAGTGTTGGCTCGCTACCAGACTATCAAGTATCAAGTTTTTTCAACAAGATACATTGTAAATTTAATTTATATAATAAAATAAACAATCTTTTATCTTCTCCAGCTTACAATCATTTTGAGGTCCAAATAATAGAGGACTTCAGTGATGAGGTGCCCCCACCCATGATAGCTCTGACCACCGCCAGTCCTCTTCTGCCACCACCGGAGTCCAACTTCAGACAGGACTTCATCAGGTTCTGGGCAACTGGGGCAGGTATGATCACTGCTAGCACACGTACAGTATCTAACACCCTGTCCTGTCTAGCACACTTGCACAACACACACACTAACATACTGGCACAGATCAATATAAAACATTAAAATATCTGACGTACAGATATGCCGAATTATCATTCTAGTATTTTAACATACATGTCTATACACTTACACAAGGGTTCTAAGTGAAACAGCAGAACTGACCTACACTATTATTCATCTGCCTTCAATGAATGGGATCGAGTTTAAGATCTATACATGATAGTGAGATTTTCTGAAAGTAAATTTAGGGCCCATTCCCTGTGAAACCATCATTCTACATAAAATGATCTAGCTCCACAAGGACTCTTGCATTACCCAAATTATCCCTTCCATTACAGATTTCTTTTCTCACATGGTGTAATAGTTCTAATATTCATACTGTCTGCTTCCATTCCAGCATCCAGTGCCATAAAGAAAGGGGACAAGGTTGGCTGGGGGGTAATGTTTCCAGATAAGGAACTACAGGACAACAACAAGGATGAGCTGGTCATTTGCTACTTGACCATTAACAGGGACATAGCACTGACCCGGGTGATGTTTAATCCTCCTGGAGGGTTTCACCCCCTGGTGGTCATCCCTCCTAGATGTAAGTGTTCAGTATCATATGTTATCATGACAGGGCCTGGAAAGCAGGTGCTGGGAGGATCCAATCTTTTCATCAAACAATGACAAAGATAAATCTAGGATATATCGTAGTATATGTATTGTGCTCATTAGTTTGTCTGCACATCTACATTTGTTTACATGATTAAATGAGATATATTTATTCAATGTATGAAATTCTTTGCTGTTTGGAATTTTAAGAGTTTGTATATGTGTGCAATTTTATTTCAAAGATATAAACCATACATACATGTACAAAAAAGCATTGATGCAGACATATAATAGGACTGTGCTTTTAACAGGACACTCACAGAATCCTTTCAAAAATGAAGCTTTTAGAAGGTCTATTACCTCATCCAGTTGGCGAATTTTAATCAATGCCATTTACAAATTGTTTGTCTTTTTTATTTCAGTGCATAGAGTAAAGCTGGACTTCTCATGCACAGTTATCATTGACCACCCATTCACAGATGAAAGCATTAGGACACTGATAGGGGAAGCCAAACGTCTGCTAGCTGAAGAAGAGGAGCTGAAATCTGCTGGAAAAGACATAGGAGACTGGCAGAAAGACAAAATGCGGTACATCAAGGGGGTTCCACATGCAAAGAATGAACAGGAGAAGGCCCAAGAGGAGGAGTTATGTGGCGATGATAAAACTGACCTACATTCAAATACACCTGGGGTGGATAATGAAAGTGGAGAGATTAATTCCACTGATGAAGTATCTCAGTCAAGTGGAAATGCTGAGGAAACTTGTGAGGATATAAAGAAAAATAAGAAGAATAAGTCAAGGACTTGTGCAATACTTTAATCACAAAGCAGCAGTGAATTGACTCAGATTGAGCCAGTTGTATTATGAGTATATCAGGGTTTCCTGACATTTGCAATATTTTTACCACATGAAAAATGCATATCACTTGATTAGCTACATTTTTACTTTAGGTTAAAAGGGCATGATTTTTTTTACTTGAAATTACGTACTGCTACATATTCTACTGAGATCAGACAATTGGATGTACATTGTATGTCATAATGATTAGATAAAGTATACCAGAATGTGAACAGCGCAACATACTTGTACATGGAGCAGATCTCCTCATTCCTGTTCCTTCTGTTTTTTCACCTTTATTTTTTATTGAACACAACTTTATTTAAGGCTATTTATACTAAAACCTTTTAAAGATATTTTTTTTACCCAAATGTAGCATGGCATTTATATTTATACTTGCATAATACTATACATATGTGATGTGTGTTGTCTTAAATTTAAGATGTATGTAGCTGAAAATAAGAAGTTTACATATGTTTACTCATAATTTCCAAGTGTAACTTATACCCCCTTTACACTGGACGGCGTCCTTTCTGCGTTCTTTCTGCAACCATGAAATTTGGCATCACTGTGGTCTTAATAAGGAGGCACGAGCATTGATTTTGTATCACAATGAATGCTCAATGATCGGCCAGTTGTCGGCACGTAAAGTATTATAATTTTTTAACTTTCAAATGGGGCGGTACTGCTGGACGCAGAAAGGATGCCGTCCAGTGTAAAGGGGGCCTTAGTGTCTATGTATTTTAGGGGTGGATTGAGGCCATCTTCTGGGTCTTCCAGAAGACGGTCAGATTACATTGATGGGTATCTAATTTTTTTGTCGGAAAAATAGAGAATGGATCTACAAAGATATTTTGGAAGACTCTCAGAAATTTTTTCTGGATCTGCCCCTGTATTTTGTGTCTATTTATTTTATTTAATTATTTAAATTTGCTACAGATTCTGTATTCATATCTGTGAATATCAATTGAAAAATCAATCTGTAGTCTGGTAGAGAGTTCTATATACTTGAATAAAAAGCTTCATACCTGTTTTCTGCCACTTCTCTATATAGATGGCATCTTGTTTTCTTGTATCTTTAGCTGAGTGACAAACTGTTTGGCTTCAATGCCATAAAAATTCCAGCTTGTCCATAGCGACATCGGGAATTGAACATGTGCTGCATATACTGCTATCAAGAATTTGCTCTGATATACTAACGCACACTTTGCAAAATAACAGTTAAAAGTGCCTCTCTGCACATTCAAGTAATAACACTGCATTTAAGCGGACCCTTGGACTAAAAATCCTTTGGAATATGTTTAAAAGTAGAAAATTTTTATCAGGAAACCTGGATACCATGTTGAGATAAATATTTGAATGTTTGTTATGTCACCCGGACTGAAGTGCTGGGATATTTGTGCTCAGAGTTGCTTGTTTCACTAGTTAAAATTGTCTGATATTGTTGTTTTTAATTAAGTGCAATTGGGCAAAGCAGTTATATACATGTATGTATTTTGTAGCTGTGTTTCTGTGGTTAACGCCGGATAGATTGATAAAATGTTTGTGAGAATCTTTATACCAGTGCGTCTTTTTGCTCTTAAATGTTATTCGATCTTAGTGAAAGAAGTAATTGAATCAATTTTTACAAATTTTACCTATAGGATCCTTTGAGAGATGCATTTGCTTTATTACGTTATGCACATGGGCGTTCTTTCAGATTATATGCTCAGCTTAAATTTGCATGAAAGAAATCACTTTGTTTTAATAAAATACCTTCAAATAGGTTATATTGCTTTTTCATATCTGTTTGGTTTGATTAGTCTGCATTAAGCATGTCATGTATCAGACATATACAGTTATTTTAATGAATAAATTATTTCTATTGGGAAAATATGCCATCATGATTCTTTCACATTATATGCTCAGGTTAAAGGGCTAATAAGCCTTTGTATCAACTATGAGATCTACTGTATATTTCACAATAAAAACATTGTAAACAACTCATAGGAACATAATATATTCCATTTTAACACAATAACAGCTGTTATAGTTATTATATATATTCTGATATCTGAACTTGTCATCAGATCACGTGACCTCCATAGATGGCTATACTCTGTAATCATCTCTTAAGAGATTATAACATAAAAACCAAACTTTGTAGGAAAAAAAAAAAAAAAAAAAAAAACAGATTAACTTTGAATGTAGAAATTCATTAACCATTCCGAGACAATTCATTTTTTGGCCAAAACAAATAGTTATTATCCCTTAAAATTTGCATGCAAGAAATCACTTTGTTTCAATGCAATATCTTCAAATAGGTCATATGTTGTTGTTTTTTTCACATCTTTTTGGTTTGATTGGTGTGCATGAAGCATGTCATGCATTACACACATACAGTGTAAAACATTTCCTTGAATAAGAACCACTGCTTTTACCTTTTTGAGATATGAATTAAGCAAGTTAAAATGGGTGTGCCTTAAATATTTTTTAATAGTGACAAAAAGACAATAATTTTGAAAAAAAAAATTTTAAACATTTACAATCACCGATGCAGGGCATTAGTGGAGATAATGATGGTTTCTGACCGCTCTAGAAAACTCAGGTTATGTAGAGATCTAAGTAACATACCGGTACATGATGAAATCTCAGGTGAATCGGCGACTGAATATAAACTTGGTCGACAGACGATTTTATTAATTTTTTCCTTTTTTGTTTGGTTTCAGATACATTTAATGAACATAGCAAACGAAACTTGTGCAGTTCTGCGTTCTAACCCATAAAAAAGGATGACGTAGATGTATCTTAACATCAGTTTTGTACATTTTGTCTGGAGTTTTCGCATGAAACGGGGCTGTGTACTTGCATCAAGAAGTAGGTCAATTAAAGCCGCGGCATCTCTAGTCTGTGGAGGCAGGAAAATTGTACAACAAAGTCGAATGGAGGCCAAGCGTCTTCAATCGAAATGGATCGTCTGTAAGTATATTTATTTTCACGCACTGTCCAAAGGGCGATCCAGTGATGATATATGGACACTGAAGAAACTACAGCTAAGCTCGCCAGAAATGCCTTAGCACATATATTGGAATCAAGGCTAATGGCAGAGTTTCACTTTCTGACGCAAGGAAGAGCGCTACGTGTTAGACAAAAGGGAGTTAGGACAGTAAGTCTTATGCCAAAACAGGTACTTCTTAGGCGTGTTTTCTAACAGCCAAATAAAATTAAACTTTGTTCTTTAGTTTCAAAGGGATCATTTAAATAATTACTTGAAGTTTAAAATGTAAATTTGAGCAGTATCAATTGAAGATATAAGTTGATGAAAAATTACGTTTGGCAGTTTGTAACAATTTGCATGGCTGTATATGTATGTGTAGTGTAATATTCATGTCATTCCTTTGTCACTATCTTGTTTTTTACAACCCTGTTACACATGCATAGTTTTAGGTTTTATATTTAGAAACCTTTGTTTGGTGGTGGTGATTGGGGGGGAGGGGGTTGAACATAAATATTTGGCCATAAATATTTTACTTATGTGCTTCATATGATGATTACAAATTCAGTTTGTGTCATGTTGCACTTGAAACTGCCTAGTGTACATTGTGTCCTTTGGTGAAGTCAGAGACACTGTGAAGAATGATTGTGGCATCAAGATACACCTTTTCTTCTGCTGCTAGGATGCTGTGTGAAGAGGAGGGGTAAGTATAGGGTGAGTATGAGCTTCCACTGTACACTGTGTAACTAGTCTTTTTCATGGTACCTAGAAACTCAAAAAGACTACTGCCTTATGTCATGAATTAGTATTATATCTCCAGCCACTTTTTCTATGTCAACACATGTCATCTTTTATTATATATTAAAGTTACAGAAATGGGGATTCCTTGTTGTTATTAGATTTTTTGTTAAAGGTTTGCAGACGGTTTTGATTTTTGTCAGTAATGCTTGCTAACCAATTGTTTTTACATAAAAAAATGCAAAATAATATAATAATAATTATAATAATTGTATAGTAACAGAATCAGGTTAAAGATATGTATTAATCACCTATGTTGTTTCCTCTCTCTCAAGACCCGAAGGACAAACTCATCTGATGAGGTGCTCTGCTTTCTGTGATCTTCTTGGCTGAGATATGGTAAATGCAATTACTCTAAAGACTAGGAAAATGGAAGGAAGACACTGAACTTCAAATTTGCCAAGTAAGGTAAGTCTAAAAGGTAAGAGTTTCAGTATTAAACAAATCTAGATCTTTTTATTTTTCATTTGACAAGACAATTACCCTGTGTCTTTTGCTTATATCTTCCTGGTAAAATAAATACCTAACCCCCCCCCCCCCCCCCCCCCCCCGGCCTCAACTATAAAAATAATAGTTAAAACTAAAGTAGGTTTTATTAAACAAAAAAAAACTTGTATAAATTAAATAGAAATTACTAATATAGTCTTTCCTTAACCTACACAAACAGTCTTGTTTAAAGAAAAAGATAATTTTAGTAAAATATTGAAGATCCCATTCTTTACCCTTTCTCTGGTCGTCAATGGGCTATATAAATATAGATATGTGCAAAATATGTTTTGGATTAGTTTCCTTTTTTGATTAATTTATTTTAGTAATAAAGTGAATTATAAATGTGTGTAACCAAATTCAGGAATATGTGACAAAAATTAATTAAAATTATCAACAAAATTATTTTCAAACCCTCCCCCCCCCAAGTTTACATAGCTTTACATAGCATATATTTAAGTGACTTTTATTGAACGAAAAAATTTTGTACAAATTTTATAGAAATAAGTAATATAGCCTTTCCATAACCTCCAAATACAGTCTTATTAAAAGAAAATGATAGTTTTAGTAGAATATTAAAGATCCCATTCTTTACTCCCTCTCTAGTCATCAACTGGCTTTCGGCCATTTTGCTATACTGACAATAGTTAAATGGGTGCAAAATATATTTTTGGCTTACTTTCCTGTATTGATGAGTTTATTTCAGTAATATAGTGAATTA
>NW_019775839.1:174341-195763 GCF_001039355.2 Lingula anatina
AAATAAAAAAGTGTGTAACCAAATGCAGGAAAATGAGACAAAAAACTATTAAAATTAACAACAAAATCTTTCCCCCCCCCCCCCCCCCAGCCCAAACGTTGTAAGTTTACATAGCTCCACAAAGCATGTACTTGAGTGACTTTTATTGAACATCAAAAATTTGAATAAATTTTTTAGATATTAGTAACATAGCCTTTCCCTAACCTACAAAAACAGTCTTGTTTAAAAAAAATGATAATTTTAGTAAAATATTAAAGATCCCATTCTTTACTCCCTCTCTAGTCACTAACTGGCTTTCGGTCATTTTACTATATTGACAATAGTTAAATGGGTGCAAAATATATTTTTGGCTTACTTTCCTGTTTTGGTGAGTTTATTTCAGTAATATAGTGAATTATAAACTTGTGTAACCAAATTCAGGAATATGTGACAAAAATTTATTAAAATTATCAACAAAATTCTTTTCACACCCCTCCCCAAACGTTGTAAGTTTACATAGCTCCACATAGCATATACTTGAGTGATTTTTATTAATAAAAAAAACCTGTATAAATTTTATAGAGATTAGTAATATAGTCTTTCTCTAACCCACACAAACAGTCTTGTTTAATGAAAATGATAATTTTAGTAAAATACTAGAGATTCCATTCTTTACACTTTCTCTGGTCATGAACAGGCTTGCAGAAAACTTTGAATCATATCAAAAAATTTTGTTTCCTAATTTTTGAAAATCTTCAGGACTTTTTTTAAGGTTGATAAATGAATATTTATAGCTTGTTAGTTTGGTGAACAGGTTTTGTTATGGAGAAATTTTTGTTAACTCAAGCAAACAAGATTATTAAAGATCATTGTAATAATATTGAATTGTGTGAAATTGTTGAATTTAAAACAAAACAATGGAGATTGTTTTCTTCAAAATGTTTTCCAATGTTGTAAACAAAATGATGAAATGTCAATATAGTGTAGAGTTTTTTTATCATTCAGTTGAGAAGAATTCCAGAGCCACACAGCATACTGCAGTGTCAGCAAGAAAGATCTCATGGGTTCCATGTGGGCATGATGGACATGTTAAGTTTGACTAGTTGATGAGAGAAAAAAAAGGGAATAGGAACACTATTGCACCTACCTACATTACTTTCAAAACAACTGAGGTTAGTTACAGGGCAGTGGCAACTTCACACTTTTATTGATGGATTCTGAAGACCATTACCAGATGTATAATAATCAAATATCATCAGAAATGAAGGGCACGTTAATTATTCCAAAGAGTGAAAGTAGTACAAATCAAAGGAAAATATTTTGATGGTAATCAATATGAGCTCACTCAGAGGTCACTCACAGGGGCCAGTCTTAACAGAATTGACAAGGTCATCATCCCTGTGCTTGACTTTATTAAGACATGTCATGTAGGTGGTGATGGAGTTAACTTTTGGATAATATATAAGGAATTATCTGTATCAATCATCTGCTGCTAATGTTATACATTCATTAGTCACTTCTAGGCTGGGATGTCCAGATGATAGGATTAAAAGATAACAATGCATTCAGAATATTTCAGCACAGCTTTTCATGTAACAGCCTAGAAACTCGTCACATTATTCCAGTTTTAAAGCAGCTGCATTGGTTATCAGTTAGGGCTAGAAATTTAAAATATTTAGTTTTTACACGTTGCATTCTCTTATGTAGCTCCAGCATATATAACTGATCTGGTAAAAAATCATAACTCCTACCGAAAATTGCCATTATAGCAGGGTAAAAAAAATATATGGTGACATGTAATTTTGTATAGCTTCACTGTTGGAGTGGAACAAGGTGTCAATTTACTGAAGGCAGATAGAAACAGAAATCTCTTATAAGGAATTAAACACACATTTTTAAAGATGTTTTATTGACGAATTTTGTTCAATTTTTAAAATATACATTATGTAAGGGAAGTATTGGGTCTTTTAATTACTGCTTAGTCAAACGTTTTAACATTTATAATTAATATAATATATATAACTGTAATATATATATATATATATCTTATAAGGTATTAAAAACACATTTTAAAAGATATTTTATTAATGAATTTTGTTCACTTTTGAAAATTTACATTAAGTAAGGGAAGTATTGGGTCTTTACTTTTAATTACTGCTTAGTAGTCAAACCTTTTAACATTTATAATTAATAAAATATATATAACTGTAATATATATGAGAGATCATGTGAGAAAATGTTGTGTGATCACAGTGGTCATTTTTTAATACCGCACTGGACATGTCTGAACTTAAATACATGTTTGGGAGGGAATGATACAGGGTGGGTTCCAACCTGAACAATAACTATTTTCCAACACCAACAAGAAAGGTAACTAGGTTTCCTACATGAAACCCATGTATAATTCCTTATACACCAAAAGTATGTGTTTGAGAATCTTTCAACTGTTATACAGCTATGTTTTACCTAACAATGTTGAAAGTGGTCACTTTATTTGGAATAAGTCATAGCTTCAAAACGACCCGAGTAAAAACATTTTCAACAGTCTGAATTGGTTTCTGCTAATACTTTGCAAAAGTTGATTTTCTGGTCCAACTATTGTACTATGCGATTAAAAAAAGTTACACCTATTCCCGCCTTAACCATTTCACTCTTGATCCCTTTAGTGTCTTTTGTCACTGCCTTGTAAGGTTTAATTACACTAATAAACAATGTACTACAAATTTTTTACTTTAATGTCTCCATTCAAGCTAAATATTCAATAAGACAACTAACTACACATAAATCAGAATCATCTTTTTATGCTTTCAAGACTATTACCAGCTGTTTCATTTTTACACTAGACTGTTTTGCTAAATAAGTATCACAAAAGATTCCTCACTGAAAACTGAAGTTCCTGCAATTTATAAAGTTACATCATTTCTGTAAGTAAACTTAGTATTGTGTTTTGGTGCTTTGTCTCCTGGAAAGCAGGGTAATTTCCATAGCCCACAAAGAAAGTCCTTTTCCTTCCAACTCTTACAAGTCACATGCCATCAGATGAAGTCTGTTCCACAGTGAATGAACTCGATTGGGATCCTGAAGTAATGATAGCAGTTTTGTTGTGCAGTAATAACGCCATAGGAGCTGCAGTAACCATGGGAAACAATTCCTGTTGTCCACCTGGTGCGATGAGGATTACTTCTGCCTGGTCTGTCTGGATCTTTGCAAAATTCGTGGCAGCAAACTGAAAGGTGGAAAGCAATATGTTAGTCTATAGCAGGTTCATGACTGTATCATACAATCAATGCTCAAAGTGTGGGGGTCAGGCTTCCATACGAAGTACTTTGATACCTTGTAATTCAGATATGATGCACAAAGGTCTATTTCAGTTTGATCTAAAATGTCAGTAATTTTTGTACACACATCTGGTCTAAGTGGTTATAAAATATTATTATGAAATAATTGTCTTTATTCTTTATCATCACAAACATTCTGCACACCAGGTAAATGTGATACTGATAGCCAAATATCTTGCTGAATGCAAAAATCCCATATTTTATGTGCCACTGCATTGCACAATTACCACCCATATTCCTCAAAAAAAAAAGCCACTGCAGTCAAATTATCAATTTCAACATGAATATGTTTACCCTTCAATTTTTTCTAACAGGACTTCAAAGCTAAGAGTATTGCTTTACCCTTTGAAACATTTTCTTTTGTTTCTTTTTTACACCATTGGCCACTTGTTTTAACACTCCCAAGTACTGCAGATCAACCTTTGAGAGATGCGTGCATCTCAATTTTCAGTTCAGGGTTTCCATGTGATATAAGTTTTGCTTTACTTGCATTGCTTAACCACCAGGTAATTTCAGTTATTGGTCTTGAGCTAAGATGATCCAATTTAGCTTCAAAATTCTCTCTGTTGTGTGCCAATGCTTTGATTTTAGTAAGTTTTTGTAGCTCTAGTGCATACCACCATATTCTACAACAGATATGCATGAAACCAGACAACCAATCAACTGCTTACAGTAAAATTCCCCTGTAATATTTTTCAATATAAATAATTTTTCAGCTCTGGTAGGAGTTAAACCAATTGCCATTGCTCTTCACTACTAGTAAATACTGACTGTTTGTTGTCAGAAATTTGCTCTTCACTACTATAATAAACACTGACATGTCGTCAGAGATTTGCTCTTCACTACTAGTAAACAATAACATGTCAGAGATTTGCTCTTCACTACTAGTAAACAATGACATGTTGTCAGAGATTTGCTCTTCACTACTAGTAAACAATGACATGTCATCAGAGATTTGTTCTCCACTACTAGTAAACAATAACATGTCGTCAGAGATTTGCTCTTCACTACTATAGTAAACACTGATGTGTCATCAGAGATTTGCTCTTCACTACTAGTAAACAATGACATGTCATCAGAGATTTGCTCTTCACTACTAGTAAACAATAACGTTGTCAGAGATTTGCTCTTCACTACTATAGTAAACAATGACATGTCATCAGAGATTTGCTCTTCACTACTAGTAAACAATAACTTGTCGTCAGAGATTTGCTCTTCACTACTAGTAAACACTGACGTGTTGTCAGAGATTTGCTCTTCACTACTATAATAAACAATGACATGTCGTCAGAGATTTGTTCTTCACTACTAGTAAACATGTTGTCAGAGATTTGCTCTTCACTACTATAGTAAACAATGACATGTCATCAGAGATTTGCTCTTCACTACTATAATTAACACTGACGTGTCGTCAGAGATTTGCTATTCACTACTATGGTAAACACTGACGTGTTGTCACAGATTTCCTCTTCACTACTAAACATGAGAAAGACAATCCGACTTTTTTTTTAATCCTCCATCTTCAGAAAGGATTTCCTTTATTTTACATCATAAAACAAATAATTCAAATAATTGGATTGATAGCACCTAGCCAATGTAGATACCTCTGTCTCTTTACCAAATCTAAAACAAAATATGGTTTGGTATTTATGGGGGCAAACATTAATTGACCAAAAAACAAAAAATTAGTGTAAATGTAAACTCACCATGCTGATCTTTTAAAGCAACCTGTTTCTTTAACAAACAAAGTCACTCAGTAAAAAAGTAAAACAGAAATATGGTTTGTCATGTAAATATTAGGCAATGTCACCAAAACTGTGCAAAAAAAAAAAAAAAAAAAAAAAAATTATTACTGTGAATGTAAACTGATCTTGCCGATTTTTGACCTGCTCTTACGAAACACAGTCACTCAGTAAATTTAAAGTAAAAAACAAGGCAGCAAAGCTGTCAAATGTACAGACAAAAAGCAGAAAATAACAATGCACAAAATAGGTTACTGTCAATTCTAATGCAAAAGTACATTATGCTTAACTGCAAAATTAACATCAAATTTTAATTATGCTCAACAGGTAATACCAATGTAAGTAAAATATATAACAAGCATAAGGCTTCAGGCCCATGGGGGTTCAAGTTCACACGTTGGAAATGCCAGAATGAGAAAAATGAAAATTTCACACAAAATTGCATAAATTCAACAATAAATGATAACCCAATTGAGCTGACTTTCTAATTTGAACTGCCTGCATGCCAATCCTAAAAATCATACTTGTAAGTTAAAAATAATAATAAGTAACACAGTTTTCTTTTCATATTTGTAGTAGCAGTGCAAAAAGATTTGTCAATTTTGATGTAACATTTCATAATAAATTACAGAATAATTATCACCAATTTTTAATTATTGACTATAAATAGCATGGATACAGAAAATTTGATTACATTCTGCTTCATGTCCATGGGAGCTCTGAGTCCCACAATGAATATGCCAACACGATAAAAATGAATATTTCACTACAATGTATAACTTCCAGAAAAAGAAGTCAATTAGACTGCTTTTCCAACTCAAGCTGCATTTTAGTCCTGTGTTTCTATTTTGACAGTTTGACAATCATAAGTAACATGGTTTTCCCATAATGGTCATCATGGCAGCAGCACCCAAAATTGTGTTTTCTTCTATTTTGATGCAAAATTACATAATGCTTAACGGCATAATGACCGTCATTTTTTTATAATAAAATATGCGTATCATGGATTTTCAGAAAATGTAACTAGCATGGGTCTTCAAGCTCGTGCAGGTTCTAAATCACACCTTGAAAATGCCAATATTTGAAAACTAAAATTTTCACAAAAAAAACTGTTTAACTGCCAGAAAAAAATTACCAAACAGACTGCATTGCCTACTGAAGCTGCATTTTAGTCACATATGTTTCTTTCCTGTAAGTTTGAGAACAGTAATTGACATGGTTTTCCCATAATGGTCATCATGGGAGCAGTGCCCAAAATATGGGTTTCTTCAAATTTTGATGCAACATTACATAATGTTAAACAGCATAATGACCATCAATTTTTAACAATAAAATATTAGTATCATGGGTATTCAGAAAATGTGACTAGCAAAGGTCTTCAAGCCCATGGAACTTCAAAGTCACAACTTGAAAATGCCAAAATGTAAACAAGACAGCACTGTTCTGAAATGGTTTCTTTTTTACATTTTTAACATTTTTTTAACATAAAACAAAATTAACAGTTTTATATGATCAACTAAGAAAATTGATGAGATGGGAAAAATATCAATAAAACAGTGTAAAATGTCCAATTTCTTCCATTCTGGTATTCTGAACATAGTGAATGATTGAATCTGACAAACTGCAATGATATGAGTTTATTTCCATTTTTGAAACTTTATTACACAATATACGATAACAAGTATACCATTATTTTTAAAAAATCAACTAACAATGTTCTAAAGATGCAGGAAATGTCAAATAAACACTTTTACGTATCTTATTAATTAAATAATGAGACTGTTAACATGCCTAAGAATTGAATCTGAGGAAATGTGAAAAAACAGCATAACTTCTAAAATAATGGCCCGATTATGCTGATTTTCGAACTTGACCTGCGTTTTAGTAAGATTGATTACTCCTGTGAGTTTCATGACAACAGGCCTAACGGTTTTCCTTAAAATGTGTTTACAGGGTTGCATATATGCTGAAAAGTGAAAAAACAGCATAACTTCTACAATAATGGCCCGATCATGCTGATTTTCGAACTTGACCTGCGTTTTAGCAGGATTGGTCACTCCTGTGAGTTTAATGACAATTGGCCAATCTGTTTTTCTTATATTGTGTTTACAGTGTTGCATATATGCTGAAAAGTGAAAAAACAGCATAACTTCTACAATAATGGCCTGATCATGCTGATTTTTTAACTTGACCTGCGTTTTATGAATATTCATCAGCTCTGTAAATATACAGCCAAAAAGTAAAACTGCCTTCCACTTATCATGTTTACAATGAAAGTGCATGGTGCTGGCGCCGGCGCCAGCGACAGTGACGGCGACGACAGACGCAGGTGATGGCAATATGTACAGACACATCTGTGTCTGTACATAAAAAAAAATGTTTGGCAGTTTTGGGGGCTAAGTCAAGTGTCGGACAGCTACAGTGATGATGCAAACATACAGACCAATCAGAATATACCGTACATGATCACTTACAATGTCTGTATATAAAAATTGTTTATCTTGACACTACTTTGCTGTGATTACACAATGGGCAATGCGAATGGTCAAAATATGCTGCCATATAACTGACAACTGCACTCTGCTAGAGGTTGCCACTTGTAGTGCACCATTAATTAGTACTGACAGTCTTCTAAATTTGCATACATGAGATATGCATATTTGTTTAAGTTTTAATTATTCAATTGCATATAGGCATGACATTTTGCATGGCAGTTCATTTAAAATGTAAATCAAGATATAATTTATATGTATTTACAATGAAGTTTTACGTAATTATGTAGGCATGGCATGTTTCATGACAGTTATGAAAGTTAATTTAAAATGCAAATTAAGATAGAGTATAAAGGCAGTGACTGAGCCACAGGGAGGGATATACTAACAGACTGAGAGAGAGTTAGAGACAGAATTATAGATACCACAGAGAGAGATGGAGAGAGAGAGAGCAGAGGCCAGAGTCTTCAGTCGGTTGAATAAATCATGTAGCAGAAAACTATACCTGCCTGTCTCAATTGACTTATTGGTGAAAAAGAAATCAAAGAAAGTGTATAAACAATGACCGGTTATTACACACTGCTACTACCCTACTTTAGTTCAGTGAAGAATAGACGACCCACTGTTCTAATTTTACATTGTCACCAAACCAACACCAGCACCAATTCAGTGTTTCTGTTAAGACAAAGGCCACTAGCCAGCAATTTTAAAAGGGGGTTCTTTTTCTGAAAAAGTGGACCTTTTACCACGAAACCCTCATGTGCCTCAATGAATTTTTACCCAGGGGGTCATTTTCCCCATAAACCCCTCCTCCTGCTATATGACCTGAGAGGGCAGTTATTTCAAGTTATTGGTCTGACCACCATGAGAATGCACTCTCTTAAGATGCATCCCCTAGAATGATAAAAATAGCAATATGTGTATCTCAGTGAATTTTTTAATGGCATGTTTGTTAGTTAAGCCTGAAAAACCCTACTTTTATACCTTCTGCTTTTAGATTTTCAGACATCTGGCAAATAATACCAGAGAGCCTTATTGTTTTGTAAAATGATTATGTTAAGAACTGGCAAATACATTTAGCTTAGTAATGTAAATGCTCTCACAGTCCACCCCACTGATTACTAATTTCACTGCCTGTTAGATCTTTTTAAATATCTACTGATGGCAGTAGGAAGCCCACAATCACAGCTCCAGTCCACTCATTTAAAATAAACAATACATTTGGAAATCAGACTCCGCTGAAATGTCCTGGAAGATTAGTAAACTATAACTGAGATTGGCAAATCCAAACACCACAGGAGGATTACATGTAAATCACCCCCATGATGAACTTAAAAACATTCTGATTGCTGCTGCTTAAAAATTCCTGGAAAAAAGAAAACATAATTTAAGTTGGAAGCGTGATGATATTTGTGTTAGATCATTTATTAACAAATTTCTAATTCAGTTCAATTTAAATTTCAATTTAGTATATAAAGCATACAAAATACATACAGATACTGGATACAGATACTTTACTTCCATTTATCATACATATGCATGTGTGTGTGTGTGTGTGTGTGTGTGTCAATAGTTTAACACATAAACAAGTTTTAGATGAAATCAGTTAAACCTAGCAAATTAACTAGTAAGTGACCACTCCAAGGTAGATAACAGAGACAAGGAACCTTGACAGTCAGATTGGCATCTAGCCAAAGTGGTTAATATTTGCACTTGCCAGTAATACCAGTAATTAACTCTTGCATGAGTCTATTCAGTATGCAATTCCAGGATGTAGAATCTAAAACAGACGAGCAAGATTTTACTGATTTACTTTCTTTGCTAAACACAGAAAAGCATACTCAAACTATAGTTCAGGTGGAATAGTTCTTGGGTGTAAAAATCAATTAGCCAGCTTTATAGAACCACTTGAAACTGACTCACAAGTCTTCCAATGGTTTCAAATTGATGAATCATGCCTAGACTTTGCTGATGACTATATCCTAGATGTTGTGTATATACCTAACTACAGCTCACCAGATGCGATTGATGAAACTGAAAGAGAATTTATTGTCATAAGCTCTTCATGTGATAAAATTTGCTTAATAGGGGACTTTAATGCTTGAATAGGAACAAATGATGATTTTTGGGCCACAGATGAAGTAACTAGTCCTGAATCTAATACGGTGACCCAGACATTGACAGATTAAATGATATTTCTAAACTTGATGAGGTAAACATTCCTAGAAAAAGGCAGTCGAAGGATGCCAAGAAAAATAATTATGTATATAACTTATTAAATCTATGTAAATCAAATAATCTTTTTGTGCTAAATGGTAGACTAGAGGAAGGCAATTTCACGCACAACAAGTGTTGTAGATTATTGCATAGGAACAGAACACCTACAGTGTATGAATTTATAAGGGGTGTAGCTAACTTTAAAATACTAGATTTTTCTAAACTTTTCTCTGATATACATTTACCATTGTCTTGTTCACTTGAAAGCTGTCACTCCAAAGAAAAAACGGATAAAGTTAAGTATACAACAGATCATTTTATTGAAAAAAAATCAAAGCATATGGAACAATACCAAATCAACCACATTTGTGATAACATTGATAAATGTATACAAGAATATGTGACAGAATTTTGCAATACATTGGTAATCTTAACATAAAAGATGTTTGTGAGGAGAAAACAGACTTTCTCTCAGAAAAAAATGCTGATATATTGCTCAACTCAGCTAAATTAATGCTAGGGACATACATGTTTAAAATTAGTAGTAAAAATGAAACCCTTAGGAAGAAGAAAAAGAATGTCTGGTTTGACAAAAATGTTTAGAGACTAAAAAACAACACAGAAGAGTAAAAAGATTACACAAGAAGTATGGGTAAAATATTTTCAAAAGTGAGCTTTGAAAAGCAGATAATGCTATAAGAACACACTACATACCATAATTAAAATGCATAGAATGGCCATCATGAACAAAAGAAGGAAACTTAGGCATGCAAACCCAAAGGAATATTGGAAAATATTAAAAAAAAGACCTGAACAAAGACTGGAAACAAAAAATCTAGAAGAGTTTTATAAATATTTCAAGGAAGTAAACAGTAGTGCAGATGGAAACAACCCCTTGAATAACAACCAAAATCAGACAAATAATGAAATGCTTGATGCACCAATCACCGAAAATGAAAATTAAAGAAAAACAAAAGTACAGGTGCTGACAAGATACTGGACGAGTATGTTATCTCTACTGCCAGCACAATGATGCCAATCTATCTAAAACTATTTAATTTGGTTTAAGATACTGGTATTTTAGCAGAAGCATGGCTTATATGCACTATAACGCCAATCTACAAGCAAAAAATGATGACAGTGCATAAAATAATACTACATAATGTTTAAATACATGAATACCAATACAACTGCTGATGTGCAACTACATAAAATGTGCATAGCTTCAGGTGGGGTGCATACAGAGAACCCTTTTATTCCACATGTAAGTCCAGCCATTTTTAACACTTTTATAATATCAAATTTGCCCTTAACTCTGTGACAAAGCACTGACCTACAGTGTATATCCTGTGCAAAGATGATCTAGTACTGCTCTCAGAAATTTCTATATTTATTTTATTGTCTAAAACAGTATATTTGAATGGTCCTTCATGTTTAATGCATTTTTAAGAAACCCCTTGCAAGGTACTGCAAGATTAAGACTAAAAGGGATAATAACTCTTCGTATGAGATCTATATTTCACAATAAAAACATTGTAAACAACTCACAGAAATATAACGTTTTACCACAAAAACGGCAGTTATAGCTATTATTCTGATATCTGAGCTTGTCATCAGACCACGTGACCTCCATAGATGGCTATACTCTGAAATATTCTCTTAAGAGATTATAACATAAAAACCAATCTTTTTAGAAAAAAACCAGGGACTAACTTTGAATGTAGAAATGAATTCATTAGATATTGGTAAGTATGGGAAAATTGTTGTTTATTCCGTGAAAATTCATTTCTTGGCCAAAACGAACAGTTATTATCCCTTTAAGAAGAAGATTTCAAGTTTAAACAGCCAAATGGGGTATATTTGTCATTTACTGCTAGTGACATATAAGCTCACTAGTGTACAGAGTTCAGCAGAGAAAGAAGAGTATCTGTGGAGGCAGAGATACCTGGAGTCTGAAAGGTCTTCTTTTGTGTCGATATGAGGACAAAATTCTACAGTAAGAGATCAGATTCACTCTCCATCATAAATGGATGAAAGGACAGCTTGGAAAAGCCAGTCCTGTAACCTCTGGACCCCTTCCTGTTAATTATTGCCACATGTGGTGGTATTCCTTTAGATCTTTAAGACACACAGACTGCTGAAGATGATTTTTATCCTCCAGGAAAATCTGTCAGAAGTAGTGGGCAACTAATACAAGAAAAGCATTTGAGGTGAAATATTCTTATGTACAAGAAACATGTAGAACATGGTTTGTTAAAATAATTTTCCTTTACTCCATTTTAAACCAAGTAGATATACTCCTGATTACCAATAGACCACTTGTATACATGAAGAAAAACCCTTGCATGAGGGAATATGCCAAACATATATGTACATATACGTACATGATGCAATTTTTGTGTGATACAATTATTTTCACTTCACTTCATTTGGATCTTTGCATTAGTCGATCTTTATTACTGGCCTCTTACATTTTACATCTAGTAGTGTGTTTATAACCCCTTACCACCTCACCCAAGTGTCAGAATTATTTATCACATTTTTTCTTATTATATTATGTTGTGTTGATTGTATTCTTATAATTTTGAAAACCTTAACTTACTCCCATCTGCCACATTACAATATTAACTTAACTTACTCCCATCTGCCACATTACAATATTAACATAGCAAAAAGTTTGGTTAGCTAGAGTCTAGTTGGTTGATACTGTTTTAACTTTTGTTGGTTTGTTAGTTAACAACCTCTCTTAAAAAGTAATGGATGGCTGTTGATCAATTTTTCAGAATTTATCGGATTTGGGTTACCCTCTACCAAAGCCACAGACCATTTTTTTAAAGTTTAGTTTAGTTTAGTTTAGTTTATTTCACCATAACATATGCATCCACTTGTGTGTATGAAAATGACAATATGAATACAATTTTTGTGAATATGTTATTAAACAATCACAATGAGTAAGAATATTTACTTTAAAAAAAAAGTTTCTATTACTACTATTACTACTATTATTCATTTGCCGATGAGTGCAGCACTGTCTTGTAGATCCCTCCTAGCAAAAGCGGAGGAGAGAAACTGAGCTAGTGCAATAAGGGTTTCTTCTTCTTGACATTTCATAATTATGGTAAATTTTTCATCAGTTGTTTCATGGACCTAATGGTCCATGTTTGTTTTTAGGCCAAAATGTGTATCGTGTTTTGTAAATACCTTATATAACATTGTCCGCAGGTCATTGTATAGGGGGCATGTTGTGAGAAAGTGTTTTTCATCTTCAATTTTGTCTTTAGAACAGTAATGGCATATTCTGTCGGTCCGAGGAGTGTTATTGTATCTGCCTGTTTCAATGTGGAGTTTATGCCCACTGGTGCAAAAACGGCTTAGGTTTTTTCTTTTATCAGTATCGTGGAGAAGGTCTAGATATTTTTCTTTTTTGAATGTATTTCTGAATTGGCAATATACTCTGAATTTGGATTTGTCCTCAAGCTCACTGTGCCAGTTTTGTATGTACCCACTGATGATTCGTTCTCTGAACATACTTACGAAATTTATGTCAGGATTCTGTTTTAGCCATACATCTCCAAATCCGTTTTCAAACAAGAGTTTCATAATACCTTCACTCCATGAGAGGTTATCATCGTTCAGATTTGACAGACTTTTTGTTGTGAGTAAATTGTAATAATGTAATTCATCTAGGTATGCTTGTTTGAGTAGGTTGTTTTCGTCTGTGTGTAATATTTTGAGCCAAAAATTTATTAATTGTATGTTAATTTTTATGTAAGCAGGAATCCTTCCAGTCTCTCCTCTTACTGTGTGGTTTGAAGTTTTTGGGTGAACACCTAAAATTTGTTTACTAAAACTGAGATTTAGCTTTTCCGATGGAGATCTGTCTGTAAGAGGGGTATATCTCCAGACCTCTGATCCGTACGATGCAATTGGCATTATGATTGTATCGAAAAGTTTTTCCCCGAGGGATGATTTAACAGGGCTGGTTAGAGGAAAGTAACTTTTTAGTGCGAAAAAGGCTTTTTGTACTTTTTCTTTTAATCTTGTTTGAGCTGCAGTGAATTTGCCAGATCTAGTGAAAAGAATTCCTAGGTAGTTGTAGCTAGACGAGATAGTGAGTAGTTTACCGCCAATGTTAAATTTGTGTTTGCTTTGAGTGGTGCCGTCCGTGATTTTTCCCTTGCTGTTGAAAATGACAACTTGGGTTTTTTTAATGTTTATCGAAAGTCTCCATAGTTTACAATATGTTTTTAGACAATCCAGGCTATATTGGAGACCTAATGGGCTTTTCGAAAAGAGAACTAGGTCATCAGCATAGAATAGCCCAGACACCGGTTTGTTATTGATCAGAGGGGGGTCACTTTTTGAATTGTCTATATCTCTTAATAAATCGTCTACAAATAGGTTAAACAAGAATGGGCTTAGAGTATCCCCTTGCTTGACACCTTTTATATGTGGAGAATGAATCGGTGATGCCCGAAGGGATTTTAACACAAGCCGTTGCATAACTATACATGGTTTTGATGTTTCTGTAAAATTTCCCACTGACCCCAAGCTTTAACAGTTTATACAGTTTTTTAAAAATATATTTAAAAATATATATGTCATATTCACAGATATATGTTTAAGGTTAATACACGGCACATTTCCCTAGTGTGAGTTGGAGAAAAGTGCACATAATTAGTCTGTTGCCCTGGTAGAAGTAGGAGTCTGGTAGTGATTTGAGCTGCCTTTGTTTAAGGTCTATAATCAGTGCTTTTCCACTTTCTTTTATAACTTTGGTCTACTTCAGCAACCCAGGGCTAAGATTACACACAGCAAAATGCAGTGTTCTCTGTCTGCAGCTGGGTGATGTTATGTAATACACTGAGATGCTTCATTGTTTTTATCACAGTGATTTTCTCTAATTATGCAAAGTGTTGTTTTATAATGCAAATGCTCATTCAGGGAGCATGATGCTATCTTTTGCAATTTTGATAACAACACATTTTTTGCTTAAATACACAAAGTCATGTTTGATGATGCACACCAACAGCAGCCTTGCAGGGTTCACTGGTTACATAGAGAAATAGAAGCCAAAAATGTGAATGACATATTTAAGGAATAAAGTAATAAGAAATTTATAGCCTTGGTTGTTGTCTATTCTGCTATACATATTACCATAAGCTGCTGGAAATAACATTTATGTACAACTTAATATGGCCATACATTGTTATCCAGGTATATATTTGCCAATGTTTATATCACATTGATAAACACACAGATAAACACACACTATAAGAAATTGCTGCTACACAGTCAAGTCCACATAGCACATATCTACTTAAGGTAAACCTACACCTATTCATACAGGTGAAATGCTGACCTAGTTAATTTACCCGCCAAAATTCAGTGCTCTTACTATGCTGCATAGTGGTGCTTACATGACAACTTTTAATAGTAAGGAGGTATATATATATTTTAAGGAGCTCAGTTTTTGAATAACACTTTTGTTGCAGTAACAAGTACATGTACTATAAAAAAAATGTCAACTGGCTATTAGCAACAAGCCCTACATTAAGAATTTTAGCATGAAGAGGTGAGATTCGAGTTGACTTAACCCTATAGCAGGATATAAAGAAGCCAGTTAAAAAGAAATCAAGACAGATGAATGTAATATTTTCTGTTTGGCATAATCCAACCAACTTATTTCTCCAGCTTTTAAATTCATTGGCAGAAACTAGACAATCAGCTGTATAACATATGTCAGCTACTGAGTACAGTTGATATGGATGGGGATTCTT
The DNA here is from genome assembly GCF_001039355.2 of Lingula anatina. The sequence goes on from NW_019775839.1 coordinate 189,890, forward strand.
TGTTTGTCAAAACTGCAGCCAAGAACCACTGTGTTGATAAAAATTAGACAAAAAATAATTGAGAATTTTACATATAATGCTGTTTGGGAAAACAAAGTGGCATGGACAGAAGTTTCGATATGCTGGCAGCCAGTGAAAATAAACACTGATCATTATCTATCATATTACACACTCAATTAAAATCAATTTACCTAGAATACTTGACACAAATATATTATGGCAGAAAAACACTGTAATGCAACTGCATCTACTGGTACATAGTTTGAATCAAGAAATTTCAAGAGATAAGTACAGCTTTTGTTTTTGACCTTTTTTTTATCCTAGCTTTTATCCCTATTTTTAATCAAATGAATAAACAGATTCAGCTATGTTTGTACGCTCCCTATGATAATAATAAAATGATAGGAATAGTATTTTTTAAATAAATTTAAATGTGTGCGTGCGTGCATGCATGCGTGCGTGTGTGCGTGCGTGCGTGTGTGTGTTTCGATGAATGGCTGTTTAGATGGTCATGGATGCTGTCCTTTTTCATAAATATAACCAGTGCCATAGTGCTAAATCATTCCATCTGTCACCACATTGGTAATCCATAAATCAGTGCAATTACAAAGGTTACATACAGATTTCATTACCTCCCTCATCCCCCCCCCCCCCCACNATTCATTTAAGGTATGACGAACAGAAAAGACATGATAGATGAAGCTTTGACAAGACCTGGAAGGTTGGAGGTGCAGATGGAAATAGGTAAACTTTGCTGACATGTTTTTCCATGATTGTTTTTTTTTCATAATATGATAGTATCCTTCTTGTATAAAAGCAAAATTTGAAATATGAATTAAATGAACTCCTATTATTTTGTATGAAGAAAGAAAGAAAGAAATATGATTTACACACACACACACACACGCACACACACACACACACACACACAATAAAAAAAGACTAAAGCGTGTTTAATATGGAGAGCTGCTGTTATGTTATCTGCCAGCAAAGTCCACTACAGGTATATTTGTTTGGTAAGGCTCTTTTACCAAGCTGACTGACCTACTTAATGCACAGAATTTCCCGCCAAAATTATAGTGCTACTAGGGGCTTGTTATTCTGACTGTGCTTTGTCTGGTGAACCAATACTTGAAGTATAAAGAGTGTGTGAACTCAAGACTTAAAGTGTAATGTGTGTGTGTGTGTGTGTGTGTGTGTATGTGCGTGCATGCGTGTTGCATACAGTACAATTTCAGGAATTTTACACCTCAGATGCCAGCTTATTTACCAGTAGCTATCAATGGAAAACAGCTATTAATATTGTTAAAAAAATCTCTCTTCCTCTAGTAGTATTTACATGTATATAAAACAAAGGGTTAATTATCTGCTGTGGTAAAACTGGGGCATATAAATATGTATTGAAGTGGGGGACATTGAAGTGAATAAATAATGATAATAACAAGGGACATCTGGACTTCCAAGTGACACTGAGATAAGACTGAAGAAGCAACTACTATAATGCAGACTTCAGTGCAGATCTGATGGGGAGATTGCTTACAATTTGTTTACACCTGACATATTTTCATGATTTCAAGTTAATTTGCTTACATAAATGGAAAATTATTCCAACTCCTACTTTGCAAAATTTAGGAACAATAACAATAAACATTGAATATTTGGGAATTATATGTTAAAGTTTGCAACAAGTACCCGCACCCTAAAATGCAATGTTTTACTGTGATTTTTAAAGATGTAATTCTCTAAAAAAAGGATACAAAACTACACCCTTACTTACTTACTTACTTACTTACTTACTTACTTACTAACTAGTAGATAATCAAAGGATTGAGAGAGTGGGGTCTGCTATCCTAAGGGTTAAGATTAGTAGTGATATGAGCTAGGAAAGTAACATTTGTGATATTTGTAAAAAAAGCAAGTAAAAGGCTTCACAACCTTAAGCTTTTGGAAAGAGCGGGTACTCCAACCAATGAACTTGTAAGCTTTTACACATCAGTAATATCAGACCTACATTAGAATAAGCATGCCAGGTGTGACTCCCAGGTCTCACACAAGAACAAGTTGATAAAATTGAATCCATCCTGATGAGAGCATGAAAGATTATATTCCCAGAGCTGCCATATGATGGGGCACTTGAAATGTATAAACTTATCACTCTTGCTTGTAGAAGAGATGAACTATCTAAAACATTATTGCATAACGTGTACTCCTAAGGACACAAAACCCATCATTTGCTACCAGAGATTAATGAATGTTTCTATACTTTGCACCAGGTTTATAAGTACACAGTGCCAAAAACTGAGGACTGTCTGATTGTTAAAAAATTTTATCCCATGGGCTTTATCAAATTTTATGAACTGAGGTTTTTGTGAACTTTAAATGTGTATCGAATAATTTTAACACTTCCAAGTATATGTTAAGATTGTGCATACTATTTCTTTTATTGTAAATTCCAACTTTTTAAGTTGCAAATACATATTATTATAATAATAATAATTATTATTATTATTATACATGTAAAGAAATGTCCATCAATTAAAGAGGTATCATTACATCACGTTTTGCTTTCTAGAGACCAGCATAGAGTGTTCTTTCTTTAAGTACTGACTACTGACCCCTTCATTTATTTATTTATACAATTTAACATCTTGACATATACATTTAAAATAAATTGGCTTCTCAGCCAGGTGAGTTGCTTGAGTGGTAACTTTAGTTTAATTACATGTGTTTCAAGACAGAAGATCATTCCTACAAATATTTGAGGTTGATGTAGTCATTAATCAAAGCTATGGCTTCTCATTTAACCATATTACCTCATGTGACTATAAAAAACAATTACATAAATACACATCCTGAAGACATTTAAAACAATAAAACAAATTTCTTTCAGGACACATATGATTATATATTTGTATGAAAAGTTGAGACCACTGAAAATTCGTTTCTAACAAGGTTATGACATGAAAGTAGTGCTATTCCAGATTTATCTTGCTGATTTTTGTTTTAGTTTTCATAGATTTTATTTTCTTATTTTTTAAATGAAAAAATTCTGTCTAGACAGTCATCACCTACATCTATCATCACCATTAGTGTTGTCATGCACTTTACCACACGTGTGCACGCATACACACACACGCCCGCACACACACACACGCCCGCACATGGAGTGGTGTGTCAGTTATTGCTGTCAAATTCACTAAAATGACTAAAATACGGCTCTAGTTTGAAAACCCACCTGAAAAGCTTACTTTTCCCTTTACGTTATGTTATTTTTTTAGCAATTTTCATTTTTCACAGTTTGGCATTCTCTTACTGTGAATTCCCATACATCTGAAGCCTAGTGCTCCGTAACCACATTTTCTAAAAATCCATAGCAACAGTAGAACAGTAAAACTGGTAATCATGCTGTAGTTAAAAGAATAACTGATTCCCCCTCCAAAAAAAATTTTTTTTTCTTGGGTGAACGGCAATTATCCCATACTTACCAATGGTTAATGAATCTATTTCTACACTCAAAGTTAGTCTCTGTTTTTTATAAAATATATGTGTGTTGTTTACAATGTATTTCTTATGAAACATAGATCTCATACAAAGAATTGTTATCCCTTTCAGCACAATGTAAAAATGAACAGACACTGACAGGTCCTTTATTGTGCATCCCCATTTCTCAATTGCCTTTTCATCGTTTTTGGATTTATGTTAAAGATTATATCATTTTTGTCATTTATTTGAGAAGTAAAATTTCATTTGTATTTATCATCAAATGTTTATAGACTGAATGTGAGTATGTTAGAGGTGGTGTCTCTAAATCTTTGTAGAAATTACTTCACCAGAATCACATGGAAAACCAGCAAATGTGAACAATAGTTTCTGACAGACAAAAAAGCACCTGTTGGGGAAAACAAGAAATATCAAACTGATATGATCAAATGCTGGCAGCTATTCAGGGGCGGATCAAGAGATATTTTCTGACAGTCTTCCAAATTATATTTGTTGATATATTATCCATTTTTGACCGTCTTCTGACAGAAAAAAATTAGATTCCCGTAAATGTAAACTTGAAATTATGAACGTCTTCAGGAAGACCCAGAAGACGGCCTCAATCTGCCCCTGGCTATTAATATATTCACGTAAGATGTTATATTGCTGGAAACTTGGCATTTCTGTTAATGTAAACCTTGTCAACATATTCTCTCGCATAAAATGGGAATGTCATGTGACCTTATTTGTATAGAAACAAAATAGAACTAGACAGCAAAGCTGACAAATATACAGACACCATTATCTCATGTCGGCTATTTCTTGATTCTTTTATTTGATTTTAAATTTTAAAATAAAACTATCACAAAACCCAATTCCTTGGCAATATTGTCGAACATTTTATCACTGTCATTGGGAATTTCCCCTTCTTCTTTAATAATAAAGAGATTAGACACACTTTCTTCCTCATCCTCGCTATCAGATGTGCTAACCTCTGAAAACTTTCTTTTACTAGAGGTTTTGGATGGGCCGGTGTAATGAAACTGAGAGTCCGTGTAACAGAAAATCTGCCCTCAATATAGTTATAATCGTTAAGTCTGACCTAAGTGGTACAAAAATCTAGGGTAAGGCTTACCTGTAGGCTGTACAAATGAATGGGAAGCGGACTCTCTGTTATGGGGGACTCATTTAAATTTTTTTTCATTTATTTATTACCTTGGTCTCTTGAGGACCATCAGGCTAGTGCTGGTACACTGTCACTTTCACTGTCACATTACATCGGCATTCCTGGCAACAAGCACAGTATCAGTGGGCTCTACCCTACCGTCCAAAACATAATCCTGACCCAAGCTTGCAATAGCTGATGCCATTAAAGCCATGTTATCACTGATTGACTTCATAAATTGAAGTACACTCTCTTGATTTACTGAAGATTCACTGTTAATCTTGTCCTCTGGCTATTGTTATCATGAATCAAAGAAACACTGATTCCAAATTGCAATATGTGAAAAGTACGTCTACACTGTTGGACAACTAACTTACCACTGATCAATAGCTGGGCTTCCCCGTCTCATGTTCCTCTTGAGTGTCTGACGAGTGAGAGATAGAATATTGAAGGTCCATACTTCAATGGGAGCGACGCAATACCGCAGTTTCTATCACGCGCAGAAACATGCACCAAAAAATATTATGTTGTTGTTAATCATGCTAGAGAAATACATTGCGATTTTTTTGCAATTTTATTTTGTGAAAAAAAAAGTGATGATGTGCCCGATAAAAATTCAGTTGAAGGGAATTACGGGAAAACTCGGAGCAGCAACCAGTGAAGGGACCAATGAGCGACTGTTATAGACGAATATAGTTCAGTAAAAAAAATTAGTGCTTTTTTTTCTCATTTTTTCCTGGCATTTCTTGTGTGTTGCTAGGGTTAATTTTGGTGCCAAATAGCAGGCAAGGGTGTAAAATACTACCATTTTTTCTTTTTTCTTTTCAGGACCAGGCATAGGTGTCGTGCAGTGTGGGAATTCTGGCGGAGGTAGTTGGTGACTGGGAGCGGTGCAGTGGTTTGTTTACAAACAGAGGGACGCACATGTTCAAGTAATGCTGTTAAGAACGTTTATTGGTGACAGTATATTTTTGTGACATTACGAGTTATGTCACTGTGTCTGCTGTCCATGGGGATGGGAAATATTCCACCCGTTTATTTTGTTCATGCACTTTTGCACACATTTCTTGGAATGGCCGTCAATGGGAAATTATTTCTGCACTAAATACATTTTTCTGTACGTTGTTTTTCCATAATGGTACTTAAGTGGAATTTAAAAGTAAATTTTAAATGAGAGATTTTTTGTTAAGCAAATGGAAGAGACACAAGGGCAGAATAGCAGGGGAAAG
>NW_019775840.1:0-146218 GCF_001039355.2 Lingula anatina
CCCTTTAATGATTTAAATTTTTTTAAATTACCCAAAGTGGCAGCTTTGAAAAAAAAAAAAAAAAAAAAAAAAAGGAATGGAAAAACAATTGATTAAAAAGGCACTTTTAAGGAGCACAATATTATGTCTGTATTCATTCATGGGTGAATCCCAGACAACTACAGTAAGCTTAGTCATTCACCTTGAGCATATAGGCTGGCTTGCATGGAATCAATAGACATTTAAATGGGTTCAATTCATTTTCAGTCATGATGTTATAATCATAATGGCAGTGTATGGACTCTCTCTAGGAGAGGTATTTCTTTTTTAATTACCAAATTGCCTAAGAATCAAACATTTTATATTGATCAAAGGGAAGACAATGATTTTTTTTGTTATAATGAAAATTAAAGTTTAAGTGCATAGTTCATTTATAATAATCCCTAGAATAACACCTGATTTAAAAACAAAAGCAATTGACAATATTTATTTAAGAGGACCTCTGGTGTCATTGCATAGATCTGGCAACTCTGCATGCAAAACGTGTATTTTGCACACCCTGTACCTGGTGCCTACCAGTAGTATGAAAATGTATTGTGCAAATATTATTGCATTGAAGAAGTGAAGTGCTGAGAGTCACTCAGTACTACTTAGGGATTTAGTAGGCAGTCGTGAAGAAGTCCAAATTGAATACAGCATAAACAGTTTGCCTGCTGTGCTTCTAGTAAGTATACGTATTTCAAAATTATTGCATAGCATTCTATATTAAGTGGGTGTGTCTGACAAGAATGTACAATACGATGAATGTTAGAGGAAGAAACAACCTAAAATATATTTAAGCTATTGCCATTTAAGATGTGCTAATCAATATTGAGCCAATACCACAGGTTTGGATGCTTGTTCTATTATAAAATGTAAGTGAATTTGAATATCATTGACTTGAATTTTATTTTGAAAGGTTATATTTTGTAGTTGTGGGTGTGCACAACAATGACATAAGCCACAATGTGGGGATAGTTTTGTGTCATGTTGTGTGCATCACAATGGCTGGTTTCTAAACAGTTTAACTTTGGCACACCTTCTACCTGTTGGCACATTGACTGTATACTATATTTGTGGGTGTAGGAGTACGGCTAAATACAGTGAATTCGAAAATTCTATACACTCCTAGCCTGTACCAAAAATGTGTAACCCCACTGGCCTTTAAAGCCAAAAAAGGTTTTAGAATATAACTTGGCCAAAGCAGAAACAGTTGCTACAGACTGTAAAAATTTACAAAAAAATTTACTGGCTTGGCTTCAGTTTAACTGGTATTTACCCTGGGGCCAGTGCTAACATTATAGACAGCACACCCTCTTCTGTACTGTACATTATGCATATATGTGAGTCTGTCTATCAAAACTGATAGCATACTAATACTTAGCATTAAACATACTAGTACTAGCTTGTAATGATTTCAGCAAGTCTGCTTAGGGAGCAAGTTAGATATTAAAGACACAGGCAAAATACTCAGAAAAATATGTTGACTGCATGTGTCCTAAGTTGTAGTGATGCGTTTGTGCATTTGTTGGTGCACAATTACCATAAAAACCATTTCTTACATTGTTTAATCATATTTTATCCTCTGATAAGTCTGTAGTATTATACTGTACATTTTTTTTCTGTAATATAAAGTACCTAATCACTGCAGCAGTGGTGTATCTGATTACATTTTAACTTCCAATCTATCTGTCCATATTGTATAAGAAGCTAACATTGGGCTACCCTGAGGTTCAGAGGCTAAGGTAGACAGTATTGTTTACTAACTTGTCCCTTTGTTCACTGACCAGATAACCGGTCTGCAGGAAGAAGAACCTCAAGGTTCTGTTGACTGGGTGTTCATCTGGACTCAAAAATTGACACTGAACTCATGTATGAAGCAGGGTGATCAAAATGTTTTTACACGCCCTGTACCAACTGACACATACTATATATGCTACTGCACTGTATACTGCACCACATATAAACATCAGCTGTGAAATTTTCAACCACCCTGTACTGAATGATTTTCACATTGGATGCGGGTGTAGCTATAGCTAAATGTTAAAGTGAACATCATCGTGTACATATGTGGCAACAGTACTCCTGCAAGTAACATTAGGCTGATATAAGAGTAGTCTAGATCAGTATTACAAAGATGGGAACCACTAACTGCGGAGGATTTAGTACCTAACACTGCGACTGCCAGTGGGAGATAGATTAACATCATTATTCTAGGTAAGGTTGCTATTGATGATGTTGAACTGGATTTGATGTCGGCATGCATGGCAGGTACACTGTGTTTTTATCACAGGGAGAAGGACAATGACACGATTTATCATAATCACATAGAGGAAGCTTAGTTAGAAACTGATAATAGTGCATGGTATGAGGGCTTCATTGAAAGGGTATATATGTTTCATGTGACAGTACTAGTACTTACTGATGGGTCTGATGACTGAATACATGTGTATAGGCTGGGGTTGTGACATTTATGCATGTACTTCACGGTATTTACAGACAACTGTCTGGTATATATAGATAGAAAGGTATTAGTATGTTGTTCTCTCTCTCTCTCTCTCTCTCTCTCTCTCTCTCTCTCTCTCACACACACACACACACCCACATACAGAATATTGAAGACATGGAAAAAACAGTGGAGATGCTGAAGGTCCATATGACCCACACTACAAGAAATCTGCAGGTTCTCCCAATTTTGTGCTGGTCAGAACAAAATATTTTATAATTTCCTAGTAGTCTTTGTTTACATGTGATTTAGTATTATGTATTGTGTTTTCACACAAACCTTGCCAGTAAGAGGACCTATGATATCATATAATATATCTTGCAGGTCCTCTGGCATTTCAAGTGGTCATGATCAGTCGGACATGCAGTCTCCCCATGTCTGATAGAGTGCACATGCATACATGTATACTGTGTATATGCATGGTTGCTCTCATATAAGTGTTCTATTTTGTAGTGTCATATTTCATAAATTGCCATTTTCAAATTTAAACATATAATATTATCACATATTTATGATCATGTGCATGTTCCCACTAATACACACACACTCTCTCTCTGACACACATACATGCACGCACACACACACACACACACACACACACACACTTTTCAAAATTCTCCCACAGTCATCATCAATTTGCTTGTGAATCATCCAGTCCTTGTCTGGCTTCCTAGTCTTATATATTGTAGCCTGTATTATTGCTTTCTCATTACTCCCCCAAAAACCTACTTCTATATCCTATTGTTGAATATTTTCATTGTACACAATTGCAGTATAGGAAAACAGCCCCTGACGTGTTTAGAAACAGCTGTAGAGAGTATTAATTAATCAATACAGCAGCTTGTGTGTTCACCCCCTGACCAGTAAGCTACTGGCACTTAGCACTCAGCTGGTATGTATGTACACTATTTATATAACAGGTCAACAGTTGTTCTCTCATCATTGCCATATCAAAGTATAGTTAATTGTATTTAATGTCTCATTAAGTATTTTAAATTGAATCAGTGACAGGGACAAGATATGGTAGTGCATCGTGACTTTTAAAAGGGTGGAGAAAATCAGGGTGTAAATTAATTGTGTGTTGTGGACCACAGTGTCATGAATTTGTTGTCTCCTGGATTGCAAATCAATCGCAATTATTATTTGGAAAGGCAGATTATCAGCAAAGTCTTTCAGTGCTTGTGCCTATGACAAGTAAATGCTTGCACTAGTATGCTACAGAAGCTTTGCTAAGAGATCAGAAATAAAGATCTAGCATTCTAATAGATTGCATGATCAAAATGTTTTTAGATTTTTTGATTTAGCATTATATTTGTTTGCAAAAGCTGGTCGGTAACACTACGAGTTGTCATAGAAATTCAGTTCTGTGATGTAATCATTACACATTGTGACTCACTTAAAATGATTTGCAGTTTGCAATTAAGAATAAAACACTGATGTCTCCTATGAATCATAGGGCATTAATTCTCTCAGTGAGATTTTTTTTACTCTCTTGTCATCTCACCTGTATCTGTATAATTAATTCATAGAAATTAAGATCATTGAAGATGATATCATGTGTGACCTGATTTGAGTGCAATATGACTTTATGCTAGATCTCAAAAGAATGGGAATGCATGTATATCACAGATTGGATATGGTTGGACATAAAGCACAGATGGATCTCTCTCTCTCTAGCCCCATTCACACGTACATGGTTAATCGAGATTTAGGGAATCGCGATTCTAACGCGCTTAGCTAAATTCACTTTTTTGCGTTCACACATGTAAAAACGAAATCGCGATTTACCTTGCTAGATCTGGTAATTGCAACTGTGCTCGCTAGGGGAGTCACGGTATATCCTGTTGATCATGCGCAGTAGCTGCCTTCAAGACCATGCTTTCGGTGTGTACGGTGTTATTTTCTGTTTAATATTCTCATCGGCCCAAATATTTGTTTATGCTGCCACTGAGTTTTCAGACCATACTTCCTCTTGGCCATTTTGCTGACTGCGAAGAAACTTGAAATTGCGTGGACAGTTTGTTTTCTTTCACTTTCCAGTCGGCGAGTAGCTGTATTTAGCTAGTGTTTCGTTTCAATTTATACCCGACATGAAATAAAATTTATTGTATTGTATTGTATTGTACTTTCGATAGAAACTATGCACGCGCCTTAAGTCCTCAACTTCCGGTGTTNAACTTCCGGTGCTAACATCGATCCCGTTCTCACTAGGAAATTTTATATCGCGATTTAAGTTTACATCGATAGAATCCACCTCTCGAGTAGGATTAATTTGAATCGCGATTTGGCGTCTCTACTGCGTTCACACTAGAAGCTTTACATCGATAGAATCGCGATTTGGCACTAATCGCGATTGAAAGTGTCTCGTGTGAATGGGGTTTCTCTCTCTCTTTCTCACACACACACACACACACACACACACACACACACACACACAATCAATCAATCAATCAATCAATCAATCAGTTTTCAATCTATATTTTTAATCAGAAAAAAAGAAGAAGTCATTTTGAAAATGGAGATCTATAAAAAAAGATACTGTAGCTTGTGGAGAAGGACAGTTAGTAATAATGTTGCATATTATTACATGACCATTATCTCTAATCTTTGCACTACTCCTAGATACCCACTGGAAGTAACAGATGATTCATAACTATGGCAGTTACTTGGTAAATTATTTCCAAAAACATAGTTTCTAATAGTTGAAAACAAATACCCTACAGTTGGTTCTTCAATCTTGTGTCTGATTGTTGCAAACAATAATATTGGATATTAATAGTAATATTAGTGCATTGTTTTGAGGATTGGGATATTACATTTTTTTTTTAATTCAGTGACTGCTTATGGCATGCTGCATCATAAATGCAGGGTATATGTACAGATGTGTGTTATGCAAATTTCACGCATGTGTAGACAAACTTATGGCAAAAGCAGTATTAATATATATTTAATGTACCTCATTATCTTCTAAGGCTGAGAGGCATGCATCAAACCTGTTTATTGACATGGATTTATGCACACTGGTTAGAAAGTTGCTTCAACTTCACATGCCCTTGTCATCTTTCAGTGGAGAATATGATATTTGCATTGATCTTTTGTCTCATTTCTTTACCTAACCCCTGCACAGACCATCCCCAGACTTGGGAATCCTGTTCAGAAACCACAAAATATATTGGGTGTATAAGTAAGGGAACACCCTAAAACCCATAGACTGATAGTGTATTAGGGAGCGTTTAGATAAATTCACCATAGATTGATGGATCCTACTCTGTGTGAGATTCTGCCTAAGTGCCATCACTGTAATCGTCTTGAATGTCTGACATGCTTCCCAAAGCTGCTAGGGGTAATTGAGCCAAACACACATGAAATTTAATTACCCCCTATTATTAAAAAATTATTCAAGGAGGTGTGTCAGACATTTAAGCTGAATGCAATTTAGGGAGAATTTCCTGCAGAGTTGGATCGATCTGGCTAGAAGGTTGTTTGAATCTGAATGTGGTCTTATAATGTCTTTTTCTTTCTATTAGGTTCATTGGTTGTCAGCCCTTGTGGTTTGAGACTCAGGGTGATACAGATGTCTGTCTAGCTTGTAGACATGGCTGGTTTATTCAGTTGTTTTCACTTGGCTGGTTTGTTTCTGCATTTCCAGTTGACTGAAGGTAAAAAAAGGAGTGCAAATGATAGAAGATGGGCTGAAATTTGATAGCAAGAATAAAGACGCCTAAGTTCTCATTTGAAATATTTGATATGAAGCAGCAACAATTGAGCCTGTTATTTTTTGTTCTGGCGACATGAAATCAGGATTTCTTAAGGAGTTCTTTCACTATATCATAATATTACAGCTTGAAAGAGAGTTCTGGGGACCATCAGCTGAAAAGAAAAGTCTCTCTCTCTCTCTCTCTCTCTCTCTCTCTCTCTCAAAGACATACAGGTTAGAAACTAACTCAGAAAATGATAAGAAAGAACCTTTTATTGATGCAAGTTAAGGCCAACTTTGAAATATCATAATTTATAGGGAAATGCCCTGTGAAAGATAATTGAATAGAATGCTTTAATTTAATACTGAGAGATTTTTTTTTACAGACGAGCAAGTTGATAGCAACTTAGATTTACGTCCTTTAAAAAAGTCAGTCCTGCACAGGGGGTGTGCATATATATTTAGACATGTAAGCTAAGCACACCAGTGTAATAAATAAAATTGCCCATGTGATGTACTCCTCATCTGTCACTTCTCATATTGCATTGAGTTGATGTCACTGTTTCAGCTTGAATGATTTGTGCCAGGCTTGTATTTTTTATCAAGGGCAGTGAATGGGCTCAGTTGCTTCATCCCTCAGAAAACACTGGATAATTGGGCTCTGGTTTGTTAATCCCAAGTGCATCGGTTGTACTTGTATTGGCAGCAGACTTTTTAACTCAAGAACAAATAAAGATTAGTGCAAGATGAGAACAAACTTCCCCTGTTTCTTGGCAAGAGGACTAGAACAAGTTGGATATTAGGTGGAATTGTTATTTGGAGGACATTTTTGGACCCAGGCTGGCTTTTTTTAAAGGGTTTTGGAATGGTACTAATAATTTTATTAATATAGCTTTTTAGATTGGCAAAAGACAAACATTTTCTGTACCTGATTCAACTTTTGACAGCACATTTGCATTTTGGATAAAAGAAACAATCTATCCAATTAGCAATCACACACACACACACATACTCTCTCTCTCTCTCTCTCTCTCTCTCTCTCTCTCTCTCTCTCTCTCTCTCTCTCACACACACACACACACACACACACATATAGAAAATAATGATAATAATATTCATTAATAAAAATCTTGTTATAGAGCATATTGATGGAAATACTGTGTGTCTGTAATTCTATTCCATAGAGCTAAAAGAGACAGTATTATATTTATGCCACTATTGAAAAAAGGACTAAGAAACAGTTCAAATGCATTACATTCACCACAAAAGCAATTATCCTTATAATGCAAACCAAATGCTTGAAGTACCATAACTGCTGACCTTGTAGGGCAAAGGGGTCAAGATAAACTTAAAAAGAAAATGGAAATGTCAGGGTTGATTTCTGCAGTATCATAATAGAGTCATTTAGAAGGGGTCCATTTAAAATAATAGAGCTGCAAGTGGCAGAAGGAATATAAGGTTTTGAGATGAGAGAAGATATGAAGAAATCTATTTGAAAAAGGAGATGAAAGAGAAAGCTATTGACTGGATTAATGAAAAGTAAAATGGGGTTTCTAATTGTAAAGTTTGATTGATTGATTTATATTTTTAAAACATTTTTTGCTTACAGTGAGATACAGTATGATTAATAAAAACACAACAAGGGAAGCATGGCTTTGTCAACTTGAAAATAGGTATCTTTTTTGACGAGTACTCAAATGATTTAGAGTGTAAGTCAGGACTGCTATAAAACATACATACTGCTGAAGTTTGGCATCCTCTCTCTTTTAATTTGGTGTTAGCTGAGGAATGAAAGTAAAAGTGCAGAGGAGAAATTTTGTTCCTATTTTCTGTGAAGAGTCTTTCTCTGAATCTTATCAATAATTTAAAGCAGGATTTTTAGTAATCTAATCACTGGTATGCCTTGGCCTTGTTTCAAGAATTGTTATTTCATTTTGACTTCTGTCAGTTTATATGATATTGTCAATATGCAATATACAAGTTTTAAGAACTGATCATATATACTCCTTGATTTAGTATCTTATTTTTTTCTTACAGATATGTCTGAATGAAAAATTTAAACAGTTGAAAATATTGTAATTATTTAGGCAAAAAGGAATGACATATTGTGGCTCTCTCATTATAAGTTCCGTTCTGTTTTCTTTTAAGACGTGTTCAGAGAAGGCCATTTTTAACTCGAAAGTGACCTCACTTGTGTCACCAGACAACCATTAATTTCTAAGAAAAACAAAGGGGTTTCAATATCATCAGACAGGGTGATGTCTACAGCATATAAAAACTGTCTCAGTCACAAGGTTTGCACTTCACCTCCCAAGGTATTTTGTAGAACTAAAAGTTGAAAGTTGTATTGTTCACTTGGAATGCATTAAGTAAGGAATTTTGGCAGTTTGTACCGCCTTAGCCATAACTTGGCACAGCTGGTTAGGCTGGGCCTGTCATATATATTTTATATTCACTATTTGACATGTTATGTCAACCCTGCCCCTGCTGGGAGGTGGTCACTAAAGCAAATTTTTTGTTGTAGTCTTGTATATTTTTTCACGGTTGATCGCTGAATAACTGTCAAAATATGGTAAAGAAATTTTTTCAGTTTCTTATGCCAAGTTAAGCATTTGGTGGGGATTTGAATGTGAAGCAAACACCTTGTGCAAGCCATTGCATGTTAATGATTTTGTCTTGTCTGTGTGTTCTTATTCCCCAAACCACGAGCAGTAATCAATTTACTTCTACTTTATAAATAGATGAAAAGACCAGAGGGTCATGCAGTGTTTTCTCTTTCTAGGAAAAATACCTTTGGGTACACTGTACACGTTTGAAAATTTCCCAAAGTCATTTATTTTGTGTGGGTGCTTTCAGAACAAATTGATTCAGGCACTAACAGATCCATGTATTAATTAAGCTCCACTTTGATCCGAGATTTAATTGCAAAGATGGCATGTGTGGGAGGCAGAGAGTCCATAAGGGGATTAGTGGCATTGGTTTTAAGTGGGTCGGCCATTTTTGATCCGCAGATTTGTTTGTCCGCAGATCAACTTGTGCTGAGTGCATCCTTTTTCTGTATATTCTGCAAAGCTACTGGTCTTATCCAATGCAGATCTTTAAAAAAAACTATCGTAAAAGTACCTGACAATAGTAGTTCCTTTTAAAATATAAGGGAAGACATGTCTTTTTGAATGACTTGCCAGTCATTTAGAACTTGTTCATGAAATTAAAAATTTAATAAAACATCAGATCCAAATACATGGATGGGTTGAGTGTGAGTAGGAGAAAATTGCTGTTTTCCCAAAGAAAATTCAATTTTCCTGGTAAATCCTGTATAGAGTATCTTTTATTTGATGAGAAACCTAACCTCCACACCCACCCAATCCTCCCCAGCTGAAATAGTATCTATCAGAAATTTTGATTGCAGCAAAAATTGTATTATCAAGTATGAGTGATGTCAAATTCTACTATCATGAAAATACATCAAAAAATCATTTGCTCCCCAGGGGCCAATTTGGTAATATCAGATGGTAGATAATAAGCAAATAAATGAAAGGAGATTATGAATTGGAGGAATTTCATTTATGTAAAGTTTAATGCTTCTAAATGGCCACATTTATTTGTCCAGTGTTTGGTTATAAATGTAAATAATGAGCCAACCCTTAGTGGGCTGAGATTGAAGGCACAGGTTTACAACTATTCATATCCCCATTCTTATATGGCCAGGAATGTAAACATAGGAGAACAGGTGGCTATATAGAAACACAAGTACCCTTGTCAGCTTCTGTGGTATGTTTGGAGGCTGAGGCATGGTCCTTTACCTCTTTTTCAGGAAATTAGTAGGGATTATTAAGCGTTTATAATTTTACTTGTGAGTCTCATTTATTATGGCACTTAAAGGTACACTTTTTATGCTAATTAAGGCAGAAGGAGGTCACTGGACATTTGTATAATAGTGGTTTTGCCTCCTTGAGGTTCAGAATCAACTTGAAACTCCCCTTCTGGAGTATGTGTCTGGTTTTTGTCTAACCCTGTAACACCAAGGGTGAGCTCGTATACATGTCTGTCAGAGGAATGTCACCTTCATTTGTTGATACTCAGGGTGAATTTTTGGTAGTGTAATGGTGACATACAGTGGGTGGAATTTCAAATGTTCTGCTGTAGATTTGATTCAGGGTATTGGATTTAAAGTTGGCAGAGCAAGTGTGAGTTAACTGTATACAGTATGTATGCTTCAGGCAGAGTTCGATGCATGTGGTAAAGCAGGTGAATTTCAACTAATTTGCAATTTAGCATCTATTGATCAGCAGCAGAGTAGCTTTGCTAGCTCTTATTTTTGAACACCCCGAGTTTCAAAGATACTAAAAACTAAACTTTTTCATAAAAGGCTTTTAACTTTTTAATTGCCCATTATTTCATATACAGGTCAAAATATAAAGGTTGATACCAGATTAGTTTCTGTTCCTGAATGTGGAGTCTGTGTTGACTTTTAACCCTTTCTTTGTCTTCAGTGATATGTATGTTAATTAAAGATTATCTCACAAATTTCGCCCGCTCTTAAATTGATAAGTCTTATCATATCAGTATAATTGTTAGGTGAGGCTAACAGACTTGGCATCTGAAGAACAGAGGAATGATAGTGATGAGGTTAATTACTCAGTCAGACAATAGGACACTTTGTAGGTTTGATAATTAATAAGTTCATTAACTGTCTCACCTGTGTCCTAGTCAGGTGCAGTGTCTTAGTATATAAGCAGAGAATCAAGGAAAAGACTTTTGCTTCATACTATCTACTGGTAGGTACAGACTGAGGGGAGATATTTTTTATGCATGGACCCTTTTTTGTACTTTTTTTTTGGTTAGTTTGATGAAGTTACCTCACGGGATTTGTCCTTTTTTTTATACAAATCTTGTGATTTATTATAGAGAGGTCTGTACAGTAATTGAAAATATGCAATTCATGGCTTTTTTCCTTGTTGCAGGTATCCCAGTGGAGGCAATGCTCCTAAATGAGTCACCTACCCCGAATAGACCCAGATGTACTTCAGTCCATCCACCTTCGCTACGAGGACACAGCGGCAGCCATATTCCGCCAAAATCAAAAGAAAAAAGGAGAAGCAAAAAGTTACTTGACGTTTGGAGATTCCGCCAAAACTTTTGCATATGGAAAATTTGGGAACGAGGCTGTCACAGTACGAATGAAAGGAAAAGAGGTGTTAAAAGTCGACGACAGAGCTATTATGTCAAAAGTTTGCACAATATTATGAGGACTTGCTCAGTGAATGGACTTCTGTCTTCCTGAAGTCAGAAAATATAACTACTTCTTTGTGGTGTTGTACTTGCATTGGTGAAACAAGGAGTTGTGCCTTTATTTTGTTTCAAGCATCTTCAGTGCAGCATTGTGTTTTACGTGTGGACGGGAAGTTGTAGCATTTTGATGAAGTCAGTTTCCAGCAGGATATCTGTACATAACATCTTTGCAATCTGAGTTAAAGGATTTGATTGACATTTGAACACACCACTTTTTTGTTTTTTACCAAAATAATTGTCTTTCATTCATCATCATCATCATCTTCATTAAACCAGAAGTTGTATACACATTAAAAGCAAATATGGATCTTCAAGTTCATCCAATTCTAGAGAAAAACACCACCCCAAATCCAGCACTGTGGTATGTTTTTTCATCCACTGGAGAGAGCCCCACTATGAGAGTTGGCCACACCTGTACCTTCATCCCGGGACAAGATGGCAACAGCAGAAAAGTCTTTTGTATTGGAGGAGCCAATCCCAGTGGTCCTTTCAATGAAGTTTATATCCTAGACTTGGAAACATTTCAGTGGGACACTTGTGAAAGTCCAGCACTGATTGCACGCTACGAGCATTCCGCCTTTGTGCCACAGAGTCAGCCAGGGAAAATTTACATCTTTGGAGGAGCCACCCAGACAGGTAATTTAAATGACATTCAGGTCTTTGATGTCGGTTCGAAGACATGGAGCACTTTAACTCCTAAAGGAACACCTCCTTCACCAAGAACACATCACGTCAATGTCTGTGTTGGCAATAGTTTCATTGTATACAGTGGAGGACAGAGCGGTGCTGACCCAGTCACTGACCGCCAAGTCCATTGCTACGATGCACCCACTAACACCTGGTCAACATTAAACATTAAAGGAGATCCTCCAAAACCTCGCCATGGTCATATTATGGCAGCAGTTGGCAACAAAGTATACCTTCATGGGGGCATGGCAAATCAGACATTCTACGATGACCTGCATGTTTTAGATTTGGACAAGAAAACGTGGACATTGGTGAAAAATAAGAAAGTTTATCCATCCGCCAGGGCTGCTCATGGAGGGGTGGCTGTAGGCAGTGACATCTATGTATTTGGGGGCATGAACAAGGAAGGTGCACTGGAGGATATGTATAAGCTAGATACAGGTAATGCTAGAATTACTGCTTGAAGATGAAAATCAGGTCAAGGCAAAAATGATTTAAGTTGTGAATATAGAGTATATCTCTGTATACGGTAAAAGTGGTTGCAGGTTTTATTAAGCACAGTATAATTAGTACATGTATATATGTTATTTATATTCTGAAAATTCTTTTTTTTTAAACCGAGTACTTAATTGTAAGCACTTCTAACACCGAGTACTGTATAGTGATAGTGAAAGAGTAATAAATATATATATATATATAAATTATATATTATTATATATATAAATCTTTCCTAGCTTCCATGAAATGGACCAAAATAGAACTAGACGGACCCCCACCCACCAACCGCTTAGATTTTGGTATGTGCGCCATACAACTGGACCCTCCCCCTGCAGAGATGCCATCTGGTGGTGGGGATGGTGTTGCCAGTGGTGGACAGCAGGTCAAAGCAGTACTGGAACAGCAATTGCAAGGACTTAATCTCACTGGGAAGACAGATGGAGCCACAAGCTCTCCAAAGCTAGGTATGGTTAAAGGTCCCCAGCACAAGATTTTCCTGCAAAAACTCATATTTAATGGAATTTCCTGGGGCAAACTTCTTTTCTCCAACTAGCCAACCTTTGATGCTCCTTTCCTAACATCATAACTATATAACAATCTGGGAAAATCAAAAAGTCCTTAAAGCTCTCTCCTGTCAAAATACAATAGGGCGCGCTGTGCTTTGCCTCGCCAATTATCTGCTCTATTTCGCGTAAAGCTCGGCGCCTCATACTTTATCTATACCTTAACTCCTCAAATACTTACAGGTTTGCGTCACGGCTTGTCAGCAGCAAGGCGATAAATGAGATTTTTCTTGGAGACACTCAAATTGGCATTTATCTGTGTAAAAAATTGTCAGAAAATATCACTTGCCCTTGGTTATGTTCAAGTAGAAGTGCTTCATGTAGCTTAAGCTAGAATCCAACATGTTGGATTCTAGATAGCTTTAAGAAAAAAAATTTTTTTAATCATACACTTTGCCTCTTCAAAACATGTTAACTTTTAATTGATCATTTTTCTCTCTCCCTCTGTTTTGGTTTCTTTTATGATTAACATTTATTAAATTATTACTATTATTCAGTAATGTTTGACTACTTTCAGCAGCAGGTCAGCAAGACCAGGACACCGAGAGCAGCAGCACAACTGTAGACGGCAGCTCAGTGGTTGCCAGTGGGGAACCAGGACAAGACCAAGTGGCAGCTGTGGCAGGGAAAACATTGGACATGTTGTTTTTATTTGGAGGAATGGACACAGAGGGTGAAATATTTGATGACAGTTTGGTGTATCTGGTTTCATGACAAGATAGTATGTGATCCTAAGTGAGATTTTTATTTGTCTGCGATGAGTGATGGTCTTCGCTGTTTAGTATGGCAGAATACAGCTGCAGAGCAGGAGACATTTCAGTTAGAGAAAGCAACTGATTGTAGAAATATTTGACTCATTGTTCTTTACCAAGACTCTGGGTCCTCTTCTCCAAGAAAACCTTTGGAATACTATGTATCCAGAAAGGACTGGGTTATCCATGAACTCAGTCTCTCTCTCTCATAGTATTGTATAAAGAGCAGCATACTCTGCTAATGTTAGAATGGGGTTGTGTGGTATCAAGCTCAAATGTTGTAATTAATTTTTTTAATTACAAGTCAGTTACATTATTTAGACATTCATGTGCATAAATGCCAATCATACTCGTGCTCATTTTACATTTTGATTTTTCATTTATCATTGCTGGTTACACAGATTACTTTCTTCATCCACACCATATAAGAGTGATACAGCTCTTTTAAACAGCAACGCAAAATAAGAATTTTGAAAGGGCTTCATTTTGTTCAAGTAGTTTTATAGCAAATCTTTGTAGAGTGACATTAATTTGCGGTGTTTATATTTTGTTTTATTAGAACTTTTGGAAGGGCGAGAATAATTTTGCTAAAATATCTGTCCAAGGAAATAAGATTGCACTGGGTAGTTTATGCTCATTATTTGCTGGTATGTCTATATGATACAATTCAAGTGTTAAAGACATCTGGTTTCTTAATGTGCTGAATAAGAGGGTGAAAGAAAAGTGGTTTAAATGAGTACTAGCTGCTGAATAGTATTTTAAGCAATGTGTATTGTTGCATTTAACATCTTTGAATTGGAGAAATTAATAATATTGCTTGTGGCATAAATCGGGAGACAAATAAAACATGAATGAAATTCTTGTCAAATTTTGCTTTAGTCTATCTGATAAAAAAGCATTTCACATAAAGTTTAAAACTTAAGACCCCCATAAGTTTGTAATGATTCACTGATTTTATTATGCATTACTTCTTTACTACAACACTGAACAAACTGAATCATGCTATGGCTATCATTTGAATGACCACAACTTGCCGTTTAAGGTGTGAAAAGACCACTTAAAAACCTGAAATTGTTTCAATTACAGCTTTGTATCAGTCTCTCTGTTCAAGATTGCCATTCTCAGGGTTCTTAGCCCCTGACCATTGTGAACTGAAAACACAGTGAAAACCGTATCCAGCTGCTTATTATCAGCTCTCCACTCTCTTCACATATAACATTCATCATTAAAGTAACATGTATATATTTATTGAACACAGTGGTACTACTCCCATAAAGTAAATTATATTTTAACCTGAGATCATTTTACATTTTCTCTTCTGAAACATTTTCTTCTTCACAACCACCAATCTATCCATTAATACCATTTTACAATAAAATGGTGAAGCAAACTAACATTGTAATGCAGTTTCTTCAGCAAACAACATGCACCAGTATAATAGTGTGATACGTACTTGTGAGGTGCACTTACATATTACTTGCAAATTATACCAGTATGATATAACCATAATATGTTAAACCAGCTCTCCAGCATCGATATGTTTTCCATAAACAACTGACATACCTAAATTGATAGCATCATGTATAACATGAGTCTCAACTCCCCTCCTACCTTCATATTAGAAAACCAGTTCCACTACTCAATGAAATTTAATCTATATTGCAAACATACATTCTAATATGCCAACATTTAAGCCCCAAATTACAAGACTATGTATTTAGTCTTAGTCAGTAAACATTGTAACCTACTGCCTTGACATACCAATTTACTGAAACTAGTTAATCGAACACACCAAATTGTAGACCACAATTCACAAGTCAATGTGAATGTTTATAGCTATACACCTAAACTGCATCAGTTGCAAATAGAATCTTTTCATTCAGACAAAAAAACTACCAGAGAATATATCTTCACTTTATGAAAAAAATGCCGAATAACAGTAGCACCTCAGGCCCACATTAGGGCTCCCTTTTAATACCAAAACCCTCTAAACAGGTAAATACTACAGACAACAGACAAACTTTTAAATTCTGTGACCCAAAATTAAAGCATCTTCCATTTTGTTGGCAACCTGCGAGTCTTTCCTTGAGACCATGGCCTAAATAGTGTTCATATATTCATTTATCACCTCTGTCAAAAAAAATCCCTTTTCATCAAATGCCACAACTAACTGAAGTATACTTCTATTTCTTCGTCAACTTTGTGAGGAAAGTCTGGTGAAATACAATAAAAACATTTGTACTGAGATGTCTGAAACCAGTTCCCTTGGATAGGAAGTTGTAACTCCCAAGGTTCTGCTAACAACTGTCATAGCCAGCAAATTTGATACTAGGCAAATCTTTGGCCCTAGCATATATCCCTAGAGACAAGAATTAACTGGTTGGCATCATGTTTGCACTGGAAATACCTGTCTAACTTTAAGTGGTATTATACCTGACTGCTGGTAGCACCTTCATTAAGTCTGTTACATGCTCAGATCTCGTATGCTCTGCAGGCACATGGTCCCTCTTTTAATACACTAAGTTAATAGAGTACTGGAGAATTGAAGAGATTAAAGAAATCTTAATGGTACACAACTATTTGTCCACCATAGAAATATGGCTTCAACTTATGTCCACAAATGAAAGTCAATTTGAGACTGTTCCCGAATTGTGCATGTTCAAAACTTAGAATCTTAGGCTCTGTTCTCACAACTTTTAGATCGATCTATCACCGCGGGGAGTCTCACTAGATTACTGTCAGATAATCCCCCTTAAGTGTCCGTCCCCGCCTACTACAAGCTTTAAGGGGTAATTAACTTTCGTGTCCGCCCGGCTGACAGCTATTTAGCGTGAACCCCCAGGGAGTTAGGTCGATCCAATGTAGGTCGATCTAATCTATGAGAATGGGGTGTTAGAGGTGTATATCTCAAAACTGTCTAGGAATTCAATCTATCATCCAGCAACTTCATCAAGCTTAGCTGCAAACATCTTAAACTAGAAAGATGCTGACCAGGGTGCTGGCCACTGTGCTGACCTGTCTTTCCACTGTTAAAACATACTGCCTCACATTCCACATGAGATCAGTCCAAACTGTTCAACGTGCCACCTCTCCTGAGACCACAGTATTCCATCTAGAACTCCCTAAAATGCTCGACTCACTGCTTTTTTGACCACAATTTCATACAAGTTCTAAAATCTGAAATGCAAGACATTAAGGATTTTATGTATTAATCCCAAGTAATATATATGTGTATGAAACATTAATCCAATTCCCACCATTTATTTGTTAATAAAATTAAGAAACCAAACATCTCATTAAAAAAATATTATTGACAAAAACCTTTCATACAAAGTCTGTTTTAAATCAAAGAATAGGAGATATCAACAGCCCATATTATACTTCTTCATCAAACCTATAACCATTAACAGACAAAATGCTATTGGACTTCATCACTAAATATTTTCAAGAAATTGATAAGCTTACCTTGATTGTTCCTTGACTGTTTGCAGCAACCACAACATTTGATCCCTAAAATAGAATATGGAAAAATTATGTGCATTTTTACTTTAAATAGTACAAATGGGGATGCTTTATTTCTCTGTACCTGTGAAAAAAGCTTTCAAATTTTAACTACTATTTGATGATGTTATACTTATCCAACACCATGACCTTATACTGTGTTATAGAAGTCCAATTTTTAGGCACTTGCAAATTTGGCATAAATTGAACATTACAGGTCAAACTAGTTACAGTTCTGAACATCCCATTAAAATTGTCTTCAACAGATCTAAAAACACCATGGTATTGAGCCATCTTTGAAGGATTTTGAAAGTATTTAGAAAGTGTTATTTTCCAAAGTTAGTCTTTAAAATACTCACTGGCCTCCAGCTGACCGCACTGACAAACTCATTAGTATCTTCTTCTTTCCTGTCCTTCTCCTGCAAACATAACAAAACAAGCCTTATTTACAAAAGACACTTTAAATGCAGGCCTCTGTGCTAAAAATGTTATACTTACTCAGAAGAAAATATTAGCGGTGGGTCCTGTGCAGTTAAATTTAAATTTTCTACTTCCCACCCCCCCCCCCCCCCCCCCTCCACTTTACATTGCTGCAACATTTTATTCCTCACTTTTAACATGCCCGAGAACACCATGTAAAAAGTTAAGGAACTACTTGATTCAAGCGTTCTCTCTTTAGGTCTAAAAACAAAGGTGGTGATACCATGCTCTCAGATGTTTGAACACAAATACAATGATCAGAACCACTATTTGAAAATTTCAGCAGTTAAAAATGAAGTGTCCCTAGGCATTGTAATACTGTGCACAGCTAATTAAAGTTTCTGATTTAATATAAAGTCTTACCAATACACTTCTTACTGTGTCAAATTTGTAGGTGACCAACTGTTTGGAAAGTCCCCGGAAGTAAACACACAAAGAATTATTTTCACTCCCTGAAAACCAATAAGAAATCATTAACCACCTACCAATTCAGTCAATGAATGTATAAATGGCAAGTTATCCTTTTTCAATATAAATATTAACAATAAAAATTTTTTCTGAATTTTTTCCTTGAAGTTCATAAATACCTATTTTAAAAATACAAGCAAAAGGCATTAATAACTTTAACATCTTTCATTTACATGGTACATATACCTTGATAACATCAATATTTCATTAAACACACAAGTGGAATCACACTATGTTTACATCAAAAAGAAACAGGAAGTTTTATGATATACTAACCACAGGCAATGTAATCCCCATCTGTGGCTAACCCAACAAAGTTCTTCTCATTGACATGACCTCTGAATGTCCTCACACACTGAGGTTTGTTCACATTCCACAGCTTTAACTGACTATCTGTGGACCTGAGAAATTGAGAGAATAATTTCACTATCATAATCATTATTATTATTTATTTTTTTAGAAATATAATCCTGCCACAAATAAGTAAACTTTTGATCCAACAATGACTGTCATGCATGAATGGTTAACATTCTTCACAATAACAGGTTTTATTTCACGTATTTAAATGTACAATATACAGGAGAAAAAAATCCATTTAACCTGTTCTAGTGCATTAATCATCTAACAATATTCATATTTCCACCTATGATGTACACATGAAAATAATTTCGTTATGCTACATTTTCATTAATATATCCTATAACAGTGACAACTTCTACTGCTTGCAATGAAAACATATACAAAGACATTGCAGTATTACTAATTTGGGTTCTATAGAATAATTTTATGTTCAAGCAGTTATGTAACTATAAGTACAAATGACTGATTGAGAAGGCTGTAAGTTTCTTACGCCGAAACCAAGTCTGAAGAGTTGACAAATTTCACATATGACACAGCTTTCCGATGGCCTTTGAAGGTCATGAGTGGCACCTTAGTGTTGCGAAGGTCGTAGTAATGTACACAATGGTCTGGAAAGAAAATATCATTTTCACTATCAAAATCAGAATAGGCACGTCTTCCTCATTTTACCCTATACTGAAGAATAAGTGGAATATTACACGAATTCACATTATAGTTTATAAATGAGTGTTGCACTTGTCATGCCAAGTAGTTTAAAAGACCAGCAGAGATACATTTATTCACACCTGATTAATGTATGGTAACAGAATCACCTAAATCTTTGCAAATTAATAAACAATTGCACAAACCAAATTTTAATTTAAAATATATTATGTTCTCAGCAAACATTATTTACCAGACTTGAAAACTCTGAAGCAATATTTATTTTTTGCCTAAAATCCCATAACTGTTCAGTTAAAAGTAAAGATAATGTTTATGATAAAAATAGTGATGACTTTACTGCTGCTGACCTGCAGAACCAAAAGCTAAGTGATATCTGCTTTCGGGGTTAAACTTGACACAGCACACATTGGCCTTGGCCTCTATACTGGCCACAGAATGTTCCACGTCAGTTGACCACAACTTCACTGTTAAGATAAATATATATTAATAAATTAGTTAATAATTAATGCATGAAATTTTGAACTGGCTAAAAGTTTCAATATTCTGACTAGTTTCAGATTAAAATAATAATAATAATAATAATAATTTTTTAAAAAATAATAAATTGAGATTGATTTGGTTGATACAGTTTCAGACTAAAAAAATAGTAGTAGTAATAATAATAATGAATACTTAAGTTAAAATTGAATTGATTGACATAAACTTTCATTATGAAAAACCCAGCAGCATCAGCCATTACCTTTGGCATCATCTGAACCTGAAGCTATAAGTTTAGGATCCATTCTGTTGAAATCCACACTCCAGCACCTTTTCTCATGTTCCTGCAAGATAATATTTTAGTTCAATCTTGAATGTCTGCATTTCTTAGAACAATTCAGATTACAGAAAAGCCTGGTCAAATATCTGTCTCTGAGCTTACTTACTCAGTTATTTACTTCACAGTTCCTGGCATATTGCCATGGAGATCTCCTTTCTCCCCCCTTTACTTTTAACTTGGACATGAAAGCTTCTGTAACTAGAAAAAGCTATAACTAAAGGTGATTTCTACTTTACTACTTTTTTGTCCATATATACTGGACATTTACTTATATTCATTTCAACTGTGCATGTTTACTCAGATCCTTTTCTTACTGCACCTGAAACATCCTGTGCTTCACCCCACTAAATGCATCCCAGATTGTAATTGTCCCCTCGTAATCAGAACTGGCCATTGTTCCCTTGTGGTATGCACTCCATGTTACACAGCTGGAATGAAAAGACAGGTTTGAAGACAAATAGAAAAGACAAGAATGGGGGAAAATCTCCATGTCTATCAAACACAGATCTGCTAAAGACCATTAAATGACTATCATAAATGTAAGGGATTATTCATTGTTCAAAAACAAGCTCCTTACTAAAAATTTCCATTTCCAATCATGAAAATGCCCCTGCAATTGTTTTGGAAGTCTTTTCTTTTTTATTTTTGTTTTAAATGAGAAACTAGAAGTTTCTTTATTGCAATACTGCTCACCTTATTTTTGAATTGCACACCATCTCTGTCACAGGGTAATGCATATCCACTGCATCACTGATCACCATGTTGTATTCAAACACCTAAATAATGGTCAGAGAACAGCGAGTGTAAAGTATGAACCATCAAATAAAAAGAACAAATGTAGACATCTAAGAACTACAGGATGAAATTTTTAATTGACAAAAAGAAGAATGTGAATTCCATACTTTTATCACAAATTCAAAGGTGGAAAGACTGGATGTACTTCTTAACAAAATCACAGCTATGCAATGAGAAACTAAAATGCTATTTATACTAAATTTTGCTGACATAAACATTTAAATAAAACCACAATATTTGAATGACATGATCAAGATCACAAGTTTATCACACAAACCTTTATTTTCTTGGTGACTCCAGCAATAGCAAAATAATCACAGTCACGATCAAATTCAATACTGAAAAATAAATAGTATTATTATTATTACTATTTCTTCTCTTCTCTTCTGAGATATGACATTTGTATTTAATCACTTTCACTCATGATTTAAATGCTTACACCTGACACTGACTCTAACATTCAGAATTTAGTCACCAAATAAAAAATTAAGTTGAATTTGACACATGAACAAAAAATAAAAAAGAACTTTTTTATTTTATTTTTTTGAGAGAGTGAGAGAGAGAGAGACTACCTTGATACTATACTTGAGCCATTATATATGTCACTGGCATAACTAAGAGTAGCTAATGGACGAAATGAGCTGAACTGGGTAAATTTGGAAAGGCTATCACTAAAATCTTCCAGTCCATCTGAAGAGGTACTACATGTCTCCCCTGTAAAAAAGGGCAATTTTTCACATGACTGTCTGCAGTGTTGGCATAAAGTATATGAAACAATGCTAAAACCATACTGCACAATCATACACATTTCTATTGCTAGCGTATATATATATTTTACTTTGTCTTTCATTTTGTCTCCTGGGTCAATTATCAAAACAAACAACTTGTAGCTAGAGACTTTATAGTATTGAAACTATGTTATCACAAGGAAATGACGCATCACAAACATTCATAATCAAATAATCATGCAGCAGAGTATTCAAATATTGACTGACATCAAAAATAATTCATGAGAGAGATAATTACCAGATCCATATTCTTTTAACCTAGTTGAGAAATAACATTGTTGCAGATCATCAAAATGTTGGCTGACTTTTTTCCTCCTGGAAGCCATAGTGGTCTGCAGCCACTGTTTCCCACCATCCTGGAGCAAAAAACAGAATGTTACATTTTTGATCTCAATGGTATTGAAATATAGTCACTTATCCAAGATGTAAAGATTAATAATACAATGTTTGTCATTGTGGAAAAAAAAACTCAAAAAGAATTATATGCAAAACCTTAAGTGTATAATCATATTTACAAACATTAAAGACATAAGTAGGTTGGCAGATTTAAATGTCAAATCTACACATAGGAAAAGGGAAAACATTGAAACATGTAATAAGACTTTTGAATTATAAAAAAGATTATATTCAACTGGTGTTACCATGTGAGACTTTTGATGTACCACTGGCAAATGTGTTAATGCCATGGAGATTTATTTATTTATTTATTTATTTTGGGGCTGGGAAAGGAATTGTTAGCATAATCAGTATGCCACTGTAACATTTTGTATAACATGATTAAATATGCAAGTGATATTTGCTTATCCCATATTCACAAGTCATATTTGATCATGCTTTAAGCAGATACTTGTATTTTTGATACAATTTCTGACAGTGACACTAAGAGCCATTTCTGTCTTGTTTTGTTGTCACTGCCAGGTGTTATCACTGACAAATGCCAGCATGTCACTTACATGTCTGCTCCCATTGAATCCTTCCTGGCTACTGCTCCCAACACTAACACTGCTACTACTACTAGTACTACTGCAGTGGGGCTCTGCACTCAGAGGTTGATCAAGCCCATTTACTAATGTGGAGGATTCCTAAAATGTAAATATTATTATAATAGTTTTTCCACTTCTTTTAATACTGGTTTATGGCAGGTTACCATATATTGGTCATAAAATTAAATTTGTGCATATAAAATGTGAAAATACAAATTCTTCAGGCTGACTAAATTTAATATATTAATTCAATATAGTGAGTAAAGTGTAGATGAGCAGTCATAGCTGATGCAATGCCAGCAAATAAACACTTTGAAATTTCTACCTGCATTGCAGAAAAAAATAATCATAAATTGCAGAATATTTTTATCGCAAAATCTTTGGTTATTTTGCATACACCAATAGTGAACTTACAGGAGATAATGGAGTAAAAGGATATTTCTTTTTATATTCTTTCAGTGCTGTCTGCAAAGAGAAAGCATAAGTTGTTTAACAGCAACAATATATTCTCTCACTCACTATTAGAGATTCAGACAATATATTATAAAAATTATGAAAAATTGCCAGTTAATTTACTTGAGTCTAACAAATAAACTGGTAATTTTATAAATCCCATT
Organism: Lingula anatina; assembly: GCF_001039355.2. Next base: position 23,486 of record NW_019775840.1, read on the forward strand.
ACTAAGTGATAAGCTACAACATGGGTGCAGCCATTGGCTGGTAATTTATGTATACCTTAGGCTAAAGGAGTGTTACTTAAGGCAATGGAATTGGTCAACATTTAATCAGTGATCAAATTATAGATATCTGACAAGAGGAAAGTAACGTAGGAATCATACCTCGACCCTGCTATAATCTTCATCAATGATATGTACTTCTCTTGTTAATCTGTCTAATTGCTAAAAGACAAGTACCATTTTCTTTCAGAAAATTCTTGACAAGCATCCATATAATAAAGAATTCCGAGATATGCAAATCATAGACAGGTTGATACTTCACACCTGTACTTTGAAAGTTTTGACACAGAACTGACAGTCAATAGAAAATCAATGCCAAGTTATTCCTGTGGAAAAACAAGTTCAGAAAATAAGAAAACTAAGTGTGTTAGTCCATGTTACAAGTGATAAGAGGCTGACACAGGTCTTTTTCTCTTAATAATGTCTGCCACACTACATAAATACTCGATGTGTGCATTGCTCAAGATAGTTGAACTCTTACCTCTTGTTTTCTCTGTCTCAGCTGTTGGAGAAAATCTTTAAGAATCTGGTTTTGAGCTATTTTGGAATCCTGCAAATATGATTTTGTAGTGAAATATATCTATTTTTAAACTAAGCTGGCTACTAAGTTCTGTGTAACAGAAAAATCTAATATTTCTATTTTTCAATTATATCAAGTATGTTTACTTATCCATAGAACTTCCTGCTAGATTTTCAAAATTCAAAATACAAAACGTCATCAAATGCTCAATATTCCATGGTAAACTACTGCAAATATACACTTAACATGTTTTTAATGTTTATTTATCATTCATGCAGAAAAGAAAATCAATTATTCATCTTAAACAAAGAAAAATGTATGATACCCTTGAGTGAGCTTCGTGTACTTACGGATTCTAGTCTCTGTTTCTTCTGTGTCAGTAGCTCCAGCATAAAGTTGACATTGGCCAGATCCAGACTGTCCTGGTCAAGTAAAAGGTCCTGGACAGCTACTGGGGTGATATGCCCATTCTATAAAATATTCAAATAATAATCATCACATTGTTTTCCACTCATTAAATGTCTGCATGTTTGAGTAACATAATATAACTTAAGACATTTAATACTGTTTGTGAATATTATTTAAACAAACAGCATATGGTTCAAATTCTAAGTAATTTCAGACACTAAAAATACTTAATCAACAACAAAACACAAGTGAATACAAAAATACAAGTGAATTCATAAAAAAATCTGTCTACCATTTACATATTTGGAATTTTGCACTTGTAATGCTTTGCTTCTTTAACCAAACACACAATACAAACCCCAATTCCTGACGCTTTTATGAATTAATAAAATGCTACACACCTGTTGTTCTAACTTGGGTTTCTTCTCTATCTTTTGTCTGTGTTTTAAAATCAATTCATTTACTGAAAGAAGAAAAAAAGCAGCATGAACTTAGGTTTACCATATAAAAATGGCATACTTTTGTCCTTCTGACAAAAACTGGGGTCTCAGTACAACCCATCCCCAGGTAATAATGCTTATACCATTATTATTATTATTATTTCACACAATAAAACAGCCCATAGGCATATATCATACATACATACATACATACATACAAATCCTACACTAACTGTTCTTATTAACCACAGGAAATAAGAAATCTTCTTGAGTCATTACTTTTTAATGAAAACATCAATCTCAAAATGCACGCTCTTTCCCCTGCAACTGAATTAAGTCTAATAATTATTATTTCATATTTGTTGTCTCTCTCCTTCCCCATTCTCATGTGACCTTCATGTACAGATATAGGGCACTGTATCCTGAGGAAATCCCATCCATTCTTTACTGTCAATGAGGAGACTCCTTCCTCTACTCACTGTTTATAATTAAATCACTTGTCTGCATTTACACATGACTGCATATAAATCAATTTCCTGAGTTGTGTTATTATAAACCGTCAATTACTGAAAATCAGAGGAATACGCCAACTACTGAGATACAAGCTTTATGAAATGTAAATACCTTCACATTGGCGAAACTGTAAAAATAAAAAATAATACATTTCTATCAGCTGTATTCCAGAATCAAAATAGCAAAGATAGTCAACCATACAGTTTTAAGAAAACCATGCATGTTTCTGGTTTTCATGACAACACAAAAACAGCTTAATTCCGACAAACAAAAATAAACATTTTTTTATTTCAAAACATACAAGTAATGTGGTTTCTTCACTAGGTTCAACTAACAGAAGAACTCAACATGTATGGCAAGTGAGGGCATCTATAAAATGCAATCAAAAATTCAGAACTCTGTATTTCCTCCGTATTTAGCCATCAATTCCCTTTATTCTAAGATGTCACTGTAGATAACTTGACTCAAAAAAAATTATATTAAATAATAATAATAATTCTGAAAACTACAAATTTGGCAAATGTAACTGAATTACTCCATGAATACATTTGCATTCAATGCTCTCAATAAAATTACATTCAGAGAATCTGTCATCAACCTGAAGTACAAAAGTCATTATAGTATTTCCTCAATTTCAATTTTTTTGGATTTATAGTACAGCATTCAACATTACATTTCAATCACTCACCAGATGTGCTCCTGATTTACTCCAATCTGCACAATAGATTCTTTTCATTGTTCTAAAATTTTCTACAAATCTTTTTTCTTTTTTTTATTACTTACAGAGGAAATTTGGAAAAATTTGATCTGGTGTGTCCATCACAAAGTTACACTTTGGGCAGCGATTGGACTGGTCTAAACTCTGCTTTATACATCTGTGGCTGGAAAGAAGAATAAAATAATTCACTGGTAGATTGAAGACCACAGGACTTAATCTTCTTTCCTCTAAAGTCTGATAGCCACTGCTTAGCTTAATCATGCTTATTAAAAGCTCACTCAAATCACTAAACATTCATTTAAAAAAATTTCATAAATTAATCTAGTACATTTTATATTGAAAAAAAAAAAGAACATTAACAGCTAAATTTCTCATCTGACTGTGAAAAGTTGTGAAACGGTCAGGCTTAAGATCTGCATTTAATTCGACCGACAATATTCCATACATGTAACTGCAGAAATACAAAAATCACATTAGCTTTATGAATAAACACATGCTCACCAAAAACTGTGTCCACATTTTGTCATATGTGCTTCGTCAATCATCCCAAAGCAAATGGGACTGAAATTAAAATTAATAAAAATTATTTATAATATAACTTATCCTTGGCAAAAAATTGTTTACATAATCTGTAGTATCCATTCTGTGAGGTTACTGTCAAAATTACCCTTTATTCAAAGAATGTCATTTGTAAAGCACTTTAAACTATTAACATGCATTTTAAATTTTTTTCATAGTTATATCTTATTCAAATGGTTACAGGTTTCCAACAATTTTCTTTAACTCAAAGTAGGGGAAGGGTCATTTTGAACCCCAAGAGAAATACATATCAGGGTCTCATTTAAGTTTTCGTGGGTCACTGTGTTAAATAAAGGGCATATTTTCACAAGAGTTTGTCCCAGACACCGAAAGCCGAACATTGAGACTTGGAGTAAAACTTTCTACAGCCATCTTTAGATCAAAAACTGTATGGCAGGAGGTTGTTTATGATCTGAAATCATCTAAAGCCATATAAATATCCACGATTGATTTCAAAGCCATGACAAAACCAATTCCAACTGATAACTTAAAGGGATTATATCAGTGAAAACAGCAGCACTCAATCAATAAATGGCTGCAAAATCTAACAGCAAACCCTTTTAATATCCTCTCACATGCTGAACACACCAATGTCATCATAGAAACCATTTAAGTTATATACGTCGGCGCCTTGCAGGTCTCTTACTGTTTACATCAATGCCACACCCACCCACTCTTTGTATAAGAAGTGCTTCCAACATCAGATAGAACCCCATAGGCTTCTGTCCCTAACATGGAGATATTCAACTGTTGCCATTTTTTATTCTATTGCCTAAATCAATCTATAATTTGTTTTGTATGGCATTTTTCTATTAGCAAAATGAGCTTTTTCAACCTATTTTATTTTTTAAAAAAANTATTCTCATAGCAAACTTGACATTGTGTTGTTGCTTCTTTGCTGCCAAGTTCCAAACCGACTTGGTCATTAGCCAGCCTTCTTAGTAAAATGGTAGAACAACACTTAATGTTAATGAATAAATTCTTTTTACTGCTTGTCTAGGGAGATAAAAATCTTGTTTGTCCCTGATTTACCACTTGTGAATTATGAATGTGATAATACTCAACAGACTGCAACCAAAAGTGTCACTTAAGTTGTCAGTTTGTTTTGGAGACAACACTAGAATTTGTCTTCTCTTGACTGTCAGTTCTCCTATTAATGTCCCTATGTTTTGTAGCTTTCTCACAGGATCTATGTCATCTAATCTGTTGAATGCAGCTGTATGAGAATGCCTAAAATCAACAGCATTTTAGCAACATTTCAAGAGAGTCTCCATCAGATGTCTCTTTCACCTTAAAACAATCCAATCAATGTGTTTTTATGTACCAATTAAAACCTTTCAGTTTTGTACTGATATTTTGGTATTTTTCTCGTTATGTACAGTTACAGATCTGAATTTTAAAAAAATCAAGTTCTTTCTCTGGTGGAGAAAACACAGCCAGCAAAACCCACACTGCATTGGCTTTTGACATGTTTTGTATCTTGGAGCAGCCTTTGCAGTTTGGTAAATTCATCAGACCTGTATGCATCTTAGCAATTTTTAAATGTGTCCATTTGTTTAAGCTTTTGTCCGTAGGCATTTTGGCGATTTTCCTAGTTTGCACTTGCTTCTGAAACTCTACCTTCACCATTTTGGTGAAGTCTAAACCTACACCATTGAAAAGTATGTGGTTGGTATAACAGTCTGATGCCATTGAAATATGATAAGACCAGTTACAAACCAAGTTTCACAAACAACATTGGGGGTTTGATACTGGTATATATATATATATATATATATATATATATATATATATATATATATATATATATATCACGGCTGGTAAAGGGGCATTTAACCTCCAGTGTTGTTGCTTCATTTATAATTCTGTCGGGTGTACTTGCTAAGTATGGATACTGTGCTGATGTACAAACATGCAACATCACATTTTTCTGACACCTGATGTCTCTTCACATACTCCAGCACTTTCTCTGTATCTACTGATATCACTGTAACGAACCTGTGCTTAGAATTGTTGCAGCTCTGCCATGAGCTATCTATTTTGATGGCACAGTCCACAACCTTCCCCAAATCGACGTCCACGCCATGCAGAAGCTGTTTTCTCTTGTAGCACCACCTTATTCATGCTCTTCTAGGTAGACTGGCAAGCAATGTCTCTTAACTGTTTGGTATGGTCCAGCCAGGGATGGCTATGAAGAGGGAGAGGCATGGATAAAAATGCACTCAGTCTTTTAGGAGCATAACAACATTTTCCAACTGCACGCATGCCCAAAACGCTAGGCCTTTTAATTAAAAAAAATATCCTGTTCTTGTAGAAGTCATTGACCGACCTTCCTCAGACATGCTGCCACAGAACACACATGCCCATTTCAATTCACTTGACCATCCTGCTTGGCACTTTGTTGATTTCTCTGTCAGCCATACCTTATTCCCACTATCCAGTACAAAAACACACCAGGCATCTTCATGACCAAGACTAGTGGTTGACTGGACTTTTATTTTTTCCAGCACCTTTCTGTATGACATGGTGGCTTCTAGGCAGCAGCTGACTACATGGACAGGGCTTTTAATAATAAGGAACAGACAGTTAAAACCAGCAAGAACATCCTTATAGCCTTCATCTCATCCAGATATGCAACACATGGGATGTGGCAAATTTTAGAACAAGTGGAATATACACAGCCAGAGACAGGAAGGTGATATGGTAAGCAGTATTATTACAGTATTATTGCAGTAATGTAACAAACAAATTTGTGAGGAACCATGTTCTAAAATGATATTTTGTTAGACTGCAATGTTTGAAACAAATGATTATCTCCCGCAACTGTCATCTTTTTCTTTATTTTGACAGTATCATTATTTATACATAACATATATAAATATATACATATAAATAAATTTAAAGCATTTTCAAGCTGTTGTATTGATTATGGAATCTTCATGCTGCGTTTTTTTTTTGTCAGTTGTTATGCTTTCAGTGGTATCACTTAAGAGATTTATATTTACACATGGGTTTTTTCCTTATTTGCTTAGATAATGTGGAAATAAATAGTGTCATGTTATGAAATAATACTGTTGCATCAAAAATAAATCTGGGTGAATTTGCCAGCTTGATTATATAATAGCAGTGCTTTTTGAAAACTGTAATATTAAATTCAAACATATCTCCCTCACCTGAACAGCTAACAGCACTGTTTTAACACCCATTTAATCACAACAACAAATACTGCAATCTGATCCAGAAAATTTTCTTAAAAGTTTTACCTTTGATTTTATCACAAAAGATCTGAAATAATGTCTTTGTTTAATGGAGCATTATGATTAAGGGCTCATATCTCCTATCACTTTGTTACAGAGCTACACTGGATACACTGTATATATCTCCTATCACTTAGTTACAGAGCTACACTGGATACACTGTATCTCCTATCACTTAGTTACAGAGCTACATTGGATACACTGTATCTCCTATCACTTAGTTACAGAGCTACATTGGATACACTGTATCTCCTATCACTTTGTTACAGAGCTACACTGGATACACTGTATCTCCTATCACTTTGTTACAGAGCTACATTGGATACAATGCAGTACACTTATTCTTGTACAAAATATAGGTAATGAAAAATATAACGCATTTTTAAAAATATTTTTGGCAGTGTCCACTGGGAACTTAATGTGCATTTCGTGCAAATGCCATCGTTTAGCTATAAATGGTGCTATTAATGTCATTCATGTATTATTTCAGCCCAAGCCTGCATCCTAGGTTGGTACATTTCTCGGGCCCAACTCCTAGGAGTATTTTTGTTGTATGATAGACTCGCCCTTCAAGAAATCGACGCCTTCAAGAAATCGACGAAAACCGGAAGTGCGTGTTTTTTGCACTGTTTTTCCTGTCATGCCCATCGTAAACACTGTGTTGTCAAGTAAAATGAAGCGTCTGATCAAAGTATCAAACGCGGCATTCACGTGCTTGCTTGCGATGCGTTCAGTACACTTTGTTTACACTGACAAGTCGAGGTCAGAAATGCACAATGTTTTTCTATGTAATTACGTAGTTTCAGTTTTGATTAATGAATTTTCTTTTATCAGCATGGTCATTTTCCGAACATTTGTATAAGCCACGAAATATTTCTCATCGGAAAATCACCCAGCAGCTTTCCAAGTACAAGGGAGTGACGTCATGACGCACTTCCGGTTTTCGTCGAGATCTTGAAGGGATTAGCGTTACGGTTTGCTGCACATTTAAAGTGTTCTGTCTCAAAATGTACTTAACTGCTTGGATTGAAATTTACGGAACTTATTCTTCACATGATATCACACCTATGTGCCTAATTTGAGAGCTTTAGCTGTTATATGTTTTCTACAGTGCCCATTCAAATTTGAAAAAGAGCTATTTTCCATCGATTTCTTGAAGGGCAAGTCTATGATATATAGTATTTGTATGTTGTTTCTTTCCAGCACTTGGCCTACTTCAAAGTGGTCCATGTTCACCATGGCTTGATTGTCTTCTAAGCAGAGGAGGAAGTTACATATGGAGAATTCTTCAGATATTCAAGAGAAGTTGCAGGTAATAATTACATAGTTTTTCATTTTAAATTGACAAAAACCTTGTTTGACAAAATTGACAAAAACAAGGGGCCTTGTTTTTGTATTATAAATTTAAATCTTTTGTTTCAAATTGTCATTAAATAATTGAATTGAGTTGTTTCTATAGAACACAAACAGTGTAGGTTGCTCTGTAAGGGCCCATTCCCAATGAAAATACAGTTCTACATAGATAGAGTCAACTCCAGGGGGACTCTTGCTGAATGCAATCAGACTACCATGCCTCATAATAATGGGCAAGTCTACTTAAGTTTGCGTTTGTTTTAGGAAAAATTACCAACTGCTGCTGCTTTATTGGAGAAGTTTCTTGTTGAGGTTTGACTATTGTAATTAAGAGCTACTTATTTTGGGAACAAATTATCAATGAATCACATGTTTATTTCCTTTTTCAGCTGACAGAAGAAACGGATTAGAGTTATCAAATGTTTTAACTTTCATCACTGGACTGATGGACGTGAAGCTTCTGGGATTTCAGCACCAACCTAAAGTCACATTCTCTTTTTACTATGGACTCCTTTTTACATGCCCACAGAAACTGCTGGTATTGTGTGCACCTGAATTAAACTTACGGTTGCCCTTGCTAGGAGGCAAGAAACTTATAACACAAGAACAACTATTTGATTTTTGAGACTTAGCTTTTCTATCACTACACATATTAAGTACTGTGTTATAGAAATGTCACACGCTGAGTGTGTTGTTAGTGTAGTTTATCTGTTAGAATTGGATTGAGATTATTATCATGTTTTTATTCACTGAGATGAACCTCAAGTTGTTTTGTGGGTGTGTGTGGTAAATTAAGAACTTTCAAATGGCAAAGGAAACAGTGAAGGTTTTGAAAGCCAGCTTTGTACATATATATATATATATATATATATATATATATATATATATATATATATATATATATATATACGTACACTGTGCATGATGTTAGTCTGTAAACACTGACAAGTTGAAAAGGATTTTTTCTATATTTCCTGAAATATTCCTGATTATATACTGGGGTACATAAACAGTATCTTTTAAAGAGTACATATAATACTCAGTAAAAAGAAAAAATATAGTGAAAAATATGTATGAGATTTAGTTTTTCACTTTGTTCACCAGGATGACATGAATAGAATCATACTGTTCTGTCTTAAATGTCATGGAACACAATACTGCAGTACATTGACAGCAGGCAATCTAAGGGTGTTTTAAGTGTGGGCCATATTGGATCTGCAGCTTAGTTCTGAAAACCAAGAAAATGGAACCAAGGTCCTCTTCCATTATTCCATGCACCATTATTCAGACAAAATGCCTGCTTGGAATTAAAAGATCCAAGTTTGTATATGATGTAAAGTCAAAATTTAAATACCAAATAAATATTCTAACCCTCAATATTGTTTTTATTTGTTCCTTTTATGGACTACATTTTTGTTATTTATAAAAACATTTTATTCAGAAAACTCACTCATGTCTAAGGAAATGTAGATAAAGAAATGTTTGCTTTCAGAAAAATTGATAAGATGGTAGTATTTGTTTGTTTGAAAAATTACATTTTAAAGCATGCCTCTAAGTTCTGTTTAAATGTTCCAATGTTGTTTTATTCAGAGTTGTTTATAAAGTTACATAAAACCACAAACTGAACATACGTTGTTGCCTTTAATAACAAAAAAATTCTTTAATTGAGGGACAGAGGGTGGGCTATAACATACTGTAAATTACGTGTACTTGTTGTGGTGAGAGGTGTTCAGTTTGGACCAAGGTCAGTGAAAGAAGCTTATTCCACAGTGCTGCTATTTCCACAATCAGTCCTCATATTTAACGCTGACAACGACAGCTATCTGTTGTAAGTACAGTGCAGACGAAGTTTTCTAGCTCATTACCATTGAAAATATCGGTCTACACGCTTCCTCTTGTTCCAACGTACTCTTATAATCACCAATCTTATACATGTATATTCTTTCCAACTCCAGGAGGAGGCGTGTTGATCTGTTCATGTAAGTTCATCTATAATTCCATAGTCTATTAAATTGATGACATTCAAAGAGAGTTGGATCGATTTACGTAGACCGATATTTACAATGGGAATGAGCCCATAGTTTCATTGGCCATGGGGACATTATTAGTTTCCGAGGAGAACGATACCTTCTCTTAAAAGTCGACAATCAATTCTGAGTTTAGTTTGTTATCAGTAATTTTTACAGAGGAAAAGTATCTGCAAAATAAAAAGCAAGAGCCCTAAGGATCAACCGAAGGATCCAAGTTTTTAATATAAATAAATCTGCCGTAGATTCACGGTGTCATGGCAAAGTCTCGCTCGGTACTCCAAGCACTATCGGTATCGGCGTTATCAAACGTTTTCCGGGTCAGTTCGAAAATTCAGAAAATGAAAAATTAAAATGAAAATGAAAAATCTAGGAACGGAGATCCCTTGTTTTGTGTAAAATGATTTCCCCTTATTTGAAGGCCCAAGAAGGTCAATGACACATGTAAAAATATACGTTTACTTCAAGAAAAATACACGAAATAAAATCAATGAAACCTTGTTGTTTTTGTTGCTTCATTTATATGCATATAAACTGTCTATCGGAAATAACATCGTAAAATATTAAAATAAAATGAAATAAAGCAAACGTTTATTATTTCTATAATCTAGTATATTTCTATATCTATTTATCCATGTCATTTCTTGATGTAAACTATNTATTCGTCTTTGTTTGCTTTGTCTTATTGTTGTTCCTCGATCTATGCATTGTTCTATTTTTCATTAAAACCAAATTTGGACGCAGTACACACACACATACACACGCGTTTATATCTGTAACATAATCATTGTAAACATTTATCACAGTGCATTGTTTGATTATTCATGTATTCATGGTGAAATCAGAAGTCCACGATTCATTTGTTATTTTCTTCAGCATTTACTCATACGGTCGCAGTTCCAGCACTGTTGTCTACAACAAGACCCCATTGAACAATTTTGAAGGTAACAGTTTGCATGCTTGCCTTATGCATTACGAGCATATAAGATAATTACCTTTTTGTTATGGCAATAGATATCAACACTAACAGTTACATGTAAGATAATTCAGATATAGGTAATAGTCTAAAATAATATCATAACTTAATCTCATTCTATATACATGTATGTCATTTTGATTTTCTTTCAGTTCACTAGCTTCAAAATGGACTTTCCTGGGGCACCTGATAATGGATACACTGACAGCTGTCTGGGAGGCAACTGGACCAGCACACCAACAAATTGTAAAGATATTTCTGCTCCAGTTCAAGATACACAAGATGTTGACTGTGACATGGGAACTAATCAGATGTTGATGCATGTTGCAGTGTCAACAGCAGTGATTCCTGAGGATACACAGACAACCAGTGGTGCCCAGCAACCTGCTGAACCATGTGGCACCACTTACCTAACAAACACACAGACAACCAGTGGTGTCCAGCAACCTGCTGAACCGTGGGCCACCAATTACCTAACAAATACACATGCAACCAATAGTGACATGAAAAATGCTGAAATGTGTGGAAACACTTATGAAACAAATGAGTTGTTGTCAAAGATCAAGCAAGAATTCCCCTTGGAATGTGATTTCATGAATGTGCCAAATGACAATCTTGAAAGTTATAAATTTTTAGAAGAAAATCATGTAAAAGAAGAAAACCATGTGTTCAATTTGATGTTGACCGAGGCTTTAAGTTCTTTTCAGTTGGGACTGGATGACTCTTTAGAAGTTCACGATGAGGTGCTAGAAACAAAAGATGTACAGCCAAAAAGAGAGCAATTCAATTGTAAACACTGTGACAAATCCTACAATTCCCAAATAAGTAGAGATTCTCATGAGAAAAGGCATCCATCAACAAAAAGATACAAAAAGAAGAAAAGAGCATCTTTCAAGAGAGCAAACGTTCAACTTCTTGCACCAAAATTTTCAGACAGCAGACAAAGCACACATACTATTCCAAGGAGTCATAAAAGCAAAAATGAATTTGTAGACAAGCAAAAAAATGGTAAAATTAGAAAAATTCAAAAGAAAAAAAATGACCCCAAAATTTGTAAAAGAAAAAGCAGTCCAGTTGACCCGCAGAGAAACAAACAGGACAAGGTGCATACTTCTACTGAAACTAGAATTCAAGTGACTTGCAACAAATGTGGGAAATCATTTGCAAGTCAGCGCTATTTAAAGATACATGACCGCTGGCACACTGGAAAAGATCTCAAAAAGTGTGAGCACTGTGGAAAGACCTTCGTATCCAACTCACATCTCAATGAACACATTGGTACAGTTCACTCTGACATCAAAAGCAGTGGAAATGATAATGGTATAAATCAAGTGAAAAAGATAAGGTGTAAAATTTGTGAAAAAAGATTTAGAAGTGAAAGTGACCTGCAGGGACACCTACAGAGTGGAGTGCATTCTGCCACGGAGATTACCAGTGGAGTGGCTTGCGAGGATTGTGGAAAAACATTCGCAAGTCTGAGGTCCTTAGAAACGCACAAACGAAGGCACACTGGAGAAAATCTCCACACGTGTGAGCAGTGTGGAAAGGTATTTGCCTCCAAGTCTCAGATCAATGCGCACATTAATAAAGTTCACAACAATTTCGAACCCCCTTGCATATGTAGCATCTGTGGCAAGACCTTCGGGCAGAAGTACATGAAGGAGCACATGAGGAGGATCCATGGAAGTGAGGGTGCCCAGAAGTTTGAGTGTTATCTTTGTGGGAAGGCTTTTTCTAAGAAATATCTAAATGAACATATGAGACAAGTGCATGGAAACCAACAATACGTAAAAAATGTTATGTGCATTTACTGTGGCAAGATGATAAGTCAGAAATACATTAAAACTCATGAAAAATTACATACTGGGGAAAATCTGCTGAAGTGTGAGCAGTGTGAGAAAACATTTGCTAAAACTTCCCATCTCAAATCACACATGGAAACCCATACGCCGGGATTTCACGTGTGCGAGATGTGTGGGAAGCAGTGCACCACAGGCTCCAACTTGAAGCGTCACATGAGGCAGCATAATGATCCGGAGTCGTACACTTGTAAGCACTGTGGTAAGGTTTGCTCAGATAAAGCTTACCTTCGTTGTCACGAGAAGATACACACGGGGGAAGGATTGTTTCACTGTGACGTCTGCAACAAGACCTTTGTCCGTTTATCACATCTACGCGATCATCAGCAATCTCACAACACTGCTGCTGTTTTAACCTGCAAGTATTGTAGCAAGGTCTTTAAAGGACAAATTGCACTGAGAAAGCATGAAATATGCCACACCAGAGAGAGGACTTTCCCATGTTTAGTATGTGGAAAGTTGTTCTTTACTGCATCCCTGTGTAGAAGTCATGAACGTAGTACACATTTTGCTAAAAAAGATTTCATGTGTAGTTACTGTGGAATGAAGTTTTCAGCTAAAGGGAGGTTACGGGATCATGAAAGAATTCACACCGGAGAAAAACCATTCCCCTGTAACTTTTGTGAGAAGACCTTCAGGTTGAAAAGAAACTGTAAGCTCCATGAAATGATGCACAATGGAACAAGAAAACACTTCTGCCAGTTCTGCAGCAAGGGTTTCTTCCTGAAGTCTCACTGTCGAAGACACGAACTACATTCTCACATGAATAGCATAGATAAGCCCTTCCATTGTCAGTACTGCCCAAAGTCATTCACTCAGCAACGAGGTGTTGATTTACATGAGCGTTTAATACATCCAAATGGACAGACTATTATTTACGACTGCAGTAAATGTGGGAAAGTATTAAAAAATAAGCGTAGTCACAGGAAACATATTCGCCACTGTCAAACGAAAGGGACGTATCAGTGCAAATTCTGCGAGGAAAGTTTGAACACTAAGCTACAACTGGTCATCCACGAAAAGTTGCACTCGGCACCGAAGCCACATGAATGCGAGGTTTGCCAGAGATGCTTCACATACAAAGTTCACCTGCGTAATCACATGAAACTTCACAAAAGGGAGAAGGATGCCCTTCAGCTTCATACACAAACAGTATCGGAGCTATGTCTTTCAGACGCATCCCTTGAAGTTGTTCAAACTTCATAGTTAAAACACAGCTTAACTAGTTGAGCATCAGACTGTGTCCACCATACATGATATAAGGAGAAAGTTTATGAAAAGAGGCCTTTAAAGGGATAATAACTCTTTGTATGAAATCTGTATTTCACAGTAAAAACATTGTGAATGACTCATAAAAATATAATGTATTCTGTTTTCCCACAAAAACGGTTGTTATAGCTATTATTCTGATATCTGAGCTTGTCTTTAGACCACTTGACCTCCATTGATGGCTATACTCTGTTAAAATCTCTTAAGAGATTTTAACAAAAAACCAAACTTTTTAGAAAAAAACCAGGGACTAACTTTGAATGTAAAAATGGATTCATTAACCATTGGTAAGTATGGGAAAATTGTTGTTTACTCCAGGAAAATTCATTTTTTGGCCAAAACGAAGAGTTATTATCACTTTAACAAAATTTACTTCCAATTTTTAACGTTACTTTTACATGGATTACATGTATATTTATTTAATTCCTTTTACAATTTTATTGGATATGGAAATCGTTTATATATAGTGTTTTTAAGCATATTGAGATATGCAGAGGTAACAAGTAAGATATTGCTGCATTCCTGGTCCCAGTCTTGGGATGAGTTGCAAGTGGTGCTTTTTTATTTATTTATTATTTTTTAAAACTATTTTTAGAACACTAGCTGCTTAGATAGGTAGATAGAATAGCTGGTTAATGAATTTTAGTACAAGTAGAGTGTTTCTACAAGGTAATGTTTAATTATTAATTAAAAAAGTTAACAGTATTGACTGTTATGTGTACTGATTAGTGAGAAAGGATTTGAAAACAGCGTAGAGATCAAACCCAACTACCTGACTGTGTATGGTCACATAAGTTTTTTTCTTACTTAGATCTGAAATCTTGAATAACTTAAAGATATGGAATTTATAGAAGTTTTAGTAATCTCTAATCATTTTCTAAGTTTGATATTTACATTGTTTAGTGCATCTTAAGTTCCACATATTTTCATCGGTGTAGGGTAATATTTCAATTTATGTAGTTTTTACTTTATCAATATATATCGTAGTGTGTGTGTGAAGATGGTGTGTAAATACAGGTAGAACAGTACTGGTATCACAGGTAGAATGGACTTAAGTATATTTCATTTAGTTTAGTATGTAAACTTGTTAGTATGCCCCAGATCTAACCTCTGTTTAGCACTAACGTCTTAAGTCACTCCCCCCCCCCTCCTCTCCGCTATATCAGTATTTAGACATGACTATTAGCAAAAGTAGAAATTTCATCATTTCTTTCAATTTGGCAAACACAAGTGGGGGATCTTCAATCCTAATAAGAATATTTTATGAATAGGTGTAAAACGTAATGATTAAGTGCAACATCATTAGTGGTACATTGTAGTATAGTTGGCAAGTATAAAATGTATAACATGCATTCTGTGGTTTTTGTTTTTGCATTCTGGATGGAAATTTAACTGCTTTAGTTGTTTAAAACACTATAATACATAATTCAAATTTGGCATTTATTCATTTGAAATCTAAACTCTACAAAGCCCATAGGTAATATGAAGCTGTTTTAATGTTGAATCCAACATATGTGTGGCATTTGTGTCCTGAACATATAAAAGTGGCTAGGAAGAAATGAAAGATGAAATTGTTATTTAATTTACATAGCTACTGGATAAAATTGTGATTATGTATTAAGTCACTTTTTTTGTTTTTGCCTTTTCTCTTCATTAAACTTTTCTTCTCTCTGACACGGTCAGTGCTTCACAGAATCTATATTGATTGGTGTAGATCAATCGCTGTAAATGGCTTAAAGAGTTTCCTACAACCAGTATAACAAACGATAACAAAACGAAAATTTTCTCTTCTTTTTACATTGCAAGAAAATGTTTCCAGTTGATGAGTAGTGCGTGATAATAATCAGTTTCATTGTTGATTGCAGAAAGAAAACATTTGATTTCAATGTTCAAGTTTAGCATCGACCCACAATGGAACGTTTGGTGAGTGTTGAGAAAGCTTAAAGGGATAACAACTGTTCTTTTTGTCCAAAAAAGAATTTTCCTGGGGTAAATGGCAATTTTCCCATACTTACCAATGGTTAATGAATCCATTTCTACATTCAAAGTTAGTCCCTGATTTTTTCTAAAGAGTTATTATCATTATAATTTTACTTATTTATTTATTTATTTATTTATTTATTTATTTGTAATAATCTCTTAAGAGATTATTACAGAGTATAGCCATTTATGGAGGTCACGTAGTCCGATGACAAGCACAGATTTCAGATTTTAATTTATAACTACCGTTTTTGTGGTAGAATAGGTTGTATTTCTATAAGTTGTTTACAATGTATTTATTGTGGAATATAGATCTCATACGAAGAGTTGTTATCCCTTTAAACTGTCATACAAATGTTGCCTCTGTTACACGTATACTTTTAAGTACTTTTATTTTGCCAACTAATAAATAAGTAGAAAAAGGAAAATATCATTTTTGCATACAGATACTAAAATTATATTCTGATCGGTGTCTGTACGTGTCGCCGCCGTCGCTGCCCGACACATGATGTTTGCCTCATAACTGCCCAACCGTATTTTTGTTTTACTTTAAATTTACTGAGTGGATTTGTTTGGTAAAAAGGCAATTTGCTTTCGAAAATCGGTATGATAGGTTTACAGTACATTTACGGTAATTATTCTGGCTTCTGTTTAGTGCCTGTTAATTCGTCAGATTTGCTGTCTAGTTAAAGACTGGCATGAATATATATTCCGTTCGAACGTGGTTTATAAGTATTGAATCTACTCCGTCACTGAATCTGAGTCTTTAATTATTTAGAAGAAATCTTAAGTACTTCAAAAATACTAACAAACTGTTTGTGCAACCGTTTCATTCTCTCTTAAGGGTTGCACACGTGCTGGGAGTCGCTGTTCAATGTTCTCCCAGGAAACACATAACGTTTCATAACGCTACCATAACGTGTTAAGGTTATATAAACGATACGGTAACTAAGGTTGTCGGCACGTTCTGTGTTTGCTGGTTGGTCGGTTTGAACAAATTGCGTGCTCAATGGTAGTAAATCATGTGGTACGCTGGTACACTATCAGACAGAATGTTCATCAGCTTTCCCGAACTCATCCACGCGTGAACTATCAGTGTCTTTGGAATAAAGCCTGTCGGAGCCCGAACGAGAAGGCTCCACTGAAAATTGCGACGTTGTTGGAGGGTTTGGTATGGCACCAGTTGTCGAAGGGACGTATGGGATCTCGCTGGAACCTTCTTCTTGTGGGTCTTCTCTGCTGTCGTTTTTATCTTTTTGAGTTGAAGATGGGCCTCCATCTGCTTCGCCTGCCGGGGAAGTTTGAATTTTCTTCCTGAATTTAAATAAGCATACGCAGCGCAGATTAATAAGTCGTTGGTATTCATACCTCATGTCTTCAGAAAAGAATAAATGAATATGTTTTGCCAGATTTTTAAACATATCGACTCTAAGAGAAATTACTTCGTAAATGGTGACATCAATCTTTTTCAATGATAGAAACTGGCCTGTAGCTTGTATCATTTAAATGTAGACACAAAAACATTCATACAGTAGGCTAAGTTTTAAGGACAACATTTGAAGGGTGGTAAAGTGACATGAACACATGACACGCGTGTCGTGTGCTTAGAATTACAGGTTATATGTCGGCACCTTTTCATCCGTATCTGAATCCACAAAGCCGTTGCTATGACAAACCCACAAAGTAAGACGACACCAGCGACAGCAGGTAGAATGATAGTGAGGCTTTGGTCAGAACCATTGGGATCCATTTCACGTGCACCTTCACCGACACTCATATTCTGAAATGTAATCAAAGTTATAATCATATACTCGAGTATGGAAAATACTGAGCACGTGACCTAAGTCCATTATTAGATTGGTAGCTAATGTGTTTTGTTTTTGTCAAAGATGGTAAAATCAGTTTTGACCGCGAATTACGTGAAGCATGTTTTTAACATCTTTTGTTTTTGATCGAAACATGACCAAACAAGCAAACATAGCAAGTGCGTTGCGCTGTTTTCTTTGTCGACCAAGGGAACACTGGAGACTCAGGCGTGGTCTCAACGGTACATACTCAGTGCAAGGTCTTACCCTTTCTGCTATCAACATCAACTCCGACATTTTAATGATGGTCAAATTTTCACCTGGAAAAAAATAACCTTACTTTTATGTCCACGTTATTCTCAATATACACTAATGAAATGAAATTTAAGAAAAAATGTAAGAAATGTCACTACATGTTTGTTCTTGAATGCTGCTTATATGATGCATTATTTTCTTTATATTGCATTTTCCTATATCTGTTGCAGCTAGCGTAAGTATGATCCTTCTTGTACAAAACCAAAATGGGCATATTAATAGATAATATCATGGTCGTTGCATCTATGATACTTGATAGAAACGTTTTTTTTTTTTAATTAGTTCATGGGTTGTGCAAACAAAACTACTAATCTTTCTGCAACTGAAATAATTCGGTATAATGGTGACTGTAAACTCCATTTCACAGGGCACATCTTTTAAAAAGCCAAAAATGTGTCACGTAGACTATATGTAAATATTGGGATAGGTTTGTTTACATCATATCTTGTTATTTGCCTAATCCAGAAGCAAAAAAAAAAAAAGATAACGCCCGCCAGTCAATTAAAATCTAAGATAGTCAGAGAAGAATTTCTTCAGCTGTGTTGTTATAAGAATGAAGTGATTTTTTCTTCAGTCAACAGCTTAATATTGAAATAGTATTTACTTTCAATATTTCGATGTCTAGCAGAACAGTTTCATCAGGGAATGAGACTATCCAGGTGAATAGGCATTAGCCTCCATTCCGGAGATATTCTTGCCCCCCAACCTATTGTCTTAGGAAAGGGAGGTAGAGGTCAGGGAGGATAGCACCATCAGGTGATTGACAGTGAACCAAGAGAAAATTACAGGAAAGTCCTGAAAGCCACCCGCATCAAGAAGAAAGGGGCCAGTCTCAACAGAAATGATGGTGCCATCCTCCCTGCTCTCTACCCCCCTTTCCCCAAGACAATAGGTGTGTGTGTGTGTGTGTGTGTGTGTGTGTGTGTGTGTGTGTGTTTGGGGGGAGGGGAGGGGGGCAAGTATATCTCCTGAATGGAGGCTATTCACCTTGATACCTCATTCCCTGATGAAGGTGTTTTGTCAGACATCGAAATATTGGAGGTAAAAATGCTTTTAAGATTAAGCTGTTGACTGAGGAATAAATTAATTCATTCTTTCAACCTAAGAGAGCCTTTAGGTAGAAGATTGTTGTCATGTAAATCTAAGTGACCTTTAATAATAAACGTAAAAATGATAAAGGTCATTAAATAAAATATAGGTACATATACCTCGTAGACACCAGACACTATCCAGAGCATAGTGGCAACTAAGACCATCAGCAAACACGAAGTGGCCTTGAATTCCTTGGCATGGGATAGTTGTACACTGGCCAGCCGCTGGAATGAACACAGCGGCAGGTTATTCCATATACAACATTGGTCAAAAAGGTTGTCCCACCTTCAGTATCATGCGCTTTTACTTATAAATAACCTCCTTGGCGGGGGTAATGATCACATCACAGGTGAAGATCGTTATAAATAGTGATTTTCATTCCAGATACCATAACTAACATGATTAGTGATACGGAAAATACAAACTAGTGGTAAAGATATCAATATTTAATACCATTTATTCACATTTATTACATGTACCCCCTCAAATCCGACGTTTCACTGTGATTTTCATAGAAGTAAAGAAACGTCCATTAAATTGAAATGACACCACCAAATGTTACCAAATTTACACACATTTGGCATTAGGGTGCGCTCGTTAAAGGCTCCTTGTATAATAGAGTTTGTGTTTACCGCGTACTGTAATTACTTCTTGTAGGTGGCGCGGCCTGCTTTCAACAAGGGTAACAATTCTGTTTTATGGAATATTGTCCCATTCTTCCGAAAGAGCTTAGGGGAGTTGGTCCAGATTATTAGGAGTTTGGTTCTCCTTTCCATTGCACACTTCAATTTATGCCACAGATGTTTAGTAAGGTTAATAACATGGCTCAAGGGTGGTTGCTCTATCCTCTGAACATTGGGTTTCTGTAACAAATCACTCAGCAGACGAGAGTTGTGAGCATGTGCATTTCCACGATGACGCCTGCAGTATTTCTGAAGTCACCTCTTGCAAATGGAGTGAGACATTTGTTGAGAACGTTTCAGTGAACTGCCCCAATAACGTTCTTTTCCGGAGAGAGCAATGCACTAAAACCATGGGCTTGGAATTCTCTCCAAACGTGGTCTGACCTGACACCTCAGGGGATATTATCCTGCAAAAACCTTCCAAAAAGCATTCTGCAACATGTCTACGGACCCTAATTTGACCATCCAAGGCATACAAGAAATACCTTGATTCTTCAGCAAAACCAACTTGTTCCTAGTGATGGTTGTCTAAGTTCTGGTAGTTCTGGGGTCACTGAACCTAACATTCTCAACTGATACCTCATTTCATCTGCAAGAGGGGACTTCGGGGGTGTTCCAGGATTCATCATGACAGCACACTTGCACACAGTTCTCATGTGGTGAGTGATTTGTGTCAGAAACCCAATGTTCTGAGGCTGGAGAAACCATCTTTGAATCCTGATAATAAACCTACTGAGAACCCATGGCATGAATTGAAGTGTGCAATCCAGAGGGGAACCAAATCACAACTAGTCCAGACCAATTCCGCCAAGCTTTTTAGGAAACATGGGGCAAAATCCCACAAAACAGAATTGTTACTCTTGTTGAAGGCGGTGGCACCGTCTACAGTAGATAATTACAGTGCGCGGTAGCCACACACACTAATAGACACGTGACCCTTAACGAGCACAATGCTAAATGTGTGTAAATTTGGTGACTTTTGGTGGTGTCATGTCAATTAACCTCCATGGCATTTCTTTACCTCCATGCATGGAAATGACAGTGGAACATCGGATTTTAGGGGGAACATGTAATAAATGTGAATAAATATGGATATCTTAACTGCTACTTTGTATTTTCTGCACCAATAATCATGTTAGTTATGGTATTGGGAATGAAAAACACTATTTATAACAAATTTTACCTGTGAGGTTATCATTTATAAATAAAAGCACATGAAATTGGGGGTGGACCAACCTTTTTGACCAATGTTGTATGTTACTTACAGCAGACCATTATCTCCCGTCGCTTAATCATTGCCCAGGCTAAATGAATTACGATCAGATTTACTCTAAATATTTCAAATCAAAATTGATGAATTTGAAATTGTACACGCAACATATTTTACCGACGTGAATATTAACGAGGAGTTTCATGTGTTAATTCTTAGCTTCACAATCTCTGGTATATGGTACTACTTGTGCTAGAATTATTAATTGTTAGCACAAATCCATGAAGTGCATGTCAGACGTGCTTCGCGAATATCAACCTGAGGACCAATTACACTCTACAAGGGTCACAGATGGATTTTTTCACTTGATATTTATAGATGAGTCTCTTACTAATTAATGGCTTAAATGTCTGTTGTTAAACAAAAAGTGCACATAATTAATGTACGTTACGAATGAAAAGTCGTGCTACGTGAATGCCTCTGGCTAAATCATGGCACAAATGTCTGTTGTTAAGGAAAAGTGCACATTATTAATCTGCAGCCCTGGTAGAGGGTAAGAACTCACCGTCTGCGGTGTCATTGCATCCCACTACCTCCACCATCCCCGTGCAGTTCTGTCCAGGATGTGCCCGGAGAGCTTGCCATGAATTATATACAAATATGGTCTGAACTGACCGCACGATGTTCCCACACCCGTCCTGCACGAGCCACGTGCGCTTGATGTCCACCCCACAACCATTGTCATTGGTCATATCTGTGTAGTTGACAGTTATATTACTATACACATTGCACCGTTCAGAGCCTTTCACGTTTGGTGAACTAAGTTGTCCCATCAGGTAAAAAGCCATTGATGCATTACCTGAAATGGTATAAAGAAATTGGTATAAATATCAAACTTTAATGTGTGGAAAGCCATTTATAGATAAGTTGGCCGCAATATCAAACCTTCATGGATGGAATTGAAGACAAGAGACTGAAAAACTAAGATACGTTCATACTTTCAAAATCATACTTGACTTTTCTTTACCTGACACGATGGCTGTATCTTTAGGAAAGGCCACCTCCGGCGGCAAGGAAGACAAATCCTCATCAATTACGCCATCGTCGTCATCGTCAATACCATTAAACAGTTCTTCGTCAATTTTCATGTCACAGTCGTTATCAACGCCATCTGCCGGCTGACCAGTATTTATCACACACTCAGTCAAGTCCAGGTTTGCCAGTCTCAGTCCTCCTGGGTAGCCATAAGAAACGTATTTGGCAAACCCGTAGGAGAATACTGAGAAAGTCTGGATAGGGGAAATATGCTCTATGCGGTGTGTGCCCGCAGTGATGTTCAGCTGAGCAGCAGTAAAGTCTGTTCCGGGAATGGCAAGCCATGTAACACCACTGAGAGCGGCTCCATCAACTCTAAGGTTTTCTTTAGAACTGTTCTTGATGACTATGTTGACGAAGTTTTTGTAAACTTTGTCAGGAAGATTGGCGGTAGCGATGGTGTAACTGGATGAGAATTGTTCTATAGCAGGCACAACCATCATGTAAGGATCACTTTCTAGATTATCTGTTCCTTGGCTCTGCGTAAACTGCAACACCATAATGGGCTTACTGGCATTGAGAAACACAGGAGCGTTCTTCAATACCTTAAATTCATAGAACTCTGATCTATTAAGCAACAAACGCGGGACACCCGTTAAGTCGACAACGGTGTCATCAGTACTGCCTACAATGCGGACAATATCCCCACTTTGCCGGTAAGCTGACGGAACAACTGTGAACGTATAGCCCCATCTATCGACTGGATAAATCTGTTCCACCACATGATCACAGGCACCAACTCCACAAGGAATATTAGTGCACTTATTGCCTGACAATACCGCCAGTGGTTTTGTCGAATTGATTCTCGTACCTGTAATGTCGCTAGAGGACTGGAGTTGAATGGTCTCAAGTCTGTTCAGATTGATTTCTGTTTTAAATTTGGAACTTGCGACGCGGCCCATAACTACGATATCCGTGCCACTGGCAGGAGTAATTTCTATGTGCGTATTGTTGTGAACGCCAACGAGTCCTACAAGCGCAGGTAAAGAATTTGAGCAGGCTTTGTAGCTACCAGCAATGTACTCCTGCCCAAGAACATCCACAGGGAGAGCTAGAAATGCGTCCAAACTATAAGATTCTGCATTGGAACCATAGACAATAAACTCTTCGTCTGCAGACAAATGGAGACCTTTGTACTCTGTGCTCGTGCTCTTCATTACAAAACTATTAGGAATTTCAACCCTTGTTATTAAGCCTCTACGTACGTTGGCTGTTCTACTCCGAAGTGGAAGGCGGTAGAGGTAGGATGAATGAGCAGATATATGAACTTGGATAGGAGACGGGTAGTTGGTTGTAAGTAATAGATTCAGACTGACTGCACTTGCGAACGCATTGTCCATGAAAGCGATGATGAATTCTTTGCCGCTATTATCAGGAACATCTAAAATGAAAATGAGGGTGAGCTTAATTTTGTTAAAAGACTCATGTTTTCAGCATAATACTTACAATTTTGACTTGATAAATGGTGCAAACACTTTAATACCCATGCCCAAAAATATACACAAGGAGAGCTACTAATGCAGATTCTCCATCAGCTGTTAAACGGACACCTTTGGGATCTATGTGCGAGTTCTTCATTGCGAAAATGGCAAAAATATTTCCACTCGTTTTAAATTAAAGATACACACACAGGACAATAGAAGTGTCACCCCCTGAATCAGAGTAATGAAAGTTATAATGCCTGGTCTACTTATAATGTGACTAATGAGTATAAAACCGCTGTACCATGGAATTGCATTGTTGGTCTTTTTGTGAAATTTGATGTTAATAAAATCATACCAGGAGCATATCATTCCACTGTCATTTATCTCTCCCAAAGTGTTTGTTCAATAGGGGTGACACTTCTATTGTACAGTGTGTGTACTGCAGTAAGGAAAGGTGTGCTGAACGGAATAGGGCAATTATATTTCCAAATGTGGTAGAGATACTTATTATTGAACTTGAATAAAAAAATCATATATTGGCAATCTTAATGTTACCTTAAATTTGACCTGGGGCCTAGTCTCCACCATGAGCTTTACTTAGTAAATTTCCCATTTGTTATACCTCCAAAGCTTGCATATATATATATATATATATATATATATATATATATATATATATATATATATATATATATATATGTACATTAGTTATAATTGAACTTAAATAGGAAGTTGTATATTGGCAATCGAAATGTTACCTTGAATTTGACTTAATTTTCACCGTGAACTTAACTTTGAAAATTTCCTGACCCTTATATCCCCAAAACTGACCCTTATATCCCCAATACACCCATTGTTATTATTGTACTTGAATAAAAAAAAAATGAAATATTGGCAATCTTAATGTAACCTTTAATTTGACCTTGGACCTACAATCCATCATGAACCGAACTTCGCAAATTAGCAAAGATACACCCGAAGTAACTATTGCACTTGGATAGGAAATAATATATTTTAATGCGACCTTGAATTTGACTACTTTTCCAAATAAAATGCACTAGCCATATTTCTCTACAACTAATACAAATAACTATTTAATTTGAATGAGCTTAATCTCGATGTTAACTTGGTGTTAATCTTGGTGTTAAGGATCGTTCAAAAATGCATCAGAAATTGAAAATAACCGCCTTTGTGCATCACTATTTGCTTCTATGTCCGTATATTTTTATAGCTTTGCTGCTTGTTTCAATATTATGTTAAAGTTAAAGTTGTTAACGAATTACTTAGTGACCGATTCGGTTTTTCTTCACCTTAAAATGTAAACAGTATTTGGTTATAGCAAACTATACATATATTCTAAAAGAAAAAAAAGAAACCAAGGCATTTTTATTCAAAGCAATTAAGAAAACAGCAATTTCTAAATCGAAAGAACGTTTTTAGTGTGTGTGTTGGGGAGGGATACGTATGGATTGGAGAAAGTCTCCCTGTCTGGCATATGTCAATGGTGACAGGTATGGCGTCTGAGTGTGGCAATTGAATAAATATACGTGTCTAGAAATTCCCCTTTCATTCAGTTTTTTTTTCTTGAAACGGATTATCATCCAAGTCCGCTGAGAAGTCCCCTCTTTCAACCTCAAACTTTTCGTAATACTGATTGACAGCGCCACTTTGTGTGTGTCGCCTATCAGTAGCAATGGTTGGTTGAAAGTGGTATCTGGAAATTTTCACACCTGTCTTCCATCCCGAATATCGGATGAATAAAAGTCGCTCAAGTCAGTTGACTACATGATTTTAGTAGTAGTAGGAATAGTTGTATTTAATGCAAGTTAGAGAATTGAATAGACAACAAATGACTTCACGAGGATTTAAACCTAGTAAGAAAAGTGCATACGTTGTTATCAAGAGTTTGGAAACTCATCTTTCAGTATATAATGACAGCTTGGTTTCATAGCTGAACATGCTGGTTTCCTCCACTTTGAGGTGGCATCAGCCCTTTTTACTCACCGCGTAGCTCATTTACTTCCAGACGTTGCGAAATAATGCATGTTTAAAGCTCGGTGTTTACAAAATGAACTTCCAATTTGTATATTTTGATAAAGAAATCATTAGCTGGGCATGTATTCTGAAGGATATACACCGTTCAAGCCATTCTAATAGTGTGTTACAAACCCTTGAAGACATTCCGCCTAATTAAGACCATCAAGAATTGTCAATTTAAAAATAATATAACATTTGAAAACATTGAAAACAAATATGGCCGTTTGTAATTATCAACTTTTAAAATATCATCATTTCGCTTACAACAATCTTTTTGATCGGTTCGCCTGGGGGGGGGGGGACTGAATTTTATGTTAAATCTATATTGACTGCACAGGCATTCAAATGATTAATGCAGTCTTATAAATGAAAAAGCCTACCTTTGTTGCAGTTCACCAACAATCCAAATGAAAGCAAGCAAAAAACAACGATTAACATTTCCATTCTTTACGCCGCTAGGTGACTTCTCTTTTGGCCCGTCCAGGAAAATTGTCGGCGGTTAATCACCTGTTTTCAGCACTTATACATAATTTCTACAGAGTATATGTAAAATACGTGAACATTTTATTCTAATAATTTCTTTTCGTGTGAGAAATTGAATTATTAAATATTGACGTATTTAATGACAAGTTAAAAGAGTAGTGGACATGTAAGAGGTAATGAGAAGAGCGTGTTTGCAGATATGTTGATATAATACAATATGCACAGCTTATATCAATATATCTGCAAGCAAGTCTTTTCTCATTGTTTCTTACATGTCCACTGTTGTTTTAATTCGTCATTCAATATAAAGCAGACTTGTCAAAGATACATGAACTTGCGAGACACTACATACCGCGGTACCAGTCAGCTACATCTCTTCATAAATTATATCAGTCGCTGATAAGACGTAGATACGGCATACTGTACTTGAATGTGCATTTTGAACCAATTTTAACACAATTGGGATGTGATGAAAATCATCTTCACAAAATGTCACCATTGTTTTTTTATCAGCGGTTGGATCAAAGAAGGGTCAATAAAGCTGTGCGGCACATGTCGCTGCTATCTCGTTCCTGGCGATAACTTTGAGTCTCGCGGGACCCTGAGCTCCTGGATGATTCACGGACTTGCTTCTTCTCCAGCAGCAGTGCAGTAGACCTATGCCACTAAGATATGATGTTACGTGTAGGGTGGGGTGGGTGGGGTACGGTGGGGTGCCCAACCCTTTTCCCCAGTACCTACTCAGAATATCCAAAACAAAATTACCCCAGCCTAAACTGCCAATTATCAATCAGATACAACAGCAGTCTATTCAATTCGATTTCATACGATGCCATTGGTTACTATCTAATCATCATTACAAAATAAACCATGTTTTTTTTTTTTTTTGCTTTATTATTTTAAGTTTTGTGTATAATTTATAAAGCCGACAAATACTGTTTAAGAACTTCTTCAGCCATACCAACAGGGATGTATTATTACTACTTTCACGATCAAGCATTTACTTTTAGAACTTTTTGTTTCAGAGGAAAAAAGCTAACAAATTTTATAGTGAAAGGGTATATACAGTATATGCACCAAATTTATGGAATTTTCACCTATTGAAATAAGAACTGCAAATGACTGGAGGAAATTCAAGTAACTTTTTAAGTTTCACATTGTAATCAAATAAAAGTAATTGATATATTAAAGGGATAATAGCTCTTCGTATGAGATTTATATTTCACAATAAAAACATTGTGAATAACTCATAGAAATATAATATATTCTGTTTTACCACAAAAACGGCAGTTATAGCTATTATTCTGATATCAGAGCTTGTCTTTAGACCACGTGACCTCCTTTGATGGCTATACTCTGTTAAAATCTCTTAAGAGATTTTAACAAAAAAACCTAACTTTTTTAAAAAAAAAAAAAAAAAAAAAAAAAAAAAAAAAAAAAAAAAACCGGGACTAACTTTGAATGTAAAAATGGATTCATTAATCATTGGTAAGTATGGGGAAATTGTTGTTTACTCCAGGAAAATTAATTTTTTGGCCAAAATGAAGAGTTATTATAACTTTAAGGTGACTGATAAGTATGGTTGTTTAAATTCTTCCATCTTTTATACATGTACCGTACTTAATTATTATTATAATTAGTAACTAGGTAGATTGATGGAGGGATGAAATTTCTAGTCAAACACTTGTGTGTATTAGGTGACTAAGTATACTAGATATTAATGTCTCTTGTGGGTAGTTAGGTTGTTACAGTATTACTGGTTTAGTTACTGATTATGTATACTTTAGATAACATAAAAGGTATTCACAAAGCGCTTTTGCTGATGTTGGTGGGTACGTTAAGGGTACAACGCAGCTATTGCGAGTGTTCCACTTTGAGGATGTGCTTATTGCTCTTTAGTTAATGATGGGCGACTGAATTTCTAGTAGTATACATACGGACACCGTAATAAGGGATACTTCACTTTAATAGTCTTAAAAGAGGGAGCAGAGCAATTTTAACCCCCCTTCCCTCTTCCAGGCAATATGAAAAGCTGATGATGTTAAAAAACACCCACACATATAAAGTCCTCCCCCCCCCGTCTCACCTAGCGTCTCACCTGCTGCAGTGTCCCTCGAGTTGTTTTTAAACAAATAAATGTTGACTTGCTGATGCCCGTCACATCAAACATTGAACCATGATAAGAGATTAGTATATACGAATTAATCTCTTTATGTACTATATACTGTGTGAAAGCCCTAAAAAATAACAGAAAAAATAACGTAGCCAAAGGCTAGGAAATGCCTTCAAAATATACTTTTAACAGTTATAATCAAATTCAAATTACGGCCACTATCTATCCACTGCCTGAAGGCAAAGCTAACACCTGTCATTGGTCAATATATCATTGTAGTTTGGGAGAAAAACGTGAAAAGAAGACTTCGGCTGATTTGCTATTACTATTATAATATAGATAAATGGAGTCCAATGAGTGCAATCTTGAAATCACTGTTTAATTATTTAATATAAATAAATAATTTTGCTTGTGAGTAAATATTTTGCTAATAAGGCTGACCATAATTTTCATCTCATGGGTAACAATTCCTTAAAGGTACTGTAAGGGATTTTAGTCATCCAGATGCCGCAAATAAGTTTTTTCTTGCATATTATTATTATTATTATTCAATAATGCATCTACGTTTGTGCTGATGAAAAACAATAAAAATCTATAAAAATGTATAATGTTTATATGTAGTCGTCAGCAGCTACGCTTTCTCTGAGGAATACCAGATTGGTTTAACCTCTATTATGAATGGAAGGCCATAGGTGGACAGAACTGCAACCATGAGCGCGATTTCCCAACTCGCAGTCTTCAGTTTATCTTTCCTGAACTTGACATAAAACATGTAATCTTCTTTCAAAAAAAAAAAAATGAAGAAAAATTCTTGCTTAATTAGAAAAAAGATATGCCCCAACGACGTACATGACGGCAATGAAATTGTCTGGATCATTCCTAGCAGCCGACAACTTTTCTTGTTTTGGAAATCGTTTTCTCAAAAGAAAACCTTGACGTGGGAGAAGAATCAAAAGCCTGTTGTTGACTGTTCCTCTTTGTCGGGTTTTTGCCACTTTACTCAAGGAATTTTGTTCACTTCCGTAACTTAAAAATTGTATCGATAGATCAGCCGGTAAATGCTTCAGCCAGCTGTATAGAATTTATTAATACAATTATCACAGTAAAGTAGTAACGTTAGTGCAATTAGTTTCTGAAAATGAACACGTTGCAAATATAACTGGAATTAAAGTAGAGGGTAATTGTGAGCTTTCTTGGCTGGGAACATTCTCGGCAGCAACAGCCGTCTCCAAGTATTGCGTTGTTAGGATGGGGCGGGTACAGTCAAACTGTAGGAACTACAGACTGCATTTTACGGATGGGCAAACACATGGGGTGGGAGTTTGTGCAGAAATCAAGCTTTTTGGAATTAACAAAATGGTGGAATTTACTAAGCCTTCCATTGTTAAACGGCTGTTTGTTTTGATTCAATTTGCTTAGTAATGACGTAAAATGATTCATTGTTTAGTGTATGTATTAAATAAAAAAATAGCGGACTTTGCCAAAACGACCTTTATTTTGCTCATTTTTTAGGTATTCCATTTGTATTTATACTGTTTAAGTGTAGGATCATGTCCCCCCAGCAAATCCCTTAATCCATACTTTTCGTATGTCCCAAACAAATAATACATATTTGTCCCAGGTCTAAACTAGTCTTGCATTCACACTGTTTATGTGTCTTTGATTGCGAAAAAATCCTGATAACTTGAAAAAATACAAACAGATTATGCAACCGTTTCATTCTCTCTTTAAGGGTGGCAGGCGTGCTGGAAGCCGCTGTGGAATGTTTTGATCGGTTTGATCAAATGGCCTGCTCACTGGTGGTAAATCATGTGGCACGGTGGCGCCACCAGTAGCCGAGACGTGACGCCTATTATCAGAAACAGTATGTTCGCCAGCTTTTCCAAACTGATCCTCGTGTAAACTGTCTGTGTCTTTTGATTGAAGCTTGTCGGAGCTCGAATGAGAAGGATTAGTTGAAAATTGCTTCAGTGTCGGGGGGATGGGTATGGCACCAGTTGCCGGAGGGACGTACGGAGTCTCACTGCAACCTTCTTCTTCTTGTGGGTTTTCTCTGTTGTCGTTTTTATCTTTTTGAGTTGAAGATGGGTCTCCATTTTCCTCGCCTACTGGGGAAGTTTGAATTTTCCTCCTGAATATAAATGTACATAAACAGGTCAATCAATCATTGGTATACGCACTATGCGTCTTCATGAAAGAATAGGTGAATAGGTTCTGCCAGACTTTTAAGCATATCAACTGTTACAGAAACTATACTTTGTAAATGGCGACCTCAACCTATTGAAATGATAGTTAGAGATTGGCCCACAGCTTGCATTGTTTAAATGTACATTGTACACGGAAGCGGCTCCATCAACATACATGTACAATATAACATTCATATAGTGAGTATGAAGGGCACAACTTGAAGAGTGGTCAAGTGATCATGGCATGAACGCATGGGGAGCGTCTCGATAGTCCGAAGGTTCAATATTGGTCTGAAAAATGGTAACATTTTCATCGGTTTTTTTATCGAAGGTTCATTGGTCTGAATGTTCTATAATTAACATTCAGACCAATGGACCTTCGGACTATTGAACCTTCGGACTATTGCTACGGCGACAACACATGCATGTCACTTGCTTAAACAGGAGCGCAATTTCAGTGCTTGCCATTTGTGCTATTTTCCGTCAATATAAGTCTGCAAATATGTAAAGCTAACATCAGAAATAAAAAGAATTTCAAGTAATTAGTCTTCACCTTTTCTTTCGTTTCAAAACCCACAAGGCCGTTGCTATGACAACCCGCAGAGCAAGATGACACCGGTGACAGCGGGTAGAATTATAGTGAGACCTTGTACAGAACCTTCGGGATTCATTTCACGTGCAGCTCCACCGCCACTGTCATTCTGAAAGGTGAACAAAGTTAAAATCATATACGTGAAAAATATCAGACCCGTGACGTAAAGTTCATTATGAAATCCGCAGTGTATGCTGATGTGTTATGTTGTTATAGATGGTGATATCGGTTTTAAAACTTCTGATATGAACAAATGACCACACAAATAATCATGAAAAAGAATTTAACAGTATATATAATATATATAAAAATATATTGATTGCATGTCTCGGCCAAAATTCTAACAAAAAATCATTAGATATTTCTTTTAAAAAGACAACTTACAGTCCCTGTAGACGTAATTCCCAGCCATGTCTTAGTCGTAGTTTCAACAGTGGGATTGCCAGTGTGTTGCTGCGTTTTCCCTGTCGACAAAGTCAACATCGTAGACTCAGGCGTTGTTTCAACAGTGGGATAGCCAGTGTGTTGCTGCGTTTTCCCTGTCGACAAAGTCAACATCGTAGACTCAGGCGTTGTTTCAACAGTGGGATTGCCAGTGCGTTGCCCCTTTTTCCCTGTCGACCAAGTCAACACCGGAGACTCAGGTGTAGTTTCAACAGTGGGATTGCCAGTGTGTTGCCCCTTTTTCCCTGTCGACCAAGTCAACATCGGAGACTCGGGTGTAGTTGCAACAGTGGGATTGCCAGTGTGTTGCCCCTTTTTCCCTGTCGACCAAGTCAACACCGAAGACTCAGGCGTGGTTTCAACGGCTAAATAGTCGGTGCTAGGTCGTACTCTTTCTGTCGTCAACATCAACTCCGGCATTTCAGTGGTGGTCCAATTTTCACCTAGAAAAAATAATCTCGCTGTTATGTCCACATTTTACCGTCAATATTCACTTATTAAATAAAGATATGAGAAATATCATCACATGTATGCTCTTATATGATGCATTTTTTTCTTTAAATATGTTTTTCTTTTATATCTTGCAGTTAGTCCAAAGTATGATCCTTATTGCAAAGAACCAAAAATCATCATAATCGTGTCATCTATGATACTTGATCGAAACAATTTTTTTCATTAATTCATAGGTTGAGTGAACAGAAAATCTTTCTGCAAGGGAAACATGTCAATATAATAGTGACTGTAAACTCCATTTCTAAGTCTCAGTCTTCAAACCATGATTGTGTAACGCAGTTGGTAGCAAGATGAGCTTTTACATAACATTTAGTAATTAAAACTTCTGTGTAATAGACCAATGCCACACCTGGCTTCCTGTGAATATATTAGTCACACCGCTGTCATCTCTATTTTTATCTCGGATTTTCTGCAAGAGCAATTCCAAGTGATTATCCTTTAATCTCTCAAAGGTACAGAGAAATCTTAAGCTATCTTGAAAGTCGGTGTTGGACGGTGCTACCTTAACTGAAGATGCAATTGTGACCATCGAGCCTTATGAGATTATACATTCGAAGGGCCGCACACGTATTATAGTAAGCGCCCAGTATTATGTTTATTAATCATCAATTACGGGTGAAAGTATTGTTTTATCAACGAGCATAATATAGAATAGAAGTTTAAGGCCAAGTAGCCAGTATAACTAGTAACTGTTTATATAAAGAGAATTATCCTGTCACCATCAGGCACGGTAAACAGTGACCTCACCCTCAAAATTCAGTATAAAGGGCGTCCCGATTTCTACACCAGAGAACTAACGCTAGACCGATCCCAGGGACGTCAGAGTGACCAGCAACGCCGAGAGCACGAGAGGGAGACTGAGGACTGAGGACGGCCGGGTCAATCAGAGCCTAGATCGAGGGAACGGTTGGGTCACTGTCTTACCGTAGCGCTGTGCCTACCTGAACTAGATGTCCCTGTATATGTAACGGGTTAAAGTAATAAACTGTATTAATAGGGAAACCTATCCTAGACTGTTGTGTCATTCTTACGAACCTCCGCGCACACGCCAAACAACCGCACCGACCCCGTTACAAAAGTGGTGGAGAAACCTGTTGTTTCCAGACCTCCCTGCCTGTTTCAGATGTCAGCGAGGCCAGAGAACTATTGGTCAACGCCTTCCGCAAATACCAGGCTTCGAACGTCAGGTAAGAAAGTGTCGTTAACAGCACTTAAACAGTCGTTCCCCACACCTCGTGAACCCAACTCACCAACGTCTACCTCCCGTTCCCGCTCCTCGTCTCCAGACCTATCAAGCCTTTTTCAACCACAGCCAACAACCAGCGGTAAAACAACTACCGACAACCCTGTTGATCCGCCAACGATCTCAGTTGAAGCTCCTCAACCACCTTCAGAGCAAGATTTAGAATCAGCTGCTTCGTCAGATACAGAAAGTGATAGAGACTCGACAACTTCCGTCACCTCGTTATCTTCCGCTCCGTCAACCCCTCCTCCGCCCACCTACGATATGTCGTCAGATTTAAGCTTGTTGCCTGAAAAATTCCATGGCACTCAAAATGAGGACCCTGATCGTTGGTTGTCGCACTTTATGAACTATGCAAAGTTTAAAGGCTTAACAGACGCACAGCAACGTTCATCGTTTCCTCTACTTCTTCGAAACGCTGCCCTAGATTGGTTTGATACGCTCTCTGACGATGAGAAAAACACAATGGACAACATCGCTGAATCCTTCAAAACTAGGTTCCAGCCGACAGCGAGTTCAAAGTGGGCTACTGTTTCTAGCTTATTTCAGCGTTGCCAGAAACCGTCACAGGCAGTACAAGACTACATTGCTGAGGTACGTAGGGAAGCGCAAAAAGTAAAATTACCAGATGAGCAAACTATACAGGCCATTCTTCATGGCCTACTGCCTGAGATTCGACCGTTCGTAGCACAGCACGAGCCTAAAACCTTTGAAGATCTAATCGCTCGCGCTCGACAGGCCGAAACAGCGGTTCAACCCTCAGCTTCCGCTGCGACTTTAACAGCCCTGGGTACACAGCTGACTGAAATCAACAACAAAATCTCTCAGTTAGCCACGCCGCAGCCCAACTCCGCACAGTTGAACCCTATACATGCTCCAAATGACAGACCAAGACCTTCAGAGTACCGATCAGCGCCCCACCCCGGTGTTCCTTTCCGCGACTACGAGTTACGCCCACGTGTTCCTCAAGCGCAGCGAAATCAGACGATGCCTCCACGTCAACAGACACGCCAATGGAATCAACGCTATAATAACCAGAAACGGACTCCATGTTCTGGTTGCGGTGGTGAGTTTCATTTACGTAGATTCTGTCCTGCTTTTCATTTAACATGTAGAAATTGCGGTAAAGTTGGTCATTTGGCGAAAGTGTGTAGGTCATCTAAGAAACAATGACGAGTAGAGTCGCAAGAACAGGCTGGATCTATTGGTACGATATCGGAAAAATCTTTACAAAATTCTCTTTTTATTACAATCAAAAACAAAAAGTTCAATGGTCTTCTTGACACTGGCGCTAGCATCAGTTGTGTTTCCAAACAAACGTTTCAAACTTTAGGCATTCCTTTTTCTGACCTTGCCCCTCCCTCTAAAATTACAACAGTAAGTGGAGTGAGTGGCGACGCGCAAACAATTTTGGGCCTTGCATGTCTCAAATTTTTCATCGGTAAAGTGGAATATACCCATACTTTTTGCGTTGTTCCAATATTACCCCGACCTTTTATTATTGGCTTGGATTTTCTGCATGACCATAGTGCAGTGATTGATTTACAAACACATGAATTGACTCTACGCGATCCCGATAGCACGGTATGTTTGACGATTTCAGACAATTTAGGACTTGCTAGATCAAAATCTACTGTGACCGTGGAGCCTTTCACGGAACGGTTAGTGCAAGTTCAGGTTTCCCGCATACGTCCTGACAAAGGTGGCTCGACGCTTGTTCTTTTAGAACCGTCCTCAAATTTGAATACTATTTTAGGTGCCTCTACCATCAATACCTTGACTAACAGTCACTGTCATTACCGCGTTGCTAACACTACGCCTTATAGTTATACAATCTATGCAAACTCCATTGTGGCTAAAGTGTCACGCATAAGCGCAGGTAATTTGCACCACCTTGACTTCACTCCCACTCAGCCCCCTACCATTAAACCGATCAGTGAGGAAGATAAGAAAGCGGCCTTAGAACTTAAAATCCCCTTTGAGTTATCTCATCTCACATCTGATCAACAGGACCAATTATTGTCACTCATAGGTAGCAATAGAGATGTGTTTGCTACAAATTTGTCTGAAATAGGTCATGTGCCCGTTTACAAACATACTATTGATACCGGTGATCATCCCCCAATCACCCAAAGGTTTTATAGAACAACTCCTCAAGCAAAAGCTGAAATTGATCGCCAGATAAATGAAATGCTGCATCATGATATCATTGAACCTTCCACCTCTCCTTGGTCTTCACCTGTTATTTTGGTACGCAAGAAACAAGGTGACTTTCGATTTGCAATTGATTATCGGAAATTGAATGCTGTTACTAAATCAATAAGCTTTCCTCTTCCACGGTTAGAGGACATTTTTGACTCGATAGCTGATTCCAAGGCAACTTACTTTTCCTTAGTTGACATCAATACAGCATTTTGGACCATAGCGTTATCAGACGACTCTAAAGAAAAATCATCGTTTGTCACGCATAGTGGTCAATATCAGTTCAAACGTTTACCGTTTGGGCTGAAAAATGCTCCAGCAAGCTATCAATATCTAGTGAGTAACATATTTCGAAACATGAATTGGAAAAATGTCATCATTTACATCGATGATATTCTTTGTTTTTCAAAAACATTCGAAGATCACCTGGCACATCTGCAAGAAATGTTTCACATTTTGAGACAGGCAAACCTGAAGTTAAAGCCCTCTAAATGTTCATTTTGTGTCCCAAAAGTTTTGTATCTTGGACATAATTTATCTCGAGATGGAATTCAGGTAGATTCTTCAAAGACAGAAGCAGTTCAGTCCTTTCCTACCCCCACTAATGTCAAACAAGTCCGTAGTTTCTTGGGCTTAACGACATGGTATCGCCGTTTTATCAAAGGTTACAGCCATATTGCAAAGCCTTTAAACGGTTTACTTCATAAAGAAGTAAAATTTCAGTGGACCAAGGAATGCGACACTGCTTTCAAAACGCTAAAACAGGCGTTAGTAAACCCTCCAATTCTCAAATTTCCCGACATGTCAAAACCCTTTATTTTGACAACAGATGCCTCTGGGCATTCACTCGGATACATCCTGGGTCAGTTAGATGATAAGGGACGTGAATGTGCAATTAGTTACGGTGGCCGATCTTTATCGGCGTCTGAACAACTGTACCCGATTACACAACTTGAGTGTCTAGCAGTCGTAGAAGGTGTTAAAGCTTTCCATGTTTATCTGTCTAGTCAACCTTTTACGATCTATACCGATCACCAAGCACTTAAATGGCTTAAGCAAATCAAACATTCTTCACCCCGTTTGATCAGATGGGCTCTTGCTCTGCAGGAATACGATTATACAATCGTACACCGTGCAGGTAATAAAAATCCCGCTGACGCATTGTCACGGCGCACTTACCAAAGGTCTGAGCCTATTCAAGCTATTACAGCCCTGCCTTCGGTTGACTCAACACGAGAAATTAACACAAAATTTATTCATGATATAGGCCCCACGAAAACAGATGCTCCAGTTCACATTATTCAACATATCATTGCCACCTCAGAGCCTGATGTTTTCACCATTCTTCCCTCTGTGGAAAAAGAACAATTATCCCAATTGGCCCAAATGCAACGACAATGCGATGACTTCAAACATATCATTGCATATTTGCTAAATGGCACTCTCCCAGATGACGCCAAATTGGCGAGAAAGACAATTTACGAATCTGATCAATACATTATGGATAAGGACCTCCTTTTTCATATTTATCAACCTCGTTCTAGAACGTCCGGCACAGAACGAAATATCATACGCCAATTAGCGGTGCCCACTCAATACAGAGATGACGTTTTACAAGCCTACCATGATAGCCTAGCGTCTGGCGCTCACTTTGCGTTTGACAGAAGTTATCAGTTGATCAGAAACAGATTCTATTGGCCCCGCATGTATACTGAAATACTTCAGTATGTTAAAACATGCGACTCATGTCAAAAGGCAAAACGTCACCATGGCCAAAGACCCGCTCCTCTTCAGCCACTCCCAATAACAGGTGTATGGGACAGACTTCACATGGACATATTAGTTATGCCCAAATCACGTGAAGGTTACAAGTACATTCTTTTACTTGTCTGTTCTTTTTCGGCTTGGCCTGAAGCTTTTCCATTAAAGACCCAGACAGCAGAGGAAGTAGCTCGAATTCTTTACTCTGAGATTTTTTGTAGATATGGAGCACCCAAGGTCATAGTCACTGACCGCGGACGTAATTTTACGTCCCTGCTGATACAGACACTGAGTGAGTTATTTCATGTCAAAAGGGCGTTAACAAGCAGTTTTCACCCTGCCAGCAACAGTGCTGTAGAGAGACAGAATTCCGCCCTAGCCCAATCGATTAGAATATATTGCAATCAAAATCAAGACGATTGGCCACAGATTCTCCCAGGGGTACTCATGGCATTACGTGCTACACCTGCAACGCAGTCTACTGAATTTTCACCGTTCTATTTGATGTACGGAAAAGAAATGAATACTCCGCTGGAGTCACTTTTAAAACCTCCAGATTCCTTACCGAAATCAGTAGAAGACTATATAGAAAATATTCAGAAAAACTTGGAGTTAGCACGTCAAATTGCCCATGACAACAGAACGCAAGCGCAACAGAAATATACGCGCTTATATGATCGCACGGCAGCCCCTCCCGCCTTTCACATAGGTGACAGAGTCTTACTAAAATGGTCACGTGTCAAGAAGGGCCGAAGCCCTAAACTGACGGCTAAATTTGTAGGTCCTTACTATATTACAGATCGTGTCTCTAGTTACACATTCAAGTTACGCGACTGTAGCACAAACAAACTTCACCCGTCACCTGTACATGCGAACAGACTGAAATTGTATCACGACCCTGAAGACCGTCCGCTTAGACCACGAGCTCCTTTACCAGAGCCTGTTCACGACGAAAATGAATTACCACAAAACGATTCGAACCCCCCTGAAGCTCAAAACGTTACACCCCCTACTGAGCAACAACAAATTGTCCCAGATCCAGATGAATGGTTTGAAGTCGAGAAACTTCTCAAATGCAAACCCATTAGAGGTGTTAAGCATTATTTGGTGAAATGGAAAGGCGATTACCCTCCATCATGGGAGCCTCATTCCAACGTTTCTCAAGCTTTGATACGGGAATTTCATGTTAACAAAACGCTTCAAGGCAAACCACGTAAAAGATGAATTCATTCGAAATAATTACTATTCATAAAGTCGGCGTCACGTGTTCCCATTGATTACACGTCTACGATATATTCTAGTATGTTTCACCAAAGAAATTTCTATCGTATCAACCCAGATATTCAGTATCAATGTTTTATATACTGACACGTACGGACACCCAATGTCATTTGTACGACAGCGAAATCCACACACATAATAAAATTAAGATTCGACAGCGCTTATCAATTATGTCAATCATCGTGCATATGTTATGACCGGTCATACAATACTACGCGAAGTAACCGATTGCAATAACCATCTCATCAAGGCGCCTCCTTTCTTTACTTTAAACTCTTTTTTTTCTCTCTTCAACAGATGAGATGGATATATGCAACGGCAATGCTTCGACATATGCGACATTCAAGGAATTAATGAAGTCACTACGACTTTTGTCCGTGGTGCTAGTCATCGGCATGATCACAGTCAGCCAGACTACTGCACTCAACCTCGACAATGACGTCATCCATAGAGTCAACTATGGCACAGTATTTACTCCTATTGGTAAAATCTTGCCAAATGTGGAATATTGGTCTCATACTTATGAATTAGTAATACCCGACTTTAGCGTTAAAAACCACCCAATTCATCTTTGTAGATCTGGAGAAGTTTGTAATTTATATCGTTCAGGTTTAAAGACGGCTAGAAGCATCCGAAGCGACATTATGAAGTCAATGCATGATATGTCTCAAGTAATCGACCCTCTACTTTCAAATTTAAATGTGGAGAAAATTTCGGCAAAATCTAGATCTAAACGCAGCATATTTCCATTCGTTGCTGAAATCAGTAAATCAATTTTTGGCACCGCAAGTAATAAAGACCTCAAAAATTTAGCATCTCACGTAGCTCAAATTGCAGAAAATCAGCAAAAGCTTATTACTCAACTGTCTTCAACTAATTCTAATTATGAGTCGCTATTGTCTGTCTTAGATGATAGGGTAGACAAGGCGATGGATATCTCTGAAGCATTATACAATGAGACGAGAATGATAGCGACGGAAGTATCACAAAATTTGGCAGCAATTAACCTTAATGCAAAAATGTACAATTTACAATCGCATGAACTGTTAACAGCAATTCAGTTATATTCTCATATGGTTAAGTATCAAACAGCTATTATTCAGTTAGCGCAAGGTTTATTGAGTCCACTGATTTTACCTCCACAACTTATACAAGAGACTATAACTTTTATTCAGTCGAAACTTAAGGAACAAGCCCCGACTTCAACTTTGATTCACACCACTCCAAATTTCTACTATAAGCATCCACATTTCGTTACGGCCTTCCACAATCAGTCACTCTTCATTAGACTAAAATTTCCCATAACGACTTACCCTCATGCGCTCACCGCGTACTCAGTCACAACGTATCCGGTCCCTCTCCAGCGTAAGTCTCTCCATGGTACTTTTATCAAACTACCATCCATTTTTGCCATTTCCGATGATGAGACTCACTATTCCATCCTCACGCATAAAGACTGGTCGTTATGTCGAGGCACATTCCACAAATCTTGTCCACAATATCCAATTTTGATTCCTGTTAGTTTTGAGAGCTGTGTTAGCAGTCTTTTCCTAAACTTACGCCCAAAAATATTAGAAAATTGCAATTTTACATTTCAACAGAATGCCGTTTCCTCTTCCGCACACTTCATTACCAAAGACACCATATTATTCACCAACGTGGACGTCATAATGCTACATTGCTCCCATACCAAGACGTCCCATATCTCCAATTGTCATCATTGTGTCGTGCACCTACCCTGTCACTGCACAATTAATACTAAGATAGCCTATTTTCCGGAACGTTTATATAATTGTCATAATTTTTCTTTTGATGAAACCGTCAAATACCCCTTTAACCTCATTGCTCTACAACACTTGTTTGCGGAAGAGCGCA
Source organism: Lingula anatina (assembly GCF_001039355.2). The sequence continues at coordinate 63,796 of NW_019775840.1, forward strand.
TTAACGATCTCATGGGAGATACCTTGTTATCTAAGCCTCCTTCCTTAACCATTCCGAAAATCAAGATTCTTCACAATAAAATTGATTCTATCATCGCCTCCGAACGGACTGACCATTTAAATTTCAAACGCATCATGTCTGCGGTAAAACGGAAGCAACCAGTTTACCATTCAATAGCAGACACACTTCCCGACAGTCAGCAATCTGACGACCTTACACCCCTTATCCCTTATATCGCTGTTGGTCTATCGGCTTTTAACATTCTCTTTACCGCCTTTTTATCTTATAAATTTGCTAAACTGTCTGTTATCATAACCTCGCTTCAAAACATTGTCTCTGTTCGTGGTTTAAATCTAACCTTTGAAGCCACCGCACTTCCGACTACTTTTGAAATTGATTCCCCAATTTTTGTATTACCCTACATCACCGAATCAGTTGTTATTTTGCTGCTTTTCGTTATAATTGCCATTCTCATTTTTCGCAAATCCTACGGACATAGACCTGTCCTGGCCTTACAGATTTCAACGTTAGATGATGCTGTTGTTTTGCCTGTTATGCACCTTCAGGATAGTGTAACGGCCTGGAAAGCACACACACACCCACATTATTCGATAATTTTGAGATCCATGGTTGTATTTATCCCATGTTGCACATAGATTGGAACGGTATCTGTCTTTCTAATGACGAAATTGATCAATCGATTACTCTTTTCAATCCGATTCCCTTAAAATACTGCCAAACTTATAAGTTGAAAAAGATGTTTGCTCAGCCATTCTTTGCACATTTAATTATTCAGCAGTGCAGTTGGCTATACAAGCTGGATATCATGCCTGTTGAAGTTTTTGTTTAATATAGTTCCTCCAAAAAGAAAAAGCCGACCTCTTGCGACACTGTTCATGCATTGATGAGAATTTCAGGACAGAATTCTTGAATGAAGCTCACTCCTTTGTTATGATTAATGTTTTAATATTTTATCTTTAGAGATAGACATATTTACTCATCTTAATATTCATTTCTTGAGAATTACTCAAAATATATCAATTTTTTTTAGCAGTCATCTTATTTGTATACTACTTTCATAATAATTTTCGTTAAAAGATATCATTATGCGGTAAAATTGTAAGGGTTATGGTTATGATATTATTTATTCTCCATTTTATCCTAGTAACCGTATTTTATTCAGCTCTCTATAATTATTCATAGATACGATGTTACACTTGACGTTCCGGTGCGATAATTGTTAATGTTGTGATAGCATCGTCTTAGTCTTTGTGAAAAGAGCCATCGCTTTTGACACAGATTAATCATTTACTTTTACTTAAAATTTATTACCATTCGCTTATTTATTTTAGTAGATTAATTGCTTCATGTGTCTATTTTTCTTTTGTTTTTTTTTTAATTAGCTATCTATCAAGTTTCATAATACTTTCACATGTTATATCGATGCAGGTACATGTACACCGGTTCTATGTAATCGTCTGAAGATATCACCTGGTGTTGTGTGTGTATTTTACTTTACATATTTTACATTTAGTTATTTCTACTTAGTTTTGCAGGAGCAAAATCTTCTAAGGCCCGACGGACATGTAACGCAGTTGGTAGCAAGATGAGCTTTTACATAACATTTAGTAATTAAAACTTCTGTGTAATAGACCAATGCCACACCTGGCTTCCTGTGAATATATTAGTCACACCGCTGTCATCTCTATTTTTATCTCGGATTTTCTGCAAGAGCAATTCCAAGTGATTATCCTTTAATCTCTCAAAGGTACAGAGAAATCTTAAGCTATCTTGAAAGTCGGTGTTGGACGGTGCTACCTTAACTGAAGATGCAATTGTGACCATCGAGCCTTATGAGATTATACATTCGAAGGGCCGCACACGTATTATAGTAAGCGCCCAGTATTATGTTTATTAATCATCAATTACGGGTGAAAGTATTGTTTTATCAACGAGCGTAATATAGAATAGAAGTTTAAGGCCAAGTAGCCAGTATAACTAGTAACTGTTTATATAAAGAGAATTATCCTGTCACCATCAGGCACGGTAAACAGTGACCTCACCCTCAAAATTCAGTATAAAGGGCGTCCCGATTTCTACACCGGGGAACTAACGCTAGACCGATCCCAGGGACGTCAGAGTGACCAGCAACGACGAGAGCACGAGAGGGAGACTGAGGACTGAGGACGGCCGGGTCAATCAGAGCCTAGATCGAGGGAACGATTGGGTCACTGTCTTACCGTAGCGCTGTGCCTACCTGAGCTAGATGTCCCTGTATATGTAACGGGTTAAAGTAATAAACTGTATTAATAGGGAAACCTATCTTAGACTGTTGTGTCATTCTTACGAACCTCGCGCACACGCCAAACCACCGCACCGGCCCCGTTACATTACTTTTCTCAAAACTTTTACTGGAAACTAAATGCAACGTTTAAATTAATAAATAATGTGCAAATTCATCTACTGAAACAGAAATTATAGAAAAAATACATAGAGGTATTTACAGCAGCAACAACTTCCTGTACATAGTTGATGAAACCATTTATAAGGAAACCATGAATCCAATACACTTATTTTCAGATAACTGTAGTTTGTCACATACATGCATTCTCGCTAAAATGTTATTACTATAGCTTGAATGCTATTCACGTCTCCACAATTAAAGCTAAGGTCCTGGCTGCATACCTTTTTTGTCTGTCATGTTAACTTTCTTCTAAAGTTAAAACCAGTGCTGGAGTGATAAAAGACATGCATTTAATTTACTATTTGTCATGTTTAAAAATAACTTGTAGCCATGGGTATTATTAATAACGGTCACATGGCTGACATAAATTGCTGAAACAGAGAAAGGACAGAAAAATATACTACTGGTTTTACAATTAAAAATTGGCGTCTACATAGCTGAAAAATGTAAATCAAAATTGATACACAATGCATCAAGAAGAAAGATAATCATCTTTAAAAAGTCCATGCAAAACTAAACTATCTCAAACCTTTTTCAGTTACTGATTTTACTAACTGTTGTTCATAAAAACGATTTTTGAACTGTATGTTTCACATCTCACTTAAAAACTCATTCTTCTTCCTGGTTGATGAAACGAGCACAGCACGTTATATGAAAAAATATTCATTGCAGTCCACAGCAACGTAATTTATTTTTGATAACTCCATACATATTACATAAAAAAGCGAGTTTTAGATCCTTTGAAATGATTTCGCTAAAATAACTACCACCATTTACATTGCCTATTTAATCGGCAACTACGTAAATTTTTTTATCTTAAAAAATGTAAATGGTAATAGTTGCACAAAGCAGAAACAGAGATGATCATCTTTACAAAATACAAAAAACTTAACAATTCGAAAAATACCAAATATTTTTATTATACTTACCAAATGCGTTAATTAAAAACCACTTTTCATAGTCTTTTTCAAACTGTATACCGTGCACGTGTTGTTGACAACAAAACAGTGCTTCTCACATTGAAAGTCACCAAACGTTCCTTCCTGGTTGATAAACGAGCACAGTACGTGATATGAAATATAGGAATATCAAATCGTGTTCGTCTCACTTAATTGGCTGCATATCTTTTGTAGCACACAGCCCGTTCAGGAAAGTCATAAAGAGGCTTCCCTCATTTAAGTACTGCTTGAGAATAATTAGACGTGAGATGTATTACGAAAATTCAAAATAATTGGAAACTCTGCCGTCCCGGAAGGGCATCTTATAAATTGCATTGTATTCAGTTTCTGTGACCCACTGTATTTAAGTTTTAGTTGTAAATATCAACTTATTTGCCAAGGGCTTGTGCTAGTTGAGTCACCCTTGTATACAACTATAGCAATCCGAATAATAAATTGAAGAGTGCAATAAAGCTTCCATAGCCGTTTTTCATTCTGGCTTATCATGGAAATTCTAAGGAGTTGAAATAAATTAATAAATAATGCGAAATAGAAAGGGTGATGGTCGATTGTTTTGTGGGTGAATATTAAACTAACATGAAAATAACGTGAGGCTAAACTATCCACCTTTTACACCTTCATCGTCTCAATTATGTTACAGTCCTAATATTATGTATGTGTGCATTTTTTCCATCTACCATAAGAAGATCAGATACAATTATAACGTCAGAAAATACAATAGAGGGAGTGTGATAATGATAGGGTCGCTAAACGATTTTGACGGAATATAGTTACTAGCCTAATCCCCTTGTCGCCTGGGTAGGCACGCCCCCTTAGAGTACTTATGTAAACAAAAGGTCTTCCATAGAAAACTATCCTTTTGTTCAACAGCTTCGCGCGTGCAGCAGATTATGTATACATGTATAGTGACACTATACAGCTAACTGCAGTTAAATCTGTGAAAGCTGTTGTTTGATTTATTCTATTCTGAAGATTGGTGATGCATATTTTGAGTGCTTAATTATTTGCCCTCCTTCTTACGAGAGAAAGGAAAAAGGGAGAGAAACAGAGATAGTCTCAAATAAAAAGGGTAGGAGTAATATAATACATTAATTAAAGGGACTCGCGGTGGAAGAAACGATAGGCTGTTTTGCATCAAGGTATGCAATTATAATCCCAAATGGCCCATTGCATATACGGCCGTACTTTAAATGCATTACTCATAGTTGGATCACCGGCATTTTTTGTTATCTGACAAATTAAGGCAGATTAACGTTTTAGCTATTAATTCTAAATTCACTTATATTTCGGACTAAACTCCATGTCAGATTGATGACCATGACGCTGTGCCACCAGAGTGACAGTTTAAATTTCTAAACAAATTTCGTTTTTTGCCTGATGTTTTTTATTATCAATTGAAAACTTTTCCATGTTCTACTACGTGAACGTGTATGTACACTATTCTAGACTTTTTTATTTTCGCCAACTACACAAACAAATACCACTAACTGCCCCCTCCCCCCCCCCCATAAACAAACACACCCCTCCTTGCTTACATCTTGCCGTTTTTGCGTCTCTCGATCGTTATTGCACACACTGAAGATCTAAGGCACGTATGATACCATTAATTGTATGATAATCTATGCTAGCCTTTACATTTTACAGACTAAATTCCTCAGACCTTACAACACTACCGGTCCCATCGAGACCGGTCCCATCTAGGGACATATCTCCTGATTCCCCGATTCACAGCGCAAGTGGCGCGCGCCAAATGCTCACCGTGTCCGGGCCCCTTAACTCATTCCGTAATCCTTCTTGCACATTTATTTAATCGTATCAGAACGTTTGATACACAATGTTCACTAGTGTCATAATTTTGGCGGTTTATTAAAACCATATTTGTACAAAGTAGGTTAGCATAAGTTATGCAACAACCAGTATGAAGAACAACTCCCTTTTTATGTGAGGCAAGACAACCTATTCAAACTGATTATAACCTTGATAAAGACACGAGGCAAAGGAGTTATGTAAACTCACGTGTGAAAACACATTCTTTGTCACTTTTACAAGACAATGGAGGCGACCAAGTGGAGTAATTACAATACACCCCTGTACAGTCAAAGAGACATTAGTTTTTAAAGCTTACTTCGGGTCAGCCCTTTGCTTGTTCGAAGAAAAGAGATAGATGTCGCGACGCGAATCCTTTTATTAACCCTTCATGAGTTTGTGTACAAGTGTGAAAGACAGGCAACAATTTTGAGTCGCTGTTCATATTATTCGCAATTAATATTGGAGTATACCTCCTTCGCCTACATGTAAACATCAGACAAGGCGTTGAGATCGATAAAAGTGGAGGTTAATCTGAAAAATTAGATGCGATTTTTGTGAAATGACTTATTAAGTGATGTGCATGTACCTAACATGTTTAAATTCTTGATTTTTATTATTTGAAACATCTTTCATACACGTCCTCATATTTATATTTCTCTCAGGCCATACTCATTTTATTACATGAGACTCTAAAGCACAGGGCAATGTGAAAGTTAATTGGCTTCAGAGACTTGTTATCCTTCATGCAGTTTTATAGCTTGGATGAACTAGAAATAGGCTTTACGTAGCTCTACTTATTTTACGACAATTAAAAAAAAATCAGTCAGCAAGGCTTGATTTGACTTCGTGTTAACCTGACACTGGTTTTAAAAGAATAAATATAAATATGTTGGATGGATTAAATCACCGACATCGTTCTATCATAACGTGGTAATTTACACAGATAATATTTATAAGTTGTCTGTCGTTCAGCACGCATTATAGGCGAGTAGCCAACAGTGACGATGATCAATCCAAGTAAATTATAGGCAAGTATTGTTTACAAAATAGATCATGATGAATAAACCTACGCTTTAATAAATAATCACCACACGGTTCTGTTTTTGTTGCTTGAAAGATTTCGTTTAAAGACGCTCAATGATATCAAAAATGATTTGACGTTATTTATGTGTGGGGGTAATCATTTCTATGGAAAGTCAACAGTTACACGTGCTTCTTAACGTCAAAGCAATGCCCTTGCCTCGATTTTATCAGACGGAAATAACGAGCAATGCATGCAGCCCTTTGACAATTCACTGCATTATTTCTTACCTTCACATCAAACTGCTATGAGATAAGAGATATACAGTTTTATATATATATATATATATATATATAGTCAAGTCCCATGAGATCAACAATTTACCATGCCAAGGATTTGGACTAGTACTTGATTTATCGATTATACATGTACATTTGAAGTTGATTTCCTCTCGCAAAATTAAATGAATATATATTCTTCTCATCCTTAGTGGAAAGCCCCTCCCCTTTCCTTCCTTTCACACTTTCAGACACTAAAAAGCAACATCAACAGCTGATAGCTACAACGATCCTGTGAATGATAGAATGAAGGAAACACCAAGATTATTACTTCTCTGTCAAATATTTCCATACAGTCTTTGTATCTCACGTGTCCTCTGCCCTTTACTTACAATTTAAACACATTCTTAGCTGAAACCACATTCTTATTATTCAGGATCTGTTTTTGTCTTATTCCCTTAGGATAAAAGCCAAGTGACCAAGCAACAATAGCAACCAGTGCGGCACATAGTATTCTTACTATCACAAATGCAATGAGCAGCCGCCTGTTGATCTGAGACTTTCGTGGCTGTGTTGCCTCTTTAGGAGGTGTAGTGCCTCTCTCGGATGAGTTTTTGGCATGAAAATTGTGACTTTGATTTCAAACACCTCCCTCATCTAAATAGTTATCAACACCGTTTTAAAATTTGTCGAGTCAAAACGGTAGTACTATGATCTGGTACCAGGGATTTTTCTTGAAAGCCTTTCTTTTGATTTTATTTGAACATTGTAATTAGGGGTTCATACCTGGTTTTACCTTTAAATACGTGCCGTCAACCATGATAACTTTCACGATAATTACCTTCTGAATTACAAAATTTTCAAAGTTTTATCAAAAACCAATCATTGTCTCATACCAATTCACAAAGCAAGAACAATTAATCGACAATAAATGCTTGGTCACCCGGTATTCATAAGTGAGTGTTACATTAAACAAAGTAATAGGAGTGGTGATTTTTATTGCTCTGATATTTAGTTAGGTGTTTTACATAAACGAAACTGGAAAAGGCTATTTTGCAGAAAAAGTGTCTTTATAACTTATTGACGGGATTTCTATAAGAGCCTACCGGTACTTTCCGATTCAAAGAGTCCCTTTCGATCTGATTTGGGATTTTTATTATGTGTTACAAATATCACTGTATATGCGTATTTATTATTATTATTATTATTATTATTATCATTGTTTGTTACAAATATCACTGTATATGCATATTTATTATTATTATTATTATAATTGTTTATTACAAATATCACTGTATATGCATATCTATTATTATTATTATTATTATTATTATTATTATTATTTGTTACAAATATCAGTGCATATGCATATTTATTATTATTATTATTATTATTATTATTATTATTATTATTTATTACAAAGATGCACAAAAAGGTAAACCTTCATTTTTGATAAACGAAATAACACCTGTATACCAAAACACTGTAATGTTGCAGAATAGAGATTGGCTGATTTTTAACACTTGCAGTTATTACAGGTTAGAGTAAATCATAGTGAGATGTGTCCAGGTGTCACATGACACACAAGTATAAAATTGAACTCCCGCCCTAACGGTTCAGTTCATTCAGCAACACGGGTCTCCCCGGAGCATATTGTTTTATTGTTTAAATCATTTAATTTAGTTTTAGGTCACACCAGTATCAGTTTCTATCAGTCTTCAATAGTTTTTCTGTAGCGAAGTACAATATATCCACTCCAAGAAAGTTTTCGAGTATTAATGGTACGGTCACGGCAACATTTATTATTAATCTGCTTTATTTCTTTTATTAATTGGACCTTCAATAGATGCAGCCGTCATCGGCCAAATTTCGAACATCATACTTGAGTCTGTTCCATTCTTTTAACTGACATATCCTATTACCTAAATCAGCTTAGATCAAGAAGACATAAAATAGATGGACAAAGCTAACACATAGATAAGAATATCTACAAAGCATATTCGATACTTAATGAAACGTACCCCTTTTGCTTACTAGCGAATGAATCAAAATAGATATCTATGAAAAGAGTAATTGAAAACTTTACACTACCGGTGCGCACATTTTGTCCTTCCTGGTTGTGGAATCGAGTACACCACGTAACACGAAACAATATGTAACATATCATCTTACGTTAGGCTAACATAAGTGGCTTCACCTCTTTTGGAGTCCACACTCCATGTCGGAAGTCTTCAAAGAAGCTCTTGTTTACATTCATTGTGAGGTTTTGAACAAACAAGAGAGTTCATATTATCTTTTAATAAGTTAAAATGACGATCTTATATTTGAAACTTAGAGTACTTTTGAAATACAATATCTACATAACCAAGAAAAACTAGAGGATCAGAGAGACAATGCCGCCTCCGGATATTGTACCACCAGCTGGAGTAAGCGCATTCGTATGGAAAAAAGGAACACCACCACCAGTTTTGTGCTTAATAAGCTCTATAAAAAGTTCTCAAAATATGCAAAAAAATGCGGAAAAAAACATAACTAAAAATGGTCCAATCATACAGATTTTAGAATTGACCTGTGTTTTTCTTACATTGATCACTCCTGTGATTTTCTAGACCTATTTCTTTGCCTTGAAATGTGTTATCATTGTTGCAACCATAGTATGCTGACAAAAGTGAAAACCTAGGGGCAACACTGGGCATATCTCTGCTAGTTTTGAAGATATGAGGGGCAAGAAAATATGCAAACAAACAAGTATGCAAAGTTCAGTTCTTGGTGAAAATGTAGGTCAAAGGTCAATTTCAAGGTCACAGTATATGACTTCCTATCCAAGTTCTATAGTAACCATGGGCATTTCTTTGCCAATATTGGAGATATAAAGGCCAGAAAACATGTAGTTCATAATAAAAAGTAGGTGAAAGGTCAATTTCAAGGTCATAGTTAGATTGCCAGTATATGACTTCCTATTCAAGTTCAACAGTAACTTAAGGCATATTTCTGCCAGTTTTTGAGATATAAGGGAAAGAAAATTTGCAAAGTGCAGTTCATAATGAAAAGTGGGTCAAAGGTCAATTTCAAGGTCACAGTTAGATTACCAGTATATGACTTCCTATTCAAGTTCAACAGTAACTATGGGCGTATCTCAGCTAATGTTGGAGTATTTCACTTTTCATTTGCACCACTGAATATTGCGTTGTACTTTTTTTATATAGCGCAACGCCTTAACCGTATCGAAAACAAAAAAAGTGGACACAACTTCCAGTATTGCGCTTGACAAGCTCACCAATTGCAAAATTCAAAAGGTCTCTGGCATTTACGGTTCCAGAATTGGAGAGAGTTTTCAGTTTCGGTATCTAATGGCTGCTTCTCCCATGAAAATGCACCGATTGACCCCAAACTCTCAAAGATGAAAGGAGTCTTCAATTGTAACCCCTCACCATAATATGAGAGCTTAGGTCTGTTTAGTTTCTGAAAATTGGTACAAACAAATATTTTTTGCAGAAAATTCCCATTTTTAGAAAATTTTGGCCCGTTTGACCTTGAAATAAAGGTCAAAAGTCAAATCTCAGAACATATTTGGAATCTACACATATGACTTTCGGTCAGACTTCTGTAGTAATTTTTCCCATAATTCCTTCGGTTTGGGAGATATTTAGCATTGAATTTTCAAAAATTTAGACAAGGGTGCGTTTCAACGAGTGTCACGCCCAGGCCAATGCACTGATTGAGACAAAAAATACCAGGGGGTTCTGGTTGAGATTATGTGTGACCTAAATCTAAGAGATGGGGACACAGGTCCTTGCGGTCTAGGAGGAGAAGCGGTAACAGTGACTTGTATCCCACGACACCCTGCGGAGCCAACGGAGCCAACGGCGCCGTACGAGACGGGTCGGGACTAACACCATGAGTACCGCCAGCGTACACGCTGGTGGTACTAATAACGGCATAATCACTATTTAGTACTTATCAGAATGAAGGAAATATACATAATCAGTTAACAGGCCAATCAGAGAAGGAAACACAATCAATCAGATGATAAACAATATGCAGATTTATCGACCTCAGCCAAAAACAATTATACAGTATATGATTGGTAAATATAATAATTAGTCTCACCTTCACAGTTTGTGCCATAGTACCCGACAGGACACAAACACCGATGAGAATTCCCCACGTCAACACACGTCCCACGATGCTGACAAGGATAACTGGCACATTGACTAATTCCTAAATTTGAAAAGATATTACAGTTAAACCAGGGAACGCGTCGCAGTAAAACAAACACACACACATATACACGCACAGCGTTTTGTTTTCGGTATTATATTTATTATAAAGATGCAAGAACGTAAAACCCTACCTTGGCAGTTTTTCCCGTAATGCCCGAAAGGACACCAACAACGATAAGAGTTAATCCTTTCAAAACACGTTCCACCATTCTGACAAGGACGACTGGAGCATTCTTTGATTCCTAAAATACCCAAAATTAAATTAGACGATATACAATGGGACAAACTGGAAAAGACGATAGTGCTTTTTAATCGTATCAAACAACATAAGGATCGCTAACTGTAACACAAATAAAATGTACTAATGATACATGTTATAACTATAGAATCGCCTTCTTATTATTTCACACACACACACACACACATACACACACACACACACACACACTGCTTTATTCAATGTAATATTTAACATAAATTAAGGCACAAGAAGACCGTTATATCCCACCTTGGCAGTTTGTCCCGTGGTATCCGTCAGAACACAAACACCGATAAGAATTCATCAAGTCAACACACGTTCCACCATTCTGACAAGGATGACTGGAGCATTCATCGATTTCTAAAATACACATAATGGGATAAGACAATATAAAATTGGTAAAACTGAAAATGGCTTCTTTAATCGTATCAAACAACATATGGATCACTAACTCTCATGAATTTTAATCTGCTTGTGATATATGTTATAACTATAACTATGTTATAACAAAGACAAACACACACACCTGATTACAAACACTAACAATGGGAAACGCGTGGCCGTTAAAAACACAAAAGCATATACACACACAGCAGTGTGTTTAGTGTTATATTTGATATAAAGGTGCAGGGGGAATTTTAAACCCCTACCTTGGCAGTCTGTCCCGTGGTACCCGACAGAACACAAACAACGATAAGAATTCACCATGTCAATACACGTTCCACCATTCTGACAAGGACAACTGGAGTATTCACTGGTTTCTAGAATACCAAATATTGAAGATGATATAAAATGAGTTTACAAATAAATTCTATAACAATAACAGATAAATAATATATTGTCAAAATATGCTTGGTTGCACAAAATAAAAAAAAATTGCCTTTAATGCTTTTGATGCGTCAAAATATAAATATACAAAAAATAAATAAATTAATAAAAACATAAATTTCTGTTTCCTTACCCTTCAAACCATCATTTGCTGACATCAAGCGTTCTACATGCTGAGTAAGTTGGTCACTACACCCCTCACGTGCAAACACGAGCGACAAAACAAGGGCAATCACCATTGCAACACACATTATCCCTACTAACACCAATGCTGTGAGTAATCGCTTATGAACTTTAATGTTTGGTGGCTGTGTAATCCTTTCATTGTTACCAACGGTATTTTCGAAGGGATGGTGAATTATTAAGCTCTCGTAATCATTTGGTGTCTCCGCTGGAGTAAGTTCCACTTGTGATGACGTTCCGGGGCTGTATGTTGCATTTTCATACGCGGTGTTTTTATTTGGACCGGTGGCACTTGCCGTGATCCCTACAATTTTTTTTTTCATATTCAATTATACAGCGATTTGAATATTTAAAACGATGCAGATTTCATTCAAGGATGTACATGCTTGAAAATATAAAAATAGAAAACCGATACGACTATTTTCTAATAAATTAGTCAAGCAGGTCTGACATTCCTGCATGTTTTCTTAGTCATAATTCAATTACTATATATCGAATGTAAAGCAAATTTTTAAAATTAAACTTCTTTCTTGGATGCATACCTTCTTTGTATGCCATGTTTACTTTCCTCCAAACTTTTGCTGACGCTTGTACAATTAAATGCGAGGATTACTTATTTGTACTTGCATCCGAGTGTTATTTATAACATTCACATGGCTTAATCTGCGGAAACAGAGAAAGGACAGAGGTCTCAGCGTGCTTCTTCTAGTGTATTCTATCTTGGCCTCCACATTTTCATTTACCGTGGTGTGCCACGAGAAGGCACAGAAGGATTACTGTACCGGTGTAACGTTACAGAGAGATCCAAAAACAAGGAGTCCACTTCCCATTTATTTGTATAGGCCAGCCTCGCCCTAGATTTTGACCCACTTAGGTCAGACTAACCCTAACCATTATAACTACACGGATTGCGGACTCTCTGTTACACGGACCCTCAATTTCGTTACACCGGTGTACTGCCAGGGAGGACTTAGGTACTCAGCCTGAAAAATGGCTAGCCAGCGGCTGCAGCAGGTAAGGAGAGGGTTAAGCAAATTAGAACTACTCTACATTTGAACAACAGCTCTACACGCACTATGAAACCCTGTGCACTAACAACCCAATACACCTTTTTTCAAAATAGTTTTCACATAAGGCAAACATTTTATTATTACAATTATATTATTACAATAGCTTAAATGCTGTACACATTACTATATTAAATCTAAGTTCCAGGTTGCATACAATTTTTGTCTGCCATTTAACCTTTCTTCTCAAGTTAAAACCAGTGCTGGAATAATAAAAGGCATGCTTTTACTGTTTGTCATGGATAAAAATAACTTGAACCCATCGTGTTTATTAATAGCGTTCACATATCTGGCATAATCTGCCTAAAAGAAAGGGCAGAAAAATTCAACTAGCATAGTTGCATACGTAAATCAATTTGGTGCACGACGCATTAAACTCTTTTGAACCTTTGGACCTTTTAACAAATGTTTAACTGCATGTTTCATCTCTCACTTTAAAACTAATTCTCCTTCCTGGTTGATGAAATGAGCACAGCACGTCATATGAAAAATGGGATACATTAATATTGTAACTCACGCGCGTCTTACATGTAAGTGGTTGCATTAATGGAATAACTATAAGAGCCTACTGCGAATTAAAGTGTAGTCTTCAGTTTTTATAGATGATTTTGAGGGTAATATCAGATATCGCTATTTATTACAAAGATGCGCAAAACAGCAACCTATTTTATTTTGGACAATTCAATACTTGAAACATATAATGACGAATGCTGCAGAACAGAGTTTTGGATCGTTTGAAATAACAAAATAGCTACCAACATTTACATTGCACAATTAAATGACAATTTCGTGAAAATGTTTTAAACTTCAAAACTGTTAAGGGATTTAGTTGCACAAAGCGGAAAAAGAGGCAACCACCTTTACGAAATACAGAAAAAACTTAAACTTACCAGTGCGTTAATAAAAAAGCAATCTTTTAATTGTCTTTTTCAAACTGTATGCCGTGCACGCATTGTTGACAACAAAGCAGTGCTTCTGACACTGAAAGCCACCAAACGTTCCTTCCTGGTTGATGAAACGAGCGCAGCACGTGATATGAAATATAGGAATATTAAATCACGGAAGTATCACTAACTGGCCGCATATCTTTTGTAGCAGACAGCCCATACCGGAAAGTCATAAAGAGGCTTCCTTAATAAAAGTAGGCCTACTGCCTGAGAATAATTAGACCTGAGACGTGCTATGAAACTTCAAAATCATTGGAAACTCTGCCGTCCCAGAAGAATAACTGTAAGATTGCACTGTATTCAGTCACTGTGGCCCACTGAATGGATCTAAGTTTTAGTTATAAATACCAACATATTTGCCCAGCGCCTGTGCTAGTTGAACCGCCTTTATATACAACTGTAGCAATCCGAATAACAAATGGTGCAATATAGCTCCAATATCCGTTTTTCATTCTGGCTTATCAGGGAAATTCTGAGGAATTGAAATAAATTAAAAAACAATACAGGATAGAAAGGGCGATGGTGGGTTGTTTTTGTGGGTGGATATTAGATTAACATGAAATACCGTGAGGCTAAACTATCCACCTTTTGTACTTTTATTGACTCACTTGTGTCACGTCACACATGTTAATTTACGCTCGAAAATTGTCACCTCGATTGGTTATTGAGTCTAAGGACCTGAATGACACTTTTCAGTGTATCATAATAAAACAACATCAAAGAATTTTAAACATATTTGATAAATATACTCATCATAGTAGTTTATACTATACATGTATTTATTAATGTTGGTACATTGAGTTTATTACTGAAATTTTTTGCAATTTCTCTTAACTACTTAGACACATTCTACACAAAAGCGTGGTAACTGAAAATCTATTTTATTAAAAGGATTTGTTATTCACATTCAAATCATTGCTAAATTTGTATCATAAGGAACTTTTCAAAGAGAAATGGAATTAAGTCAAGTAAAATGAAGTAAGTAGATATCATATATTAATTAATACCCCTCCTTGACTTATAATTCAATGCAATTGCCAGTTATCTCCACTGTTTAAAATATACTTGTATGCCATATTAAAAATATGTATTCTTATTCTAACCTTAAGTTCAAACTACTTTTATAATAATGCAATTTGAAAAACATAAAGTATAAAGATGTTTAAATGGCGTAACTTGAAAAGTGTGAAAATAATTTGCTGTCAAGAAGTTGTGACTGATTTCTACATGTATTCCTCATTCTAGGCAATTACAAAGTAACGACAAGTGGACTAGCAGAACCCGAGATAGACGCCTAAAAAGGAAAGAGTTTAAAGACTACTGGCTGGTTACGGGACGACTAGGTATTTTCTACAGAGCTCGGTGTTTTAGAAGAGAAGTTAAAGCAGCCGTTTGACATAGAGGAGAGAACCTGTCACTGAACCGTAAAGTAGGATTGAGACTTCATCTTTCCTACATCAGATACCTGGTAGGCTGGCCAGTCATGTGGTCAACCTATTGGGTCAAATGCACTCGTTCTTCTGTTGATGATCGGTGGTTTATGAGTTCAATTTTATATTCATTTTCCCTTCCTTTTATGTGAAATCACTTAACTGGGGAACATTCAATCTCTCACTAGTGTAAACACTTTGGGATTTTAAAAAATGTCACAGAAACTCACACAAGAAAATAAGTTGCGACTTAATTTATGTACAGGTTAATCTGGTCTTCAAACCTTTAGTTAAGTTATTCGTTTGACATGACCACCTTTTAAATAAATACGAAATTTAAAGAATCAGCCGTTATTCATGTTATTCATCTGAAAGGAACACGGTGCATTTTTTGTATCTCCCTATATTTGCTTCATTATATAGCTGAAGAGATTGATACAATTTAGAACAGTTCTTTGCCAGATGCGCATCATCAATAGCAAAGAACACTAGCGTCTTCACCGTGCCCACAGTTATGTCTCCCCCAACCATTGTGACTGCATGATGTAATGTTGGATTCTAATCCTGTGCAACCGACATTGTCCAACCATATGTCTCCTATACCTCGCCCAAAATACGCACTTTGTAGGCCAAGTGCTCTGGAATAGGGAAGACCTAAGGACTTGCAGAAAACCTTGGCATCTGTATTATCCCAGTCGTCATCGCAAACTGTTCCCCAACTTGCATTATGATACACTTCAACTCTACCACTGTATTTACCATTGATATTTATTCCAACAAGACGGTACGGGTGACGGTTCACAAAAGCTGGAATATTCAAACAAAACATGTTTAAAGAGTGAGTATTTCAGTAATGATCCACTTATGCACGTTTACGCAAACGTGAGTGCACGCGTACGCGTGTGTATCAGAGAGAGTAATATTTTTCATATGATTGAAATATAGTTATCAAATTTTGCATAGCCTAACATATGACCGTTTGAAATCCATATCAATTCTTTTTGCGTCAGCATCATATATCATTTTAACCATATTCTGACAAAACGGATGTGATCAATTAATTAATTCCTAGACACTGCCCGAACCTGATTCACAATTCCTGCCGGTGTATTCAGAACGGCAGTTGCAAGAATACGTGGAAGTTCGCCTGATGCACGTGGCGCCATTTTGGCAGGGCTGGCTGCGACATTGGTCTCTTACTGAAACAAAATGATGATGCACTGAAAATCTAGTGTCATTGGAAATGCATCAATGTCATTAAGGGGATGACCGATAAAGATACGCTTCGTTCTTCAAACCTGAGTTCACCAAACTTAGTGAGACCGCTGCCAAATACACATAAGTTATGCTCAAATGTATTCGCAGTTAGAGGTTTTATACGTAATGGTATACATGTAAAATATGGGGTAAAGGACAACCTATTTGAGGTCAAAAATGGTACTGGGAGAACGTTACATTCTCACCTTGGCAATTTGTCCCGTAATATCCAGCAGAACACAAACATCGATAAGAATTCACCATGTCAACACACACCCCACCATTCTGACAAGGACGGTTGGAGCATTCATCGATTCCTATAATTAAAAAGATATTATAGTAACAGAAAATAGTGCATGGAAACTTAAGCATCACTATTATCCCAATCGTCATCGCAAACATTTCCCCAACTTCCATTATGATACACTTCAACTCTTCCACCGTATTTGTCACTGATATTTATTCCAAAAATACTGTACAGGTGACGGGACACAAAAGCTAGAATAGTCAAGCAAAACATGTCTAAATAGTATATCAGTAATGATCCACTTATGCACGCTCACGAAAACCTGAGAGCACACGCACGCGTGTGTGTCAGAGAGGGTCATATTTTTTCATGATATGATTGAATCATTGTTCTCATATTTTGCATAGCCTAACATGTGACCATTTATAAACCACTTCTATTTTTTTTACGTCAGCATTATATCATTTTATCCACACTCTGACAAAACGGATGAAATAAATAAATATATTCCAATACACTGCCCAAACCTGATTCACAATTCCTGCCGGTATACCCAGAACGGCAGCTGCAAGAATACGTGGAAGTTTGACTCCTACACGTGGCGCCATTTTGGCAGGGCTGGTTGCGACAATGGTCTCTAACTGTAACAAAAATGGCAACGCACTGACAATGTTGATCAATCTAATGTCATTGGAAACCCATCAATGTCATTAATGGTATGACCGATAAAGATATATACGCTATCTGAGTTCACCGAACATAGTGAGACCGCTGCCAAATACACACATACTATATTTAATTGTAAAGGGATCTGATACGTGATAATATGCATGTATATTATGGACAACCTATTTGAAGTCAAAAATGGTACAGGGAGAACATTACATTTTCACCTTGGCAATTTGTCCCGTAGTAGCCAGCAGAACACAAACAGCGATAAGAATTCACCATGTCAACACACGTTCCACTATTCTGACAAGGATGACTGGAGCATTCATTTATTCCTAAAGTTTAAAAGATATTATTGTAACTGAAAATAGTGCAAGAAATTACTAAATAAAAATATTAGTAATTTCGCACGCCAACTAGATGTTACAAATGGCTGTTCTCACTCTAAGAAGAAGGTTTCTAAATGGCTATTGTAAAGCACAAACTCATGCAACGTTTGCATCGGTCTTGTTACAATGAAAAAAACTTCAGTAAAAAAACTTCAGTACTAACTAAAGGCCGATTGATTTAAAAATATCATCATTTTGTCTTTTGTTTTCATAAGATATCCTACCGAGCTGGCAGTAAGTTCCGGTAAAACCACGAGGACAACTGCAGTGAAATCCACCATAGCTGTTTTGACAGGTGGCGCCAAGGGCGCATGGGCTATTCAGGCATTCATTTGTATCTGAAAAGAAACATTATATCATGTCATTGAGTAATTAGTTGAGAATAACTTATAAATATTTGATTATATCTGATTGGCCAATGACCACTCCCAACAGCATTGTTTCAATTAATGACATAATTAAATGCCATATGAGCCGGTCGTCTAGCTACCAAGTTTAGTCACCTTCGTTATCTTGTCTAATCTTGAAACGAGCCTCTGAAAGGTACCGCACATATATTTCCTATTCATTATTTGATTTTATCATTTTATCTTAATTACAGAATATGTCAACTTATATCCATAATTTCCTTCAGGGATATGGATTATAACATATTGTTTTACGATCGGGTTCAGAGCAAAACTTTATTGAACAATGAAGTCAACTGTAGCTGATATATTATCTTAATACAGCATATAAAGCCTTATTTTATAAGCAACAATATAGTGTGCATGTACCTACCGTATTCGCATGTTTCGCCTTGAAAACCGGAAGTACAAGAGCATCGAAACGTAGTTGCCAAATTCACACAGAAGGCACCATTTTTGCAGGGTGAGCTAAGGCAATGGTCGACCCCTATAAATTAAGGCAAAATGGATGCGTTTAAGCTTAATTCGTCACCAAGTGTTGTAGTTTTTAAAGACCATCAGCATTAACGAATTTCCTTAATTATTTATGTGTGGGGGTAATTATTTCTATGGAAAGTCAACAGTTACATGTGCTTCTTAACGTCAAATTAATGCCCTTGCCTCTATTTTATCACATGAATGCATGCATGAAACCGTTTGACCATTTACTGCATTTTTTCTTACCTTCACATCAAACAGCCATGAGATGAGAGATATTAGATTTATGCAATTGTAAATATACGAATTAAAGGAATTTTTTGTTGTTAAATGAGAGACTGCAGATGGGTAAAAACTCTTTAAATATTTTTTGGGTACTTTCATATTTAAAAGTCTACAGTCAATCGGTAAAAAAAAAAAAAAAAAAAAAAAAAAAAAAAAAAAAAAACGAACGTGTGCAGGATGGGAACACTCAGACTGCTATGAAGGGAGATGAGTCATTTTCCACAGATTCAACTTTCTTTAAATAATGACCGATACTGCATTCGGATCGAGACCGAATTGCTTTAGTCGTGTCGTCCTTATTTGTTACACAGTAATACCCGTATATCCAGATGGGCAGCTGATAGAATACAGGAGAGCATGTAATTAACATATTCACTACCTACTGTTTTCACAATATGTGCCTTGGTAATCCAGGGAACAAAAACATCGGAACGAGGCCACTGAGTTCTCGCACGTGCCACCATTTCTGCAAGGTTTGCTTCGGCAATGGTCGGTCACTGAAATACATATACAGTTGTGTATGTATTTATACAGTCAAGTCCCATGATATTAACAGTTTACCACGCCACATGCACATTAAAAGTTGATTTCCTCTCGCAAAAATTAATGAATATATATTTTTACCATTCACAATGGAAAACCCTTCCCCCTTTCCTTGTTTAACGTATTTTAATACTTAAAATACAATTAAAGGCAACTTCAACAATTGATAGCATAAAACATACTGTAAATGATAAAATGAACGTTAACGAAATACCAAGACGGTAGGTACTTTTAAAATTCTTTGTCAAATATTTCCATACAATACTTAAAATCTCATGCATCATCTGTCCTTTACTTACAATTTGAACCATTCCTTGATGAAACCAAACTCTCATTATTCAGGTCCTGTTCTTGGCCTATTCCCTTAGGGTTAAAGGCAAGTGACCAAGCAACAATAGCAACCAGTGCGGCACATACTATTCCTACTATCACCAATGCAATGAGCAACCGCCTGTTGATCTGAGACTTTTTTGGCTGAGTTATCTCTTTGGGAGGTGTAGTTCCTCTCTCGATTGGCTGAGAAATTCTTAAACTCTCGTACACATTTGTTGTCCCCGCTGGAGCAAGGTTCACATCCGGTGACGATCCGTACGCTACATTCGCATAAGTGGCGTTTTGATTTTGAGGACTGGTAATTCCTTTATTATCTAGAGAATGTTACAGTATGATTTCATAATTTAATTGACAAATTTAGCTGTTTTAAACCAATTTGAACGTGCATCAGATTGATAACATGAAGCAAAGATGTATGTATTTAAAAAACAATCTAAAAGAAAAACTACTGATTTGATTCACTTCTTTCAATGTTTTCTAAAACAGGACATATATTCCTGTATGCATTCTCCCTCAAATTAACAATTCTTTAGCTCAAATTTAATATACATTTCCAATAGTAAAGATTAAATACTAGTGGGAGCATACCTTTTTTGTCTCTCATATTTACATTATTCCAAAGTTAAAAAGGGTTCTGAAATAAAAAATGCATACATTTACAAATTATGCAAAATACATGTGCCCGTGATAGTCATTAACAATGTTCTCGTATTCTTTTATTATCTGCTTTACTTAACAGAAAATATGAATATTCTCTTTTTGTTTTTCACAATAGACAATGCAGTAATCCAATAACTACAAAAACACTATGATCAATACCGCCCACCGATCTTTATTTTTATATTGATCAGTACAAGATGACACAGATCAATTACTCTGATATGAGGGACATTAAATACATAAAGGACGTGAATGGGGTAAAATATTTGAAAAAACAATAATAGAGATGCGAGTGCCAATGGAAATACTTATAAAAATGTATTCGATGTAGTCGGAATATTTGCGTCATTAGAAATATATTCTCATTCTTTGACTCGTCACTGCACTTGTATTGTGTTTCCTACCATCTCTATTAAAAATACAATTCCAAACGAATCTGTATCATTCGTTATGACCTGTGTTCATTCTATCAATTTCCAAAACACCTTTCGTGCAATATATCTTTTTGTGTCCTTTATATTACCACTTGGCTGTTTTTTTTTTTTTTTTCTGAGGGGATATCTCAATATGTAAAGACTTCACACTTAAAATGTTCCCTACATTCGAAAAGAAATAACAATATCTGGTACGCAGCCTTATATAAAAATCCCAAATATCTTTAAAGGGGTACAGAAAACACATGACTTTTTTTTTTGAAGCCTTTAATGCAGTTTAAATATGATCATAAACAACCTGCTTACTCCCCAATGTATTTAGATTTCATTGACCCGTAGGTATATTATCTAATCCTTGCACAATAGAGAACTCATATGTAAACACCCTTATCGTTTTTGTCGTATCAATGAGGTCAACGAATACCTATTGGATAAAATGTTGAGCAATACATTTAACATCGTGTATGTCAAAGTTTCATTCTTTGTTTTAGATTAATCTTTGACGAACGATTTTCGTTGATTACATATGTTGATTGCTTCAGAGGTTTGATACCGTAGGATATATTTCCTAATCTACTTAGATAATTTAGAAATAAACATTGTCATATCGATTTCAAATTAAGATCTCCCCTCGCCTGAATAGCTATCAACGCCGATTTAAACCATATTTTATTTAAACCGGTGCCAGGAAACTTTCGTGAGAGGCTTGCTTTTTATTTTAATTGAAACATTGTAATTAGGGGCTTAAACCTTCTAATAAAAAAGTACCATGATAACTTTCACGATAACTTTCAATTATCTACTGATTTACAGAGCTATATCAAAAACCGACCATTCTCTCATATCATACCGATTCACAAAGCAGCAAAATCGATAACAAATGCTTGGCCAGAGGGCGCGGAGTGGTACCTGTAAATAAAACTATAAAATAGGGGTTGTGGTTACTTTTATTGTGCTTATATTAAGATAAGCATTTTACACCAACAAACCTGGAAAGGGTAAACCGCTAAAAGGAATATATTTATAACGCATGGAGCCCCAAATTGTATCGAAGGCGACTCTTTGGATTGGAAGGTACCGGTTGCCTCTAATAGAAATCCCATTATTGAGGTTGATATCAGACATTATAATTTGATACACAAAATGTGCAGAATGGCAAACCTTTATTTTAGATTAGTGAGCCGACACACAAAACCAATGTAATGTTGCAGAATAGAGATTGGCTGGTTTTCAAACGTTAAACAATGAGATTGCATATCTAAAATCACTATGATGAGGAACGATATCTAATCTGCCTCATGTTTTGACGACTGCATAATAAGGTTATAAATCAATATAGGCAGCAAATTTTGAGTATTATTGATTATTGATTGATTATTGATCTGGATCACCACCAAAAACTTATCATTCTAAGTTAACCCATTTCTGATCTACCCTGAAAATTTCACCAAAATCTACCCACAACTTTTTGAGTTATGTTGATGATTGGTTTTTGATTATTGATCATTGATTGATTATTGATCCGTTACCACCAAATACTAAACATCTCCTCCTTGGCCCACTAAAAATTTCATCAAAATCGGTCCGTAACCTTTTCAGTTATACTGATGACAGACAAACAGACAGACAAACAGGGGTGAAAACATAACCTCCTTGGCGGAGGCAACAATGACTACAATATGTATTCAAATTTTACTCAAGCCTACTTCAATCACCATTTTTGCTTACTAGCGCATATTAATAGCATATGTATTTAAAAGGTTGATAATACGCACGTTTTGTTGACAAGTAAGCGGTATCTCTCATACACCATAATTGTCCTTCCTGGTTGATTGCGAGTACACCACGTAACCCGAAACAATATGTAGCATAACACCTCACGTCAGCCTAACATAAGTGGGTGCACATCTTTGGGGGTCAAACTCCATACCGGAAATCCTCAAAGAAGCACTTGTTTATATGCTCTATGAGATACTTCAGTATTAAACAATTAAGTCCTCAGACATGCTATAAAACTCAAAAATAATTAAATAAACTACCAGTCAGGTGAAAGAGCACCTGTAAATTTACACTGTATTCGGTAACAGTGGACCACAATGCAACTGGTTTTCCCTTGTGGACGTCAAATTATCCTGCTAATCATATGTGTTAGTTGAGCCGCCTTGACATACTATACCAGTACATTTAAAGCAATGATGACGTGTGCAATTGCTCAATTATGACTTGTCAGAGCAATATTTGGTAAACACAAGTAAGATAGAAAGGTTAATGGTCAACTGCTTTTTTTATTCTATAAGAATGATTTTTGATGACTTTGGAGCTAGAAGATACACTTTCTGCTATTTCCGCCTCCCATACATGCGTCATATATACTAAACTACGTTCGGTTTCGCCTTGATTGTCACCTTGAAATCAATTGTTATTTAATAAAAAACAAACATTTTCAAATGATATCTCACTGCATTTGCAAAAGGTGATTTTTGTGGTTATTACGAATGCCCTCACGTCACAGTAAGATAGTATTTTTAAACTGAAATGTGAACACTTATGAAACACAATATCTTTCTCTGACGTAACCAAGAAACATAAAGACGTAATATATTTTTAACCAATGTAAGTGAATGAAATATACATAATCAATCAAACGACTGACCAGTCAGAGGAAAGGACACATGTCAAATCAGATGATAAGCAATATGCAGATTACAACGATATTGCAAGTCCTGATGTAATTTCGGAGGAAATTGGTATTCAGGATTCAAATTAAATAATTGTTCACAAACAATTACTAACTTTCACTTTCAATCAAAACGTTGTTTTGCAGAACGCAGGAAAATGCAATGGACCTCTGCTGCAAGGACATTGACCTGAGCCAATATCAATATATTTATAAACAGTAAATTATAAGTTTATTTATGTCTCCTCCATCCCAGTCTACCACAAACTTTCATAGTCCCATTCGTAACATGAGAGAAGGTTGCAAAGACTATCGATTGTTCGAGATTTGGCCAAACAAGGCCGCATTTATTATATAAACTCACTATCCTAATAATTTTAACAATAATAACAATGTACCAATTGTTGCCCGCATTAAATGTTATGGCCTTAGGGATAAAAATTATATATGAAATATTCAATAAGACTCATCATCCTAAAAATTATGATGTGACGAGTCAGCCAAAGTTTTTATTTTCAAACAACAAACTTTTCTAGGATAAGAGGTCTCACCTTGTGAGTTTGTCCCACGGTACCTGACAGAACACAAACATCGATAGGGCGTCCCACTTAGATAACGGCACAGGAGTGCAGCCCAGTAATTAAGTATGCTAGTAATTAAGTATGCCAGTTTTCGCGATTAAATCTTGTTCAGGGATGCAGTTTTGCACCATACCGATTAAAAATAGAATATAGATAGAACTAGAAATTGTTAAATTGATGATAAAAGTTTTGATTGACTCGCGCATATACACGGCAACGAGAAATATAAAATCTGATATATCCCAGGGGGATTTTTCTTGTTTTAATTCACAGAGGTAGGTGCATTGATGAATATTTAGATGAAGCAAAATCTTTATTTTGGTATCTGGATGATAATAAACACTTGGAGTACCCTTGAAGATGCTTCCTTCGAGATAACATTGCACAGCAAAACACGCAATTCCAAAATGACATAAAGATACCGTGTACCTAAATTATCCACTTTAAAGGCCACACTTTTTATTTTTATGGATGACATCCTGCGCGCGCACCGTTTTTCGTCCGTTCTCAAAAAAAAAAAAAAAAAAGAAAAAAAAATCCCACCCCCAAGGAAGTCGGTTGTCGCAAACGTCGTTATTGAATTTGCCGGAAAATGCAATCGGCAATCCTCGGCTAATTCCGCAAGCTCCAAACTGTCATTGTCGACTGCGGAGACATCCGAGTAGTTCCGAGTGCGGAAAATGAGCTTTCTGCGCATGCGTATTATCACCACGTGGAAATATGGCCGCTTTGCCGTCAAATTCATCTCTAGCATTAATTTCAAAATACACGACAATTAAAGTCATAAAGAGAATGGGGGCCGTCGTTTTGGATTGGTTTGCCATTGATATTGGACATGGGGATGTCACCCTTTAACAATTATACGAAAGGCTGGCCGCGGCCAGCGATCATCGCATCATTTTTTGTAACGAAAAAAGGGTCAACAAGAGCGTCGTGGTATTTAGTGGACTGAAGGTCGGACAGGCCACCAGATAGTTGGCTGCTACGTGTGAGTCGAAGTAGACAAAATGGCATCGACCGAAATTACCTTTTTTAGATTTGGTAGTAGGAAGCATAGGCCTATCTTTGCTTTATTTTTTTTAACAATTCTGTGAAGTGTTTACAATGCTTTAATTTTCTGAGAGTACACATAAAGACACGCTGTTTATTTGATATTTGTTTTATTGATTGCTATACCAACAGAATGCATGAAATAACCTTAAATAGATTTGGTAATATGCATATATATTCATGACTTTTTACCTTTCTACGAAGTAGGCCCTATTCACAATGCTTTAATATTTTGAGAGCATGGATATGTTGTATGGATATTGTTAGTTTGATACGTGTTTCTGTGGTAAATTAGTGTTTCCAGCTGTGTACTGAAAACATAACTTTTCTTAAGCATTTTTTTTCGCCCGCTCTCGCCGATTTTGGGGTCCCCAGAGGATGTCATCCATAAAAATAAAAAAGTGTGGCCTTATTGCTATTTCATGGTCTCACTGGTTATACGTCAGCCTACCGATACAGGGTCGCTTCTCACCTTGGTTGATGAGTCAAAAACCATACCTCAGTCCGACATAATAAAAACAACATCAACTTCGGTTTAGCATTTTTAAAAAACGAATTTATTGAAATCTAAAAAAAACACTCAATATAGTAGAATGTATGTAGACGTAGGTAAATTAAATTTTACGAAATTTTCAACCATTTCCCCTGTACCATATAATTGTAGGTAGATTTTAAACAAAGTCTTCAAATATAGTTGTTGAAAATACATTTTGATAAACAATATGTTGATTTTCACATTCTACGTATTCTTGAATTTGTATCATAAGGTAATTTCCCAAAAAGATATACATAATAACTAGCTTTCCATTACAGGTTTTTCGATGCAATTGGCAGTTATGTCACGCACTGCTGAAATGTACATACGAGGTATAATCCTAAGCTACGCTAAAAGATGCATTCTACTCTTACTCTAAACTAAAACGCTACTTCAATAATAATGCAAAGTTGATAACATTGACCATAAAATATTTGATGCTATTTTAAACAGTCTTAAAAACTAATAATCATTTATCAAGCTTCGATTGTATACAGGCAATTTCAGACTTACTAAAATGGACTTAGAAGAGCCCCGGTGAGTCGCCGTTAAAAGGAAGAATTAAACATAAAACAACGGGCTGGTCACGTGGCTGGTCAGAGGAGGTACCGATGTTACTTGGAAGTGATTAAAGAACCCATCACACTTGACCAATGCTCCACTTGACCGGCTGAGTGGGTCACTGACATTAATTTCCTTGGTGAAGATCAAGACCGTTCTGTTATTGCTTTGTATTTACAACACTTATCTTTTTCTCCCATTATGTGAAATCACGATACTGGATGAATCAGAACATTCACTGTCTAATCCAATGTGTCTTTCAAGGCTGGACCAATACAGCCTACTGGGCATTATACCAATATAGCTTATAAACTACAATTGTACACCTACATGAGTCAATGTCCAGAAGGATTTTGAGGGCACGTGGCTGTCCCACAACGTATCAATTCTGACATGACATAATTTATGTAAGGGTAAAGCACTGGTTAGTAAATCTGCGGTGATTTTCTTTTTTTTTTTCTTGCATGAACAAAATATCAACAAATAACAAAATTAAAAAAAAATTGTGAAAATTGTGAAAAAAAACAGAGTGCGGATATGTTACTTTTCTCTCCCCCCGTATAAGGTTCACTAAGCCACTGACTAGGATGGGGGAATTGACGCTTTTCTAAATAGACCGTTTTAAGATGCATAGTCAAAAACAAAGAACGCCAGCGTCTTCACCGTGACTACAGTCTTCAACAGCCCAACCGTTGTGACGACATGACCCAAAATTGGATTTTGAGCCTATGCAACCGACATTGTCCAACCAAATGGTTCCTTTACCTTGCCCAAAATATGCACGTTCTACAGCAAGTGCGTTGGAATATGGAAGATTTAAGGACTTGCAGAAAATTCTGGCATCAGTGTTATCCCAGCTGTCATCGCAAACTGTTCCCCAGTCTCCATTATGGTACACTTCTACCCTACCACCGTATTTGTCATTGATATTTATTCCAATAAGACGGTACGGGTGACTGGACACAAAAGCTGGAATGTTCAAACAAAACATTTTTAAAGAGAGAGTGTTTCATTTATGATCCATTTATCTTCGCTTTATCTTTTTTGTGAGCTATATTCTGCCATATCATGACTAAATAATATTGTCCTATCATTCTGTATTTAATAAAGCAAATTTTTATTCAATTCCATTTGCGTTTGAATAACATCTCTTTCCAGACACAATCTAGCGAGTTATATCAAATTATATTTCATGTATGTTGTTTTTCGTTTACCTGATTCACAATTCTTGCCTGTATATCTGGAAGGACAGCTGCAGGAATACGTGAAAGTTGCATTCCTACAAATGGCGCCATTCTGACATGGTCGGCTGCGACAATGATCTACTTCTGTAACAAATAAGGTAATTTTTGTTATCATGTTCTTGTTACTTTCATTGTCCTTTATCACGTATGCAATTCATAAAATGCATTATCTTCATATATGGCTTTCATCGTACAAATCCTATCTATTATAATCCAAACATGCTTGTATATTTAATTTCAAGTCTCACCTTGGCGGTTAGTCCCGTAGTATATCCGGTAGAACACAAACATCGATAAGAATTAACCATGTCAACACACGTCACACCATTCTGACAAGGACGACTGGAACATTCACCGATTTCTAAAATTGCACGATATTTGGTCAAATGAAAAAAATACCAGAATTTTTTTTATGGAAAAGAAAAAAAAAACGCACTCACTATCCACATAACACAGGTTGGTGCATTTAAAATGTCGTTTATACCAAAACGCTATGCGCCATCTGTATGGGTCTTATAAAAATGAATATGCATGTCTTAACTTAAATCCGATTTTGTTTTACTAAAATCCGATTTTGTTTTAATCTTGCATAATTGCTATTGAATATCCTACCGAGTTGGCAGTATGTTCCAGTAAAACCACGTTGGCAACTGCAGTGAAAACCGCCATAGCTGTTTCTACAGGCAGCACCACTAGCACATGGGCTATTTAAGCATTTATTTATATCTGGAATGAAACGAAATGGATTTGCACCTAAGACTTTATTTTGCAGTTCATTTCAATGAAATTGCTTCGCCTTAGTTATGAAACGTATGTTTCTTGACATTTTGTACCTTTCCGTCAATGGGATTCATAGGAAAGAGGTTTTTAATGTTTTTGAAAGAAAGACAACGAAAGCAGATGACTTGCTTGAGGTAAAGCGTACAAATTACGAATATAGAATAGATGTCTATCGTAAGTTTTCATCCAAATTAGTTCAATCTGTGAATCGTGATGTCATAAGAAAAACCGATTTGTATAAGCACTTACCGACTTCACACCTTGCGCCGTGGAATCCAGAAGTACAAGAACACCGAAACGAACCCACCAGGTCTACACACAAGGCGCCATTTTTGCATGGATGACTCAGGCAATGTTTGGTCACTTTGGAAAAAATAAAAACCTGATTAGATTCTATTACATAAATGTTATGGAATATATCTGAGAGATAATAAATTTTAATTTTCTGTGTGTATATTGTTTGGAATTTATGAAATTTAGCTCCTATTTGCTATGTGAAAGTAAAGCAATACCTTCGTTGATTTTTAAATCATTGGAAAAAAATATATATAAAAAGATTCCACTGTTTTTCCACTTTCCCACCTCCTCATCACACAGATATAAAAGGGGTAACCCATTTAGAACACGTTTTTTTTTTACAAATGATTATTATCTACTGAAAAGGCAGAATTGTGATCTTTAATTTTGATCTTTAATTGTGATCTTTACTTTTAGAATACCCGTAAAATTCGAACAATTTTAGTGCTTTTGATGAAGCTATTGGTGTAACTCTTACTTGTTTCACAATTACTTCCGGTGTATCCATGAGGACAGCTACAAGAATAGGTGCTAGCATGAGTATTGCACTTGGCGCCATTTTGGCAAGGACGGCTGCTACAAAGATCTTTCTCTGTAATATAAAACATATCGTAGCACGTAGTTATAGAACTAGGTAATGCAACAATTTTGTGTGTTTGAGACTATAATTCTGCAAACTATCAACTTTTAAGTATTTTTTTCATTTATCAGTATTCAGTTTTTTTTTCTTAATTAAAGTATATTACCAAGTTGACACAATTTGCCGGTAAAACCAGGAGGACAACTGCAGTTAAAACCATCATGGGTCTTTCGACAGGTGGCGCCCCTGGCACATGGGTTGTTCATGCATCCATTCATATCTGAAAATGAACAAGTATGTGTCTGTATCTTAAAATTATCAAATATTCTGTCACATTTTATGTTACAGTTCTTTGTATAGTGCAAAGTTATAGACCTCAAAGTTAAGAGGTCACTCAGAATGAGAAGAGCCGAATGCAGGCTAGGCCACGACCTAAATATGGCGGACCTACATGAAAGGAAGACCGCTTAATCATGTAATGGTCTCTCCTCCTTTCGCACGGTTCCCCACGCGTCGACCCTTGACCGGTTGCATTGAGCCTAGATTTAATTACTGTGCCCCTGCAGGGACGAAGCGTGGGAGGCGTTTGTGAGAGACCATTTCCCTATAACATAACACAGCTGAATAAATTATTCTAGCTCTGACGTAACATAGCCTGTTTTCATTATTCCACATGTAAGTAACGCATGCACTTTACAACGAAGAAAAATAATCCATGCTTATTGGCACTGTGCGACGACTTGGACGTCATATTCAAAATTAATTAAATTGATTAAAGTGGGAAGCTAATATATTTATCTTCGAAGAGTATATTAAATAAATATATCTCACAAGACAACTTTTTTCAGTTATACTCCTTCAACATAGTTATTTTTATAGCTTAAATGACAAACATTTTTATAGAATCAACTCCAATTTACTCATATTCATTATATGAAGCGTAAGTTCCTGGATGCATACCTTTTCTGTCTGCCATGTGAAATTTCTTCGAAGTTGAAGAGCTGCGCTGAAATAATAAAATGCTGTAGAGTCACAGCTGGCAAAATTACCGCATTTTTGAAACAGAAAAAAATCAAAATGAACATTTTTGCATCTACGACACAATTCACATTGTCTTTATTAAAATCACTAAAGCGGTTTGAAAAGCATTTTATCACATGTTTACGTTTCCCTGCGTTAGTATTTTATGACGTAAAATGGCATCACGTGGAATGATATAAATGCAAAACAAAAGTGGCCCAAGAACACTACTTTGTAGGGCCCCTAAAACAAGTTGTGAAAGATCAGAAAGTATGTCATTTACCGAAATTTGCTGTGACCTCCCAGTGAGGTATGAACGAAGAAACGCAATGTTATGTTGCCCTTTTCCCTGTTTGTGTTGATAGTTTTATGTACATATAAATTTACACCTGGCACTGTTATCATAAATTGGGGGAAATGTGCTGGAAGTTATGTTTTTAACTGTACTTTTAAAAATAATTCAGTCCGTAAATGTAGATTTCTGAGGACTGATATATTGAGAAAGTTATGTCTCGAATTATGCTCACAATTTCAGTGTATCAAAAAAACTTCAAATGTAATTATTGTAGATTTACGTTAATGCTTAAAGCCATTTACATACAGTATAGATAGCTGCTGACCTATTTGCGGTGACAACTTTATGTTGTCTGTTAATTGCCACCTGATATATTTAAACCTATTGTGTCAAAAAAAAAAAAAAAAAAGACGTAAAGGTTAAAAGAAAAGGTAGTTTGCATTGTATGGCTGCTCTGATAAATCGCCAGACTTTACAGTTTATGTCTGATCTATATGGATCTGTTCAATCATGAGATGATCTGGATCATACAGTGCATAAAACGCCTTGGTCATTTATGTTCAATTACGTGCCGTTTTTTTGGTAGGTTGCCGTTTTGTCACCAAAGGTAGGTTATGACTAACTTGTTGACAGTCATGTTTTTTAACTGATACCAACTGATAGCTGTGGCCCAAGGACACTGCCACGGGGCACCCCAATATATGTTAAGAAAAATCAAGCAGATTGCATTTCCTCAACAAAGTTGTTGGTGTTTAAGTGGTCGAACAGTCTAACAGCAATTACTTTTTCAATTATCTTTGAAAGAAATGAAAGGTTTGATATAGTTCTGTAATTTAGCATGATGTAAGGATTTTTTTTTTTTTTTTTTTTGGAAATGTCAAACAATGCCAGATTTCAGCGCATCCGGCAGGTGATCAAATATGATAATATTTTTGTCTTGGACCGGGAATAAAATGCTTCAAATCAAACACCGATGCTAAACACACAGCGTTATAAGCAAAACAAAGCTGTTTGTAGCTTGACTAGAACGGTAGACGAGGGTGATAGCGCTGCCCCAGAAAAAATGGTGTGAATTTACTATTAAGCAGCGGTGCCGAATTTGATGTGAATTTGATTTCTATTGTTGAAGTAGAAAGATAGATGATATGTAAAAAATCAATCACCTGTTATTTCTCAAAACTGTCTCAAAATTATGAACTTTGAATAAAAAAACAGCATAAAAATAACCATAAGCGCTCACCTGTACTTTATATTGCTGACCCGTATGTGAACGTGTTGTCTAATACCCCTGCACATTAGCAAAGGGACCAGACTAGAAAGCAAACTTTCTTATTTTCGTCATTTTCGTCATTTTCACGAGGTCAAAAATTGTATGCTGTAAAAATATGCTGTTTGTACAACACGTTATTTCAACTTTTATCTCAATTATTTATCATGAGTTCTAGGTCGTTCTCGACTAAATACCTTCGTTGGGAAGTTGTAAGTATCAAACTAGCAATATAAGAATTTATTCAACCAATTATAAAAATCGTTTTCCTTTAGAGCAAGGTTTGATTAATGTACACAATAAACAAATAAAGAATTAGGCATAAAAATTTCAATTGAGTCACTGCACTCCGTTTAAAACTGTTTAAAAAGCTTAAACTTATTTTGACGGTTAAGAGTCTGATGTTGCTAGGTAAAAAGGTAAGAAGTGGTGATGCTGGGTGAGAAGAGTCTCCCATGATGCTATCAGTTCTTTTCTCCATAGGCATATCATTTGCTTTAAAAGTCTACTTTAAACCATATAGATACATTCACAAGGTGCACTTTCCCCTTGATATCGCATCATAATTCTTTCTAATGTGACACTGAGCACGTTTGTTGATAACAACGCGTTCGCTCCCACGCTAAAACTAAACAGCATTACTTCCTGGTTAACAAACGAGCACAGGATGTGACTAGAAAAATGTACGAAGTTGCAAAAAGTTTGCAACAAAGATCGGTTGCTTATTTTTCTAGAAAGTGATTTACTCCAAAATCGGAGTTACATACATGTAGAAATCAGTTCCAAGAAAAATAGTACACCAGCAGCTTCACGGATGGCGGTCACATTTTTCACGACGTAGCCTCTCTGGTGGAGATAAAAAATCCCTAATAGATTTCGGTAGTTGAGGCGCCTCGGTGTACAACTATGAAACGATGCTTTTGTTATTCTTCCGTATAAGATTTATTCAGCTGAAGGTTACATATATGTTATCTCAAAAAAGCACAGTCTCTCCTCTCTCCTCTCACAGTCTACATAGCCAGGTTGTGTGACAAATGTGCAGACGTGTGGCAGTTAGCCTCTTATGTTCCGGAATATTAATGGTTTGCTTGTAAACAGTATGGGCCGACAAATAAGGGTACACGACCTAATATTGGGTTCTGATCCTGTGTCGTTGACATCGTCCTACCAAATAGTTCCACTACCCTGGCCGAAATAGACTTTTGTATAGCAAGTGCGTTGGAATAAGGAAGACTTAGGAACTTGCAGAAAACTTGACCATCGGTGATATCTCATTCGTCGTCACATATGGTTCCCGAGGCTTCAGTTCAACTCTACCTCTGTATCCTCCATTGACATGTATACCAACAAGAAGTGGAAGTGTTACGTCTTTGTTTTATATGCGTTGAGTCTTTGTTTTATATGTATCTTAAATTTATTTGCCAAGCGTTTGTGTTAGTTGATCCGCCTTTATATACATCTATAGCAATCCGAGTAACGTAGAGTGCAATTAAGCTCCGATAGCCATTTTTCATTCTGGCTTATTATGAAAATTCTAAGGAATTGAAATAAATTAATAAATAATGTGAAATAGAAAGGGTGATGGTCGATTGCTTGTGGGTGAATATTAGATTAAGATGAAAATAACGTGAGGCTAAACTATCCACCTTTTACACCTTCATCGTCTCAATTATACTCGCACGCAATGAAAACGCACCATCCATAAAAAGTAAGCTAATTTATTTATCTGAAAGGGGTTTTGAAATCTCATTATAACAGGACAATGATTAGGCATTTTAGCACACATTGGCACAGCAGCACTAACAATTTTCATCGTAAGCTCTGCAAGGTAACGCCTTAAACAAGGCTGGTAGAAATCCAAAAATTACAAACCTCAGTATCTGGTATGCACATCCATTGCATCTATCACAGCCTGACAACGGCGGCGCATACTGCGGATCAGTCGCTGTATTCGATATTGTGGAATAGCATTCCACTCATCCACAAGTGCGTCAATCAGATCCTGACGGCTGAAACACAATTTGTCTATCTTCTGCTGCCGTCGTATACCCTCTGAAGTCCAGGACGAGGTCGGTCGCTCACAGAGCCTGTTTCATTGTGTCGTTGGACTAAACGGAGTATAGTGGAGTGCGCACAGTTCATTCTACGCGTTATTTCACAACAGACCCCCGGCACCCATACCAAAAGCTTCATGTCATTGTGCGTCATTCAAACGTCCCATAACTGTGACGTTGGTATTCAATTACCGCATACTTTCATTGATGTATAGACAGTAGATCTTCCTATGGCTAAAGCAAACCAATACACATGTAAGCAACACGGAGAATACAAAAATTGGGCAATTTCACGGGCCTCATTCTGTCGTTGCATAACAAACAGTAAACACTATCAGTGTGTGCATATGTAAGCCATAAGTTTGATTATATAACAACATTCAGAAACTAAACTAAGCAGGATAATATATTCATGTTTTACGGGTGGTGCGTTTTCATTGCGTGCTAGTATATGTTACTTGCGTCAAATATATTAAAGTACGCTCTAATAATCGTCACCTTGATGGTTATTGAGTTTAAGAACCTTAAAAACATTTTAATGCCACACTTCAGTCTGTCATAATAAAACATCAAAGTCGGTTTACTATTTTTAAACCAATTTGATATTGTCGACATTTGCTCGCCATAGTAGTTTTTACTATATATTAATGTAGGAAAATTGAGTTTTTCTGATTTTTAAACAATTTATCTTCACAACAAAGGTACATTCTAAGCAAAATCTTAGTAACTGAAATTACATTTAAATAAAAATAAATTGCTATTCACATTTAAATCATTTTTGAACTTGTATCATATGGTCATTTTTTCGAGAGAGTAATGGAATTAAGTGAAGGAAAATAAGATAAATAGATATCATATATTAATAAAAGCACACCATTTCGTCTATTTGAATGTAATTAACAGTTATGTGCATTGTTTAATCCTATGCTAAAAACTATCAAAATATACTAATACGATATTTAAAAGATTAACCATATAATTGTTTAAATAGTGCAATTTGAAAATTGTCTTAAAAACGAATAATCAATCAAGAAGTTGAAGAGGAGTTGAAGCAGTCCTCAGGAATAGAGTAGATAACATCTCACTCAACACTAAAGTAGGATTGAAACTTAATCTGAAGGCAATATGGTTCCATTCTTTGGACAGCCTTTTGGGTCTATGCCACTCGTGTACCTGTTGATGATTGATGGTTTGTAAGTTCATTTTTAGATTTATATGTACTTTTATGTGAAATCACATCACTAGATGAAGGAAAACATGAATTCTTTCACTAGTGTAAACACATTGGAATTCTAAATAATGTCCCAGTTACGATAGCTTTGCCCCAACGCGTGATACATAAAATCCTTACCTAATATATGTAAAGGTTAATCTGGTCTTCACACCTTTAGTAAAGTTATTCGTTTGACATGACCAAGTTTTAAGTACCAGTCTCTGTAAGAATCAGAAAAATAACATAGGGGCATTGGAACATGACCCTCCCAGATTTTGTTTTCTTTTAATTTATTGTGAAGAACTATGCTAAAAACTAAGAAATTGAGCCCGAAAAGTTGCATATTTAAAATAATTTATTTTTTAGAGCGTTTTATATTTAAGCCTGAAATATTTCTCCCATATGCTTTTCTATATAAAATGTTCAGGTAACCCCATATTCACTGACAAATAACTCGTATGGCCGACGTAGTTATGTAAGATGGCTATACAAGATGTTTACAGCATATATTCAGGTACCAAAAAATGAAATAAAATTTTTTTCAAAACACAAAATGGTTAAATTACATTAAAAACAATCAACGCTAAAACTACGCGAAAAAGACCATCTGCGCATGCGCAGTAGCGGNAGGATATGATATTTAACAATGTCTGAAAATGAAAAATGTTTATTTATCCACATTTATGGTTTTTTAGCTCAAATATAGCTGAAATTGAAATTTTGCAATCTGGATTCCGCCATCTTGGGTGAAAATTTTTAAGTGCTGTTACCATGGCAACCGAGGGTGATTCAAACAAACCAATATCCATTATGTTGGTTTGGGGCTATAATGAATAAATACACCAATTTTCATCAAAATCTGAGAGGGTCATGTGCCACCCTATTCTGAACCTTACAGAGACTGCTACTTAAATAAAAAACAAAATTTTAAAAATATCAATCGTTATTCATCTGACAGGAACATGGTGTCATTTTGTCTCCCCCTACATTAGGATCATTTAGCTGAAGGAGTTAACATAATTTAAAAAAAGTTATTTCCAAGATTCGCATCATCAATAACAAAGAACACTAGCGTCTTCAGTGTGTCCACAGTTATGAGTCCCCCAACCTCTGTGAGTACATGATGCAATGTTGGATTCTGATCCTGTGCAACCGACATCGTCCAGCCATATAGGTCCTCTTCCTTGCCCGAAATACGCACTTTGTAGGCCAAGTGCTCTGGAATAGGAAAGACCTAAGGACTTGCAGAAAACTTTGGCATCAGTGTTATCCCAGCCGTCATCGCAAACTGTTCCCCAGACTCCATTATGATACACTTCAACTCTGCCACCATATTTTCCATTGAATTTTGCACCGACAAGACGGTATGGGAATGTGTTCACCAGAGCTAAAATGTCAAAAATATGTTAAAACATATGACCCAACCAAAAGCAGAGATAGGGAGCAAAAGAGAGAGAGAGAGAGATTCTGTCATGGTATCATTAAAATACAGTTGTCAAATTTTGTACAGCATATACACATTTATAATTCCTTCATAATTTTAATTATTTAAATCTTTAATTCTTTCTACGTCAATACTATGTCTTTTTTACCCACAGTCTGGTGCAATGTATGGAATCAATACGTTATTATTTGAAGTCCTGAACCTGATTCACAATTCCTCCCGGTATATCCAGAACGACAGCTGCAGGAATAGGTGGAAGTTTGACTGATGCACGTGGCGCCATTTTGGCAGGGCTGGCTGCGACATTGGTCTCTAACTGCAACAAAAAATGACGATGTGCCGAATATGTTAAACACTGAATGCCAACGCAAATACACCAATTTCATTAATGCGATAGTCAAAATATATATTAACTCTTCGTCTTTTACCCTATGCAGAGTCTACGTCGACAAATGAACACATGCTACACTAGAATAACTTTCAAAATTACATACAGTTAAAAATCTTATACGTGATAGTATACATGTACAAGAGGAGTGGCGAAAGTATTGCTCCGATTTGCTTGAAGGTAAACATCAGCTGGTTTTGATAGATATATCAATTTATTTATTTATTGAAAATTCATCGTGTCAAATAAATGTCAGCACTACGGGTTCACAGACCAATGTTTAGCTCTTACATAAAGCATGTTATTACGTCAGTGTTAATATTTTGTAGGATAGCCACGTGATATTAAAGTCATAATAACTCTTCGTTTTGGCCAAAAATTGGATTTTCCCGGAAAAAACGGCAATTTTCCCATACTTACCAATGGTCAACGACCCCATTCATGCATTCAAAGTTAATCCAGGGTTTTTTTCCTAAACGTACGGAGCTCTCTCTGACATCGCATAGTCACTGTTGACCTACTTAAAACCGCGGGAAAAGCAGACAACAACAACACTATATAAGATTCATGAGATATATTCGTCTTTTTGTTAAAAATACATTAATATCAACAATATGTGCCATTCTGGGCTTTTCGTTATCCGACGCACTGTACAAAAACTCGCAACTTACGTCTGCGTCTGCATTAATGCGTTTGGTGCCATATGTTATTTTGGTCTCGAATGAACGCGAGAATCCGCGTGACACCATTACGTCATTAGCAACGAATGCCTTCATGACCGGGAAGAAAAGCATCGAAAGCCCTATTGACAAGCACAGATTTTAGTTTTACTACAATAACGGCCGTTTTAGTGGTAAAATACAATAGAATATATTTCCATGCGTTGTTTAAAATGTATTTCATGCGGAAGTTTGAATCTCAAAGGAAGAGTTATTATTGCTTTAATATGACCACCATGCTACTAGACATATACTGACAACGGTTCAGTAAACGTCTAGGGGCTACGTTGCCCCAGGCTCTTAAGATATTTCGAATAAGAGCGTTTGTGGTAAATGGACGATCCTTTGCTTTGATTTCCAATCACCTTCGAGAAATTTCCATGGGTAATGGACAAGCCAGCCCATCCTGTTGACGTCATGCTGTTATAGTCACTCTTGCACCGGGTTACCACTCCGTGGTGACTTATGGAGATCGCCATTGTCCTCTCCACTATTCTGCAAATTCTATATGCAGTTTGACCAGTTATCTCCATATTTAGTGATTATCTGGGAGACCTTTATAGCATCCCCCTCAGAAACGGACAAAATTACGAAGGGATTTGAAAGGCGTCATCTTCCTTTGAAGACATGTGCGTTCGGGTAAACGTTCGCCCATTGTGTCAGATAAGCTGTTTTGAAAGCTACACGGGAGGCTGAACAGGTTATATACATGAATATTTCAAGGTCGCGCTCGCTGTGCCTCAGTGATTTGACTGTTCTTTTGCATTGGTAACGCAATTTCTCGCGGTCTCTCGTGGTTGCTATATGAAGAGCATTGCCGCCATCTTGCAGTTGCAAGCACAAAGGCTTGCGTCGATCAGCACGTGGAAATTATTTTGGTATCTTTTTCCTGTTTACCTTATACAAACGGGTTCTGCCGTTTGTCTTTTATACTTGTTATTATTCCCAAGGTTGTAATGATCTACGTTTAGTTGATATATAACTGGTTTTAAAGCAATGTATCGGCCGGTTCATGTGTGGTGCCATTTTTCAACGAGAGGCGATACTGAGAGTAAAGAAATTGTCAATTTTCATTCCAAAAATCGAGCAGACTTTAGCAAGTACCTTGAATCTATATATAAAATACACAGTAGTGTTGATGTCATCTTTATTAAAAGGAGCATAAAAACGCCAGCCTAAAAGAAATGTCAGCGAGCCCAAGAAATCGGAAAGGAATCTTAATTCATTTTAATTCAAGACACGATTGAAGGTTTCAATATTGCCGCGTCTCAGGCTAATTTCTCACAGAGAGAAAATTTCGACGCTTGAAATATTTTCCTATCGGATCATAGCTAAAAACAAGTACGCTACACTACAATTATACAATTTTGAATGCTCATTTTACTGCAACAAACAATACTGCCTTTATCACCTAGGGCCTACTGAATTCCTCCTTGAACAAACTCATATCAAATTCTCACAAAGCTTCCAAACTGAAAGACAATTGTACTTATACTTAATATCTATAAATTTATTGTTTCATTCGCCCAAAGGACTGCATCACGTTTTCGCCATGTACCTGTCCAAATGACACAAAATGTCATCGACAACCGCGATATGCTCGCTACCTGTACGGGAGGTCACGTGTTCCGATGGCACATGGTTTCACAAAGAGCTCGCGCTAAGCCGATTATCATTTGATCTTGCTCCGCGTTTCTGGTCCCTTCGTTATTATGCCCAAGTTGCAGGTTACGCGAACAATAAACCGCGAATCACTATTTATGAACGGTTTCCCCATGTTACATAGCGCATTATTCACACAGATGCTGCAATATTTTTGTAACCCCCCTGCAGAATACTGGATATAGGCCACACTATTTGAAGCCTCACCTTGGCAGTTTGTCCCGTAGTACCCGGTAGAGCACAAACATCGATAAGAATTCACCATGTCAACACACGCCCCACCATTTCGGCAAGGATGGCTGGAACATTCATTGATTCCTTAAGATAAAAATTATTCCAGTAAATGAAAGTACGCTAGAAATCAAGTATTCATATACAAACACATGTCACAGATTCCTGCAGGCCCAGCATATGTAAAAGTTACGCAGATTGCTATTCTAAATAGCAATAAAATCTATGCAAATTCTACATTGGTCTTCTAACAATGTACGAGATGTCAGTGATAGCTTTGCCGATTTCCGGTTTGATTTACATATATCGTAATTTTGTCATTTGTTATCATAAGATATCCTACCTAGCTGGCAGTATGTTCCCGTAAAACCACGTGGACAACTGCAGTGAAATCCACCATAACTATTTCGACAGGTGGCGCCCCTGGCACATGGGCTATTCAAGCATTCATTAATATCTGCAATAAACAAAAAAAAAAAAAAAAAAGATTTGCCTTTAGACTTTATTTTGCAATCCATTTCGATTTTAAGTTAATTATTAGTCCGTTTTTAAATCAGTCATATGTTACTCAAAATTGCGTTCCTTTTCATTAACAACATTGATAAAATAAAGGTTTTTCATGTTTTGAAAGAATTTCAATAAGAGTAGATGACGAAGTTCTGGTGTGGAGTGCAAATTGCGATTACGGAAACCCATGGGATCCACGTTACAGAGTTTTCCTCCAAATAAATTATACAATCTATCTTTAAATGTCATGAGGAAAAATGATTTGGACATGCACTTACCGGCTTCACACCTTACGCCTTGGAAACCAGAAGTACAAGAACACCAAAACGAACCCACCAGGTCCACACACGAGGCGCCGTTTTGGCATGGTTGGCTCAAGCAACGGTTGGCCACTTTGGAAATATATATGCAGTAGTATCGAAGTAGCAAAGAAGCATTGACGCAGTAGTGGTGTGGAGCATATTTGCAGTAGAAATGCAGTATACCCTACTGCAATTCTACTTCAAAAATTACATAGGGTTGTACAGAGGAGGAGCATTCATGCAGTAGATTAGCAGCATGATAGAAGCATGTTTCAAATATGCTAATTAGCTCCCAATGCGAAGCAGATTTGAGGCATGTTTGCAGTATAATTGCAGTAGTCTGCTGCGCTGGAGCATCTACTGCGTTTTCGTGCGGGATATATAAACGTGATTAAATTTCGATACAGATATAATATGGTCTATGTCATAGAGATCGTAAGCATTCATATTTTTTGTATGTAATGGTTGGAATGTATGGAATTTAGCTGCCATTTGTCAAAGTAAACTGATACCTTCGTTGATTTTTTACATTGGAATAAAAATTATTATGAATACATTCCAGTGTTTAATCATTTCCACTGTATTTTTCTTACCTCTTCATCACACATATAAAAGGGGTCAGTCGTTTAGAATATATTTTTTTTCAAATGATTTTTGCTTGTTTCTAATGAAAAGGTAGAATTGTGATCTTTACTTTAGAATACCCATAAAACTCTAGTAAGTCTAGTGCTTGTGATGAAGTTATTGGTGTAACTCTTACTTGTTTCACAATTACTCCCGGTGTATCCATGGGGACAGCTACAAGAATAGGTGATAGCATTACTCCTGCACGTGGCGCCATTTTGGCAGGGCCGGCTGCGACACAGATCCTTTACTGTAATATAAAACATAGCTTTACCCAGCAAAGAAACGTAAGAGCTTCGTTATAGAACTAGGAAACACATTCCATTATCCATGTTTGAGACTAAAATTCCTACAAAATATCAAACTGAGGCATTTGACAAGCCACTTAAGGATTTTTATTAAACTGTGTTTCACATTTATAATTATTGAAGAATTTATAAATAACCCAAAAGTCATTTGATGTTTACCAGGTTACTAATTGTTTTCTTTTGTTTCACCTTTTGTTCATTTGAAGAGCGCTCTTTCTCCACATGAGTTGTCACTGTTTTTAACAGCGTGCTTAGAATGACACTCACACAGAAGGTTTGTTCAATTTGATATTCGATATAAAGGCACAGAAAGGACGTTAAATGCTCACCTTGGCAGTTAGTCCCGTAGTATCCAGCAGAACATAAACATCGATATGAATTCACCATGTCAACACAAGTCCCACCATTCTGACAAGGACGACTGGAGCATTCACTAATTTCTTAAACGTTAATGTGAATAAGATTAATGTAAGCTGGTAAAAAGGCCAATTAATTTTAATCGTTTAACCAAAACATCTTATAAATAACACAGAAAACGGTGTACTGACATTGTTAAGTTTACAGAATTAAAAAATTCACTTCGTATGTTTTCCTTCCATCTATCAGTATACTATATTTGTATTAGCTAAAGTAGCATACCAAGTTGACACAATTTGCCAGTAAAACCAGGAGGGCAATCGCAGTCAAAACCGCCATGATTATTTCTACAGGTGGCGCCCCTGGCACACGGGTTGTTCATGCATTCATTGATGTCTGCAAAAGAAAAATATTTGTATCTTTAACTTATTTTCTGTCTATTTTCCAATTGCATTTCTTTTTACTTATTCCAGCCGTTGTCACTGTAATAAATAGGCATCTCTGTGGCCACACTCCATTAGATTTCGTCATGCCTACATTTCGGACTGATATCTGCTTATAAATCATCTTTTTAAAGTTGGGTTTTCACTTTGGGTGGATTGGCATTTTTCCCCTTTTCACCAAATTTATGCAGAGATACAATATTATATCAAATGACTTCCTTCGTTTAATTACCATTTGACCCATTGTTTGCTGAAACCAAACTCTCAAATACATGGTTGAGTTTGTCACTATTTTCTTTTTGGGTAAACGCTAGCGACCATACAACAATAGCAACCAATGCAGCGCACATGATTCCCACTAAAACCAATGCTATTTGTAATCGTCTATTGACTTTTGTCTTTGGTGGCTGTGTAATGCTTGTATTGGGATCATCGGCATTGTCAGTTGGACCAGAAATCCTTAAACTCTCGTAAACACTTGTTGTCTCCTCTGGAGCGAGATCCATACCCGCCGAAGTTTCATATGTTGCATTTACATACGCGGCACTTTGGTCTTGAGGAGTAGTAAATAACTTGATACCTAAAAGTAGTTATAGCATGATTTCATCATGGAATTGACAACTCCATGCAAAGTGATAATTTCAGATCGCCTGAATATCAGGCTCACAAATAAATAAGTAAAGGTGAGAAACCAATATATATATTTCCAAAGATTATATTTAACACAGGGAAAGCATATTCATTTTAATAGCTTATACTTAAAACATGTTTATTAAACGAACCCTATTCATAAGAACTGATTAATCCATGGATGCATACCTCTTGAATCTGCCATGTTTACTTTCTTCGAATTTCAAAAGCTGTGGAATAATAAAATGTTGTATTGCCACATCTTTCAAAGTTTGACGCATATTGCAAACGAAGAAAAATGTAAATGTGCATTTTGCAACTACGACACATTTTACGACAGTAATGCATTTTAACGGTTTGAATAACATATTTATTATATAATATAGGTTCACGCATATTCTCTTTCATATTTTTCTGAAAATAGGATGAACCACGATTACAACATTGCCGTAATAACTTTGGAGCCGTGAGGGGAGTGTAGTTAAAGGTTTTTTGGTTCAACATTTCAAACCAAACACCAATGCTAAACGCTTGTCGCTAAAAGCGAATTACTGCGGATTACAGCCGGATCAGTGTGTAAACAAGGATGACAGCGCTGTACTATATTGGTTAACGTTTCAGTGACATAAAAAAGTTGATTGTAAATGCGCCGTGGTTGCAGGATGCATAATGCTGATGTAAATTGTCTTTTCTTTATTCTTTTTGCGGTCGTTGTTATGTAATGTTAGTTAGTGACAGCATGCAGTGAATAAGAGCGGGGAATGTTTAGTAGAGTAACTTAAGTTGATTGACATGCTCTTATGGTATTTATACAACTGCGCTTAGTGTAAACAGAGAGAAGGCCGCTAGAGATTGCATGAGGTAGGAATAGAAATGAAGGAAGCAGCGCGGGTAATAACTGGACAGTAGTTCAATAAATAATAAGAAAGATAATATCTGAGTTGTATTTGCTACCTCGCGTAACATGAAGAAGACAAGCCAATTACTTCGTCACAAATGGTGGAGGATGCAAAATATAAACATAGATGTTTGACATCATGAGTCTTGTCGAAAAGAGAGAGAACGATCACCGGACGAAAATACGCAGGCGAACACAAAGTATCTAGATGGGAGATTGGAATTGGACAAACATAAAATGGAAGGTAAGACAATTGCTTTTAACGATTATTTTAGAAAATGCTTTTTGCGATATTTAGATGACTATATGGTAGCCAGCCACAATTTCAAATATTATGCATTAGTGAGGTTAACATAGTTTTACGAAGGCTGAGAAATGCAAACTTAGCATTATCTGAATAGTTTCATTGCGCGAGAAGAGGTCAGGTATTAAGGGTACATAGTTTCAGTAACTGATATTCGCGTTGATTAAGTGTAAGGCAGCGCCAGAATTCCATGCTCATTTGAATGTAATCGAATTTCTAGAAGTAATGAATTATTGGTTATTGAATTTAT
Source organism: Lingula anatina (assembly GCF_001039355.2). The sequence continues at coordinate 108,186 of NW_019775840.1, forward strand.
CCCCTAACAGATTTCAATTAAGCAGAGTAAAGGTAAACACCTCGCGAATGTAGACGCGATTAACCGCCGCCCTTACCATGAGGGAAACGTTGAAGAATAAGACTTAGAAAAACATAATGACCCTGCACAGTTTTTTAATGATGCATGTTTGAACAGAATACATATGTTAGACACTATCTTAAGACAAGTACAGTCTTGTGCAGAGAAGGTGACATTACGGATACGGATAAACCACCCTAATCTTACGTATCGCACATTGCACATAATTACAGGGTAAACACAATAGGCCACAATGCTTAGAGTAAGTCAGCTGGGTTACGGGAAGTAATTTGAGTTGGCCTCGTTTGAGGTGATGAGTGACAGCCTTAATTGCCACCTCTCCCTCTACTGATGCTGCTGAGCGGCAGCTTTAATTGTCACCTCCCAAGTCCCAGTCGCTTATCCGATTATCTGCCCGACTGCACACAATCATTGTTCATCTATATGTGACACGCTTTCATCGTATTCGTCCTTCCGATAGTATTTAAAGCCTAGGTCCCAACTACGTTTTCGACGCACGGTTTTTTGGTTCCTTGCGTCCGACTAGGACGTAGCTAGACCGCACGTAGCGGCTGTTGACCATGTCGAAAAGTTTCTACGTGCTGTTTGCGTCCTCCAAAAGTCGCACGATGGACGTGCTCCTCACGCACGAACTCCCACGTTTTCCCCATTTTTGGCCGTAGACCACACGTAGCAGCCCATACGTTCGGTTGGGACCTAGGCTTTACTTGATTCCCTCCCTGCGATTTAGCTACGTCCTAGACGAACGCAAGGAACCTAAAAACCGTGCGTTTTTGCTGCGCACATAGTTACAGTTTTTTGCTGTAAATTGTGTTGTAGATTTTAAAATTCCCATGTGTTGTTGATTATGAATTTTGAAAATAAAGGAACCATAACCAAAATAAGACGGCGTATTTTACGTTTTTCCTTGAGGCATCAATTTCAGCTCAAATTATTACATTGAAATGCTCACACTATTATAAATTTTTTTATATTATAATATAATTGATTGCAGTTTAACCTGGCTTTGCCCTAACCTTTTCGATCACGAAGAACAACAGGGACCGGGTAATCTATCCAAACAGGTTTTTTTACTTTTACTTTAAATTATGAAGCGGCGCGGAGGATTCAATTGGAGATTAAGATGACGACGATAATATCCATTGACTCGTACGTCAAATTATGGCTGTACCCACGCACCATTTTTCCATTACTTATTCCCACCATCCCTAATCAACGATCTCACCTGGTTTCTGACGAATATCAACGCTCACTTATCGTCACTACAATTTCGTTACAGGAAATATCCTAACGGCAACTGGATTTAACGCTTCTACATATTAGTTTGGAGACCCTCATTTGAATTAAGCTGTTTTCTTTGGTACCAACGTCTTACTAATGAACCACAACTTTAAAACAGGTCGGAAGCGAGCATATAAAAACTGCTTTTGAATTAAGCCATTAAAATTCACATAGTTAAAGGGATAATAACTTTTTGTATGAGATCTACCTGTATATTTCACAATAAAAACATTGTGAATAACTCATAGAAATATAATATATTCTGTTTTACCACAAAAACGGCAGTTATAGCTATTTTTTCTGATATCTGAGCTTGTCTTTAGATCACGTGTCCTCCATTGATGACTATACTCTGTTAAAATCTCTTAAGAGATTTTAACAAAAAACCAAACTTTTTAGAAAAAAACCAGGGACTAACTTTGAATGTAAAAATGGATTCATTAGCCATTGGTAAGTATGGGAAAATTGTTGTTTACTCCAGGAAAATTCATTTTTTGGCCGAAACGAAGAGTTATTATCCCTTTAAGGGTTTTCCTTAACTGAAGGAACTTGCAGGCAACATAACTGTATCATCACAATAATTTATATGTGTCCACACAATGATCAAAGACTACAGCATGGTTATGTAATGTTTTCATGGAATCTGGCCGGCTATCATTACCAATAAATATGTTAAAATTTTTTTGGTTGAAATTTGCTTGGTTTGGTGCATGTTAGCTCCTTCTGTCACATTATACGTTACCGATACGGACTGTCACCAGCACCTATTACTGGCGACGGATGTTTCTCCTGTGCTTTTTTGTTTTTCGAATTTATATCAGAATATTTTATCTATCGCAATAAGTGAAATGTCTGGCATATATTTATATAGCAAATATTCTTATATGACATTATTCATACAACTTATTCAATCCAGATTTAGTTCACGTGTATCTTGATGGAATGATTTAAGCAAGCAGTTTTCTAAGAACTTTATTTTAAATTGTAATTTTCTAAGAACTTTATTTTAATTTAATGGTTTTATATTCCCATCCTTCTGCTGAAACGAGCAGATTTCTTATTGTTTCATGAATAAAATAATAAATAAAAATCCCTTCTCCATACAATGTTCTTCGTTTGGTAATTATCCTTGTTGAACAGTGAACGAAAATAAAGGCAGTCTCAAGAAATATGTTGATGGAGAGATAGGAAGAAGGTGATCTTATTGGAAGTCTCAATTTACCTGTACGTTGCAGTAATTAACCTGTTAGCTTACGTGGCAGCTCTGATTAAGTGTCACCTGAAAATCTTTTGTCCGACTTAAACTTTCAAGATGTGCCAAGTTTGATTTCAATCACACTCCCTGCGGCAACTGCCGATACGAAACCAGCACCGGACAAAAGTGAAATTATCATCCCAAGAGGAAATCTAAAGCACGGAGATGTCTGCTCGCCAGCTGTCCAAAGTTGGTAAGTTAATGGTACAGTTGAAAATATACGAAAACATACACCCTAGAATAGATCACAGAATTAAGGAATGTGCTTTTGTGCGACTACATGTACATGTAGCCTTATTTCTACAATTATTATTATCATCATTATTATCAACTCTGCCCTCCACACAATTAACTCAAACATTACAGAAAGAAGGTTCCGTTAAGATGTTATGTTGTTGGTGTGATGTTCATTACATAGGATTGGACGTTGCTTTTACGGGTAAAAAACCCTACAACACTCTTAAAATTAGACTGCGCTAAATAGGGTATCGACTAGTAAGCAAACTAAAATCAAGGAGGGAGGGATGTGCCACAGAAACGGATTACTAATTAGCACCTCTTTACTATCTAGAATTGTACATACACCATACTGACTCTTGTCAAAGCAGACACAGGCTCTAAATATTGTAATACAATAGATGTAGCGTTTACACCCCCCCCCCTCACCCCCACCGATAATGACTGGCCTGTAATTGTGCGTTTAACAAAGGTAGTGGTACAGTGATATTCACCCCTTAAGCCTCTGGCGATAGTCAAGCAAGCAGAACAAGATATAAAACCAGGGACAGCGTTAACTTGAAAGGAACACTTTCAATTCAGGTTAATTTAAAACTGATTCATGTTTGGAGATTCCCTAGCGATAATAACCACCAACTAACAATTATGTGCAAGTTATATAAACATGTGGTCATAGTGTACCCGTAAATGTATAAGCAATTCATATGCATTTCAACATTTTCTGAGGTTAAATAGCCCTTCAAATGAAAGAGAGAGAGAAAAAAAAGAAAAATTGTCGTGAATGTGAAGCAAGTCTTTTGCTTCCTGGTTGAAAATGAAAAGCAATTTTTGGACAAAAACAGCAATTTCTTCTCAATATTTTATTTGTCTAAATAAATGTCAATTCTACGAATAATTCTTGTAAATTACAAAATGATAATAAAAAAGCATGCTTTGCGCTCTTTACGCTGCTGGTTCCCTCTTGAAACACTCCACACGTGACGCAAGTTGTGCAGTTGATATGTTCATTTCTGACAGAAAGCAGTCAATAAAATTGCCTGAAACATCTGTTACACTGGCCGGACAGACCATTTTGCATAATAATTTTGGTCCCTCCTTCACTATAAACTGAGCCACACAACAGTGGTCAAATTCCTGCTTAAATCAAGACGGTTACTCCAGCACACTTTCCCGCCATTTTGCATTAATTTGACACATGTAGTCGTAGTGTAAAATATCAACGAAGTACTGATTGGCTTAAAAACCGGAAGCTAGAGGAAATGGACCAAGCGTTTACCTTGACACAAATGGCCTTCGTTAAATTTGTAGGCAGTCATGTGACGTGAGAGTGCCGTGAAACTTATTACGAGTTTTCGCATTTATGTTATTCCGATTGAACAGTATGATTAGTCGGACGTCGGCGAAAAATGGGAAATTATTTTTGGTTTAAATTTTATTTATTTATTTATTTATTTATTGGACATTTTAAAGTCGGCTCACTGACTCACTTAGTCAAAGTTATGCCTGGGTTGCATCACAGTTAGCGGGAAACTGGACCTGCACTATTATAGACCACAATACCGTGACGTATCACCGACTCGTTGACAAAGGTATGATTTACAAGAAATCATTAAATCAATGTGAATTACTCTTAAACATCCCATTCTAACCAGGGCAAAAGGTCGCGTCGCAGCGTAACAGAGGACGATGTAATAGCCCACAATTAAGCGGGATCATATATCACGCCTCTTTTCACACATGATTGTGTTGCCGTAAAGCGAGAAACACCCCGCCGTCACCCTATTTGCATAAGCCCACCCTTCTTACTCATCGCTGCATGTGTGTAAGATGTACGTAAGATGTCCGTAAAATATACGTAAGTCGGCATTGTCCTTTAGCCTACGGATTTCCACACAATTCTTTTGTCCTTTTAAGGGGCGTACGTAAGACAATCGTTTTTGAAGTAAGCGTATCCGTAATGTCATCTTCTCTGCACAAAACTGTACTTTACTTTAAATTAAAACAGAGTGGCTACGAATTTAAAGGTCTGGAATGCTTTTAACATTTACAGAACGGTGACAAAAAATGTGACATTCTCAAAATATCAAGATTGTGAGGCATTTGTTTTAAAGAGGAATTGTTTTGAAAACAACAACGTAAAGAGAAGAATTTTGCGTCAATTATCACATACTTGACATTAGACGAACTTCTACTTAGTTGCAAAGGCGCATGGCTTCTTGTTGTTAGAGATAGGAGATAACGTGGTAATTGACGGCAGAAAATCACCCACCCAGGAGGTTCTTTGCAACTTGTTATTTCAGACAAGTTGGAGTACAAAGTTTTGTCTACAGGGCCGTAGCCTGAGCAAAATGTCAGGGGGGGCTGTAAGCGGATACGAGTGGGCTTAGCCCCCGAGGGGGGAGAGGGTGTCCCCCTACCAGTGTGGAAAATTCTAAATCCCAGGGGGGGCAGTTGCCCCCCCTGTCCCCCCGGAGGCTACGGCCCTGGTCTAGTTTACACGACGAGAGGCGAGGGGGATAGGCTCCCCGAAGCTCTCTCGTCAACAGGCGGCAGTGGAGTCGCAAGGCTCTGGGGGCACATTAAAGGCTCTGTTCTCACAACTTTTAGATCGATCTATCACCGCGGGGAGTCTCACTAGATTACTGTCAGATAATCCCCCTTAAGTGTCCGTCCCCGCCTACTACAAGCTTTAAGGGGTAATTAACTTTCGTGTCCGCCCGGCTGACAGCTATTTAGCGTGAACCCCCAGGGAGTTAGGTCGATCCAATGTAGGTCGATCTAATCTATGAGAATGGGGTGAAAGACGTGTTATAGTGCTGTGGGAGAAGACTGAAGGCCCACTGCGTCTCGAATCCTGAATAAACAGGATACTGTGGTACCGTCTAGTCGGCTCAGTGTGTATAACGGTTCACTGAGTGGTACGGGGACGACAGTCCTCACCTAGCCATGCGTAGTTGATGCGGTTCCAACACGGTGGTGAACAGGCAAGGCTGGTGAAAACGGTCAAAGTTCCGATAACCCATGGCAGTGGGACCGGGATTAGACCGTCGGTTACTCCCTGGGAGCCTGGTAAGCTCTACGGGATTGAGTGATCGCTATCGACTGGGTCACCGGCCGGTTGGGTCGCAAAAGGCAGTAAGACTTAAGAATAGCAGCCGCGCTCAGCTCAATGTACAGTCAGGCCCTAGCAAACTGAAAACGAATGAGCTAGTAAGTGAGCTAGTGGGAAAGGTACTCAGCCTAGGTTGCGCCCCTGGCAAGGAGGGGAGACTGAAGAGTATAAGCGCATTTGTATTTCCATACAAATTTATAAATCTATCTTCCTTTAAGTTATATTTGGGGTTTCATGTCAATTGTATTTCTATCTTATCGTAGGTTTATAATACAAAATCTATGTATTTAGTTTTGTTTTGCATGAATTTATGATAAAAGACAAATGCAGTGTTTAAGAAAGTTTATTTTTAATTTATGTATATTTTAATTTTAAAATATGCCTAGGGACAGGCATATCGTCCCCGGGAGATAATGTAATGTTAGTGAGTGACAGCATGCAGTGAATAAGAGCGGGGAGTGTTTAGTAGAGTAACTTAAGTTGATTGACATGCTCTTATGGTATTTATACAACTGCGCTTAGTGTAAACAGAGAGAAGGCCGCTAGAGATTGCATGAGGTAGGAATAGAAATGAAGGAAGCGGCGCGGGTAATAACTGGACAGTAGTTCAATAAATAATAAGAAAGATAATATCTGAGTTGTATTTGCTACCTCGCGTAACATGAAGAAGACAAGCCAATAACTTCGTCACAGTTACAGTTGCTTTGAATTAAAAGCATGAAATATTACGATAAGCGACCCTTCGCGCTTTCTGTAACTGACATGTTGGTAAATGTGTTATCTACAACCTCTCTACATTAGCAATGAAACTTAACTTAAATGCAAACTTTCTAATCAATTTTGCCCTCCCCCCAAAGACCAAAGGATATTGAAGAATAGTTGTTTAAATTTAACATTTTTTACCTCTTCTTAAAGTCATTTTCAAGTCGTTATAGTGCAGGATCCCAGATTTTCAGCCCCTATAAATCAGGGTCTGCCAGCCACACCCAACCACTCAATCTGTCTGTCAGTATCTATTTAATATACTTGCGACCATGCTGAAAGACCCCGATAGGTTTCTAAGGGTTCCCCTAAAAAGTCCTGCTAGCTGGATTTGAGGGCCTTTGTTTTGGACCCCCTGACCGCACCCATCACTGGCATTACGACAGACTCCCATTTTCATATAAAGGTAAGCATGTAGGTCATTGCCAGGTACAATAAAATTTGTGATCTTTTCGGGCATACTCAACCCTCTGGGATCTCGGACTATTATTTATCTAAGGCCACACTTTTTTTTATTTTTATGGATGACATCCTGCGCGCGCACCGATTTCCGTCTGTTCTCCAACCCCCCCCACCCCCCCCCCCCCCCCATCGAAGTCGGTTGTCGCAAACGTCGTTATTGAATTTACCGGAAAATGTGCATTCTGCGCATGCGTATTACTGCCACGTGGAAATATGGCCGCTTTGCCATCAAATTCATCTCCAGGATTACTTTCAAATTACAGGACAATTTAATGTATAAAGTCATAAAGAGAAGGGGGCCGTCGTTTTGGATTGTTATGCCATTGATATTGGGCATGGAGATATCCACTGTTTTACAATTATGCGAAAGGCTGGCGGCGGCCAGCAATTATCGCCCGGAAAAATTCAGTGATATTCTGTCCAAAGCAACACATACCAGGTTTTTTGGTAGCGAAAAAAAAGGGACGACAGGGGGTCGAGGTATTTGGTGGGCTGTAGGTCGGTCAGGCCACCCGACAGTTTGGCTGCTTCATGTGAGTCGAAGTAGACCAAATGGCATCGACCGAAATGACCTTTTATAGAATTGGTAGTATTAAGCATATATTTGCATCATTTTTTAACATTTCTGTGTAGTGTTCATAATGCTTTAATATTCTGAGAGTACAAATAAAGACATGCTGTTTGTTTGATATTTGTTTTATTGATTGTTATACCAACAAAATGCATGAAATAACCTTAAATAGATTGGATAATATGCAGCATGTCTATCAGGCCCGTAGCCAGCAATTTCAAAAGGGGGGTTCTTTTTTTGAAAAAACTGGACCATTTTCCATAAAAACTTAATGTATCTAGATCAAATTTTACCCAGAGTGGACCTTTTCCCAGCAAATTGGGTGGTTCTTTCTAACCCCCTGACTACGGGCCCGTCTATTCATGACTTTTTTTATCTTTCTACGAAGTATTCACAATGCTTTAATATTTTGAGAGCATGGATAAAGACATATTGTTAGTTTGATACGTGTTTCTGTGGTAAATTTGTGTTTCCAGCTGTGTACTGACAGCATTCCTTTACTTAAGCAGCATTTTTTTTCGCCCTCTCTCACCGATTTCGGGGTCCCCAGAGGATGTCATCCATAAAAATAAAAAAGTGTGGCCTAAATATTCAACTGGAAAGTTACAATAATAAAACTACAAACAGAGCCTACCCCGCACTTAAAACCATAGAGCTTCACTGTCATCACATATTACCATTTATATCACATTGTTATCATTTGATGCAAATATACATGTGCTTTAAAAATTTGATAAGTAAAACAAGACTTGTAACCAAAAGATCGTAATATTTCAGGTTGAAGACTATCTGATTCTGATTTTAACAAAGAAATGACTCTATCGCTAAAGTCACTATGATAACACAACCATAAGCACAACCATTTTATCGACACTCACGAACATTTCATTCCCGTCAACATTTTAACTTTAACTTTAACTTTAAAATGTGGAGCACCATAGTTGCAGAATTGTGAGATGAGGCTATTAATCTATAGAAGTATAAGCATAAATACTCCATACCTGTAAAAAGAACATAATTATTGTACTTACCAGGCGTCTCAACAGCCTTTTTACTAATGTGACACTACGCACGTTTGTTGACAACAAAACTTTAGCTCTCACGCTTAAACTATAAGCAATATTACTTCCTGGTTCACCTACAAGTACAACACGTGACGGGGAAAATATGGGACATTGCAAAACGTTTTCGTCTAAAAGTGGTTTCTTATTTTTATTTATTTGAGCTTCATTCATATAGTAGGGGCAGTACGTTGACTATGAAGTCAGGTGCTGATATTTTTCTTTTTTCATTTGTAAAGACAAAAAATTATCCCCCCCCCCCCCACACACACACACACACACAAATAATATATGTACTGAATAACTTCATAGCTTTACTTGTGTGCTCATAAAATTCGATTCAGGTGCTGAGGCGTCTCGGGGTACAACTAAAGCCAGCATATGACGACGTGTGACGGGACTTAATCGTTCACTTCTGTGTGGGATGGTCCGACTTCGCAACTAACACTAAAAATCGTTATTATCTTAATTTTCAGCATTTTCCACTTAGTCACCCATGTGTGATATACAGGGTATCTCACATCATCACCCAGGTGTTCTATATCTCATATCGCGAAAAATATAAAACATGAATCTATTAAGATAATAGTAACAATTCCCTTTTTTGCTTCATAAGAGAATTTAAAAACGAGAAACGAATGTGGATAATAATAGTACATAACGGTATATTTTATAAATGACACCCCATTATACATTTCAATTCACTTAAAAGTTATATACAATATACAAAACTATGTCATAGTTTAAGAAACTATACCAGATTGCTTAATATTAAAATCAAAACTACTAGAATTATTATACGAAATTCATAGCATTAAACATTAAAGCTTGTAAACGCGAATTTAAAACTGTCTTTAAAACTAATGCTCAGCCTTGGGTTAACTTTTTATATCTCATTCCGGCAATAAAATGCTAACTAAAATGGAGTTCGAAGAGCCCGAGTGACACGCACTAAAGAAGGAAAGAGCTAAAAAACGACGGACTGGTCACATGATTTACGAGACTACTAGGCACCAGCTGGAGCTTGGATAGCTTGGAAGGGAAGTTAAAGGAGTCATCTAGAGAGGAGAGAACCCGCCACTGAACCCTACTGGAGAAATAAGATTTATGAAGATATCAATTATGAAATATAACATGATTTATGTTAGGACAAAGCACCGGTGTGTAAAACAGAAAAAAATTCCCTCTTTGCATGACCGAATTTCGACAAAATATATAAGAATCAACGGTCACTCATCTTAAATCAATATGACGCGATGCTTTTGTTACTCCTCTGTATAAGGTTTATTCACCTGAAGGAGGTGACACATTTACAAAAAAAAAAACATTTTTTAAATACGTATTATGTTTTCACTTCACCCAACATGGAAAAGGGAAAGGCAAATATTTGGCAAGTGTAAAAGAGCATGTGTCCGTTATGAATAAAGTTTATATGGCCAGTATTATCCGCTGAGATACCATACCCAGTACGTGTGGTAAAGGCACTTTAGATGCAAGTTAATACGAATGAACTCAAACATTCGCCGGTGTTAGATAAATATTTTAGCCTGAAATTAATTACAGATTAAAAGTTATTGTAATCGACCCCCATACTTTATTGAAGGACCTTAAAGTGACCAAGTATGATAAAAACTTAGAGGATACGCTTTTAACGGTGTGTGTATTGACTGCTCTATTTGTCTCTTACTGATTAAATTTATATTTACTTGTACATTTTTAAAAAAATTTAATTAACATTAAATGTTAAATATTAGTTTCAGTATAAATAAAGGTGGCAAGTCGCCAAAGCATTATACGAACGCTTTAGAAATATCAATTAAGTCATAATAATATCAAAAAAATAATAATAGTAATAAATAAAAATATTCAAAGAAAAGACGAGTAACGAATACATAAGTGAAATCTGACATTTGAGGGGAGGGAGGAACAGGGCATGTGGGGAAGGTGTTTGTGGCAGGCAATAGGCCATCTCACTTGTACATGTACATGATAACCGGTTCAAAAGCTCAATAGAGCTGAAGTTGTATTGTGTACTGTATGTAGCAAAATAGCATTTATTTGACAGGACTTTTTGTGTAATACATTCGCCTCTTGATAACACAAAGCTTTTATCCCGAGCTCGAGGTCGTTCTTTGACAAAACAATTTCTTTGCAAAGTTGCAATAATAAAAATGCTCTTAGACCTTGCCCTTAATTTAAAAGAGGGGGTCTCGATCAAAGGATACGGTTGGCGTGGATATTACACGCTATTATTCGATACAAAGATTCGTATCACAGCCGGTGAGCTTATGTCTTTATTGACAACGACGCGTGTAAAACAACATGACAAAGAACACAGATATTCCCTGGTTCCAGTAAGTTAAATACGGACAAGTTTAGATCATAGACATTCAACCCACTCAATAAATCTACACCTGTGTCGGGAGATTCGTGTTTCACTTTAGGGTATAAAGTGACGTATGCATAACGATAGTATTTTCTGTACCAAGTAGGCCTATTTATACATTTAACTATTTTAATGTTAAAATAATATCCATCAAACTTAAGCTACTCAATCCACTTACCAGTGTATTCGTGGAAAAAACAGCACGTTTGACCTGATAATGTGTCAACTTCTACTAAGTACATATCTGTTTCACCTAACTGTCCTCCCGGGCGATCACATCACGTGGCATGAAAAAATATGGGACAAAACAACACGGATATAAATGTAAAGGTAAAGGTTGTCCGACTTCACAATGTATGCCTGGTCTTTCTGGATCTATTCGATCAAGTAACGATCTCACCCCAACACACAGATAAACCGAGGTGAAAACATAACCTCAACATACACTGCAATCGCATTGAATAACAAAATTCACTGATCTAGCCATTTCCATGGAAGCGTATTAACCGTACTAATATTTAGGGTAGCATACAGCGGCATGTCTGTCAATTAAGACTCCATTGAAAACCTGTTTTCCAAGGCGACACCAGCGAAAGACTGAGACCCAAACGACCAAGACGTACCCTGTACTTGGATAAGCAACATCAGAGGGTGGACAGGAACATCAGTCAACAACTGGGCAGAAACACCACGTGGCTGAAGGGATTGGGGTTCCATCTTCGTCCACTTTTGAACCAAGCACGGAACCTGATTGATTGATTGATTGATTGATTGATATCTGGATCAAGTGTTCAGTCTTTTAACCCCTGCCTTACCCCTTATATTCAGACAGATCATCGAGGAAACTTTGGGGACCTTTATAATAAATGAACCACCCTTACCCTGCAGGCCTATCCCCTTTGGATAATTTCCCTAATATAAAGACAGTGTCTCAACCAACAATCCCTAAAATATTGATGTTCTCAAGAATAACACTCGAACGGATTCCTCAAGATAAGATTGTACAGCAATCAGCAACTCTCTTTATGCAGCTAGTTTTCTTTGGTTTTCTTTGTGGATGTCAAATCATTTGCCAATTGGTTGTGTTAAATGAGCCACCAAACCATACAACTACATCAATGTGGATGAAAACGAGTACAGCGGCTGTTTTCCTTTGAGACTTATTGACCAAAGACCCAATTTCATCAGCACTGGAGAGCGCTATCCTATGGACAACTTTATCCTTAAAATTGTTATCTCTGGACAGATATCCTGAGGGAAGCAGCCTTTTTATACTGTACAAACCTATGTACTTTTTGGAGTAGAATTGCAGTAGGCTATGCTGCATTTCTACTGCAAATATGATCCACACCACTACTGCGTTAATGCATTTTTGCTACTTCGATACTACTGCATAGTGCGGGTAACCACTGGAAAGCAATATGTCAAAGACCAAAACAAGTACGTTGTGTTTAGTAAATATTCATTTCCCAAACATTTAAGTAAACATTATGACAATTTTATCTAATTGATAGTTTTATCCTTAGGATAGAGCAAAACAGTGTTGATGACACTGTGCCCAATATAATACCAGAATAACACAACTAGTGAAATAGATCAAAGAAATGGTGATGAGTGATTGTGTTCATTGATATTTTAAACGTCGTCGGTTAAGTATTTAAAACGAATTTATTGAAATCCAAAGAACACTCGCCATAGTATATTATATGTAGATGTAGGTAAATTGAAAAGATATACATAATAAATAGCATTCTTTTCCATGTTTTCAATGTAATTGACAGTTATGTGCACTACTTAAAATATAACCCTATGCTATGCTAAAAAGATGCATTCTTACTCTAACCTTAATACCCCCGTCACACTTATTCGGAATCAGCAGGAAAGTAGAAGAATGAGTCCGAACGAAGAATTTTTAAAATTCGAACCACATTCGGGGGAAAATTTTCAAATTGACCTTAATTATTGTAAGAGTACCGTTGGAATACTCAGAATGCGCTTAAATTCGCCTGGAATGATGAGTGCATTTTCGACCGTGTAGGTCTCAAAAGCAGTTCGAATGTAGTTGGAAAACTAGGAATATTTATAATGCTGTAAGAAGGCAGTAAGAATATTTAGAATATACTTTGAACGGCGCACTAGTGTAGTTCGATTGCTGGCAAAATCAATATTTCAGCTCATCCGAGGCAGATTCGAAACATTGATCTGGCGGAGTATAAAATCCCCATCACACTAGAGGCGGAATGATTAAGAATTGCGTCGGTAATACAATTTGTTGTGCATTCCAGGATAATCGATAGCATTCTAAAAACATTCTAAAAATTCTGAGTGCATTCCAAATATTTTCACCCATTCTTGTGGCCGGCTCGAATGTTTTTGTCATGTCAAAAACTTTCGAAGTGCATTCCAAGAGGAAATTTATCGAATGGCATTTGAAAAGCATTCTAACTGCACTATGACTGCATTCTAAATATTCTCACGGCATTCCGACAACATTCGAAACATAATGATCAGTTACCATTCCTGTGGCGTTATTTATACACTCTGGGCATCGTGCTACATTCTAAACATGTTAGAAAGTAATTTTAATTAAGAATTTTAGGTATTTCAGCTGCATTATGTTTGAATTTTTTATATTTCAAACCATCATTGGCGGCCATACCGGGAGCAGTTGACTGCATTTGAGTTCGCTTCATATATTATTCGAGGCATCTTCTTACATACTCCTGCCTGTATTTGGACAGCAGTCAAACCACACTTTAACGGTATTTGAATTTCATTACCTTGTAATGGGGTCGCTTTTACTAGCTCTGACGAACAGCGACAATCTGAGGGCATTCTTCTTCAAAATTTTGCCTGGGGCGCTTCCATATTTGGAAGTCACACATCACAGCTGTGTCCGCCTGTATCCATATTTGGAAGTCATGTCTCGTACGTAACAGATTTGGCCGCCTGGAGCTGTTTTCCCGCCTTGCGCTGAAGTTATCTCGTGCAGACGAGACAAGAAACAAAGTGCCTGACGCTGAGTTTGAATTGAAAATATCTTGCAGTCGAAGGTCAGTGCCACAATACAAGCAACATTCTGCTTTAAATACTGATTTTGGTGTAGCCATTGCGCGGCCCTTATAGTGGTATCGGGCATACGGTGTAGCTGTCAAATTTGGCACACGGTGAGCACGTGTATTGTGCACGTGTATATCTCAGGACTAAATGTTCTTTGATAAGCAAAAATACAAAAACATTGGATATATCTTTTCTTTTCGAAGGATATTATTTATTTTTTCACTTTACATCTTAAATACATCAAATAAAATTAAATAAAGCAGAATTAAATCTGTTTTAAGTTTCATTTTGGTCTGATGACATTCAACTGCAGATTCACGTACTGCGGAGCAGTTCTATTTGATTGACGGAAGTGTAACATAGCCGCTGTTCACTAGAGCCAGTATTGTTGATATGGGTTATATATGAAATCAAGATCGAGCTGGCAATACCGGTATCTAGAACCTAGGGTAGAATATTCTGACTGCAATTTGAAATTCCCTCCCGATAATGGCACGAATTTTTCAATTTATTCATTCTGGCTGGTTCTACCTTGATTCCTGCTGGTTCCAAATAAGTGCGACGGGGGCCTTAAGTCACGTACCAGTTCGAATATCCCTCGAATGTGATCAGAATGTTTGAATGTTGTCGGAATGCCGTGAGAATATTAAGAATGCAGTCACAGTGCTGTTAGAATACTATTCAAATGCCATTCGATAATTTTCCACTTGGAATGCGCTTCGAAAGTTTTCAACATTCAGGCCGACCACAAGAATGGGTAAAACTATTTGAAATGCACTCAGAATTTTTAGAATGCTCTTTGAATATCCAGGTATGCACAAAGAATTGTCTTTCCGACGGCGTTCTTGTTCATTCTGCCTTTAGTGTGACGGGGTATAACTAAAAACTACTTAAATAATAATACGAATTAGTTAAAAACATGGGCAATAAAAACATTTAATGCAAATTTGAAACTGTTTTAAAAACTAATAATCAGTCAGCAAGCTGAAATGGACTTGCAGGAGCCTGGTGAGACGCCATAAAAAGGAGGAATGAAAAACAACGGGCTGGTCACGTGGCTGGTCAGAGGAGTAACCTTGGAGAAAGTTGATAACCTGGCACTGCAAAAACTGTGAAAGCAACTTTATTGTCAATATGGTACTTTTGTCTCCCCATAAATAGGGTTCACAAAACAACTTGGACTGAGTTGAAGAGATTAATACCTTTCAAAACAGTTCCAAAGATGCATTGTCAAATACAAAGAACACCAGCGTCTTCATCGTGCCCACAGTTATGATTCCCCCAACCGATATGACTACACGATCCAATATTGGATTCAGAGCCTGTGCAACCGACATCGTCCAACCATATGGCTCCACTGCCTTGCCCAAAATAAGCACTTTCTACAGCAAGTGCCTTGGAATATGGAAGATTTAAAGATTTGCACAAAACTTGAGCATCTGTGTTATCCCAGTTGTCATCGCAAATTGTTCCCCACACTCCATTACGATTCACCTCAACTCTTCCACCGTATTTACCATTGATATTTATTCCAACAAGACGGTACGGGTAATTGGAAACTAAAGCTGGAATGTTCAAACAACACATTTTAAAGAGAGAGTATTTCATTTATGATATATTCATATTTACTTAACGTTTTTCTTTCTTTCTTTCTTTCTTTCTTTCTTTCTTTTGTGTAAGTTATATTCTGTCATGATATGTCTGAATTATATTATTTTTATGATGTGGTATTTTACACAGTATTCCTTCAGAATTTTATCTCTATCCAGCTACAGTCTAGCAAGTTATGTAAAATCATTTCTATGTTTGTCTATTTTTAGAGACACGCCTTTTACCTGATTCACAGTTCTTGCCTGTGTATATGGCAGGACAGCTGCAATAATACGTAAAAGTTGCATTCCTACAAATGGCGCCATTCTGACATGGTCGGCTGCGACAATGATCCACTTCTGTAACAAATATAGTTATTTTTGTTATAATGTTCTCTTTACTTTTCTTTTTAATTGACTTTAATTACACAGGTAATTCATATAATGCATTTTCTCTATATAAAGATTTCATGTTAAAATTGTATATATCATAATCCAAACATGCTTGTATAATTTCAAGTCTTACCTTGACAGTTTGTCCCGTAGTGCCCGGCAGAACACAAGCATCTATAAGAATTCACCATGTCAACGCACGTCCCACCATTCTGACAAGGATGGCTGGAGCATTCACTGATTTCTAAAAAGTGTACATTAATAAAGCAATATAAAATACTAGCTGATAAAAAAGGCCAATTTTATTTCAGCAAAACATCTTATAAATACTACGGAAAATGTGTACTGACTGTTAATTTTAGAATTTAATGTAATAGATTTCGAAAATTAAAATTTTCACTTGGTATTTAAGTTTTCTTTGTAATGACCACCCTTTTACTGGCTAAAGTAACATACCAAGTTGACATAATTTGCCAGTAAAACCAGGAAGGCAATCGCAGTCAAAACTGCCATGATTATTTCTACAGGTGGCGCCCCTGGCACATGGGTTGTTCATGCATTCGTTGATGTCTACAAAAGAAACAAAATATATCTGTACCTTTCTTTTTCCATTGATTTTATTATTGCAGTTCTTTGTACTTATCCCAGTCGTTATTATAGCAAATACATAATATTCACTATATTCTGCACCAACAGATTGCGTTACAAAGTTATAGAAAAGAAAGAAGCCATTACAAAAACATGTAATTTGATAATAAAAAAAAACTTGATGCGTTCAAAATGCGAACATAATACTTTAATGTGTATGAGAGCTAATTAAATCAGTCTTATATTAACTTGTGATGGACCGAAAGTAATGAAAAAACTTTCATTGGTCTACCAGGTCATTCAAATTACACAAACTTATGGTTTGGTACCTACCGTTGTCACACCATGTCCCTTGGTAACCGGAAGAGCAAGAACATCGGAACGAGGCCACCGAGTTCTCACACTTGGCACCATTTTTGCAAGGGTTGCTTATGCAGTGATTGGTAGCTGGAATAAATAAACATGTATGTGGCCACACTGTATAAGATTTCATGCCTACGTTTCGGGCTGATATCTTATTTTTAGTCATCCTTTTTTTTTTTTTTTTTTTTTTTTTTTTTTTTTTTTCACATTGAGTGGATTGACAAATTTTATGTTTTTTTTCACCATATATATATATATGCAGAGATACCAGTGCAATATAATACCTAGTGTCTTCCTTCGTTTAATTATTATTTGACCCACTGTTTGCTGAAACCAAACCTAAAAATCATGGGTGAGTTGCTCACTTTTTTCCTTTTGGGTATGCACAAGCAACCATACAACAGTAGCAACCAGTGCAGCGCATATGATTCCCACTGACACCAATGCTATTTGTAACCGTCTATTGACTTTTGTCTTTGGTGGCTGTGTTATCCTGATATTGGGATCATTGTCATTGTTGGTTGGACGAGGCATTCTTAAACTCTCGTAAACACTTGGTGTCTCCTCTGGAGCAAGATCAACCTCCGACGACGTTTCATATGTTGCGTTAATATAAGCGGCGCTTTGGCTTTGAGGGGTGGTAAATAACCCGATTCCTAGAAATGATTTAATCATAATCCCATTACTGAACTAGTGACATACGCTTTAACTCTTAAAGGAGTAGATTTTTCATCCATCATCAGCTAATATTAAAATAGTTTTCCTCCAACAGTTCGATGTCTATCAAACACATCTTCATCAGGGAAATAGCCTCTGTCCCCCTCCCCTTACTGCCCTAAAAGGCAGGTATGGGCCAGTGGGGATGGCTTCATTACTTTCAACATTAGCCGTTGACTGAAGAAAAAATACGACCGTCCATATAACATAACACAGCTGATGAAAATACTCTAGTTGTGACGGAACATAGAGTGTTTTTATTATTCCACATGAAAGCACTGCATACACTTTACAGTGAAGAATTTTTTATGCTTCGTGGTGCTCTGCAATCATCTTAAAGTCCGTTTCAAATTGAATTTAAGTTGTTAAAGTGGGAAGCCAATAATTTATTTTCAAAGAGTATATAAAACATGTGTTGCTTACAACACCACATTTTTGCATATATACTCCATCAACATAATTTTATAGCTTCAATCTCATTTTTTTTAAATCAACTCCACTTCATGATATGAAGCGTACGTTCTTGGATGCATACCTGATCTGTCTGCCATGTTAAAATTCTTCGAAGTTGAAGAGCTGTGCTGAAATAATAAAATGATGTGGAGTCACATCTGGCAAAATCGCTCCATTTTTTAAACGAAGAAAAATTTAAATGAGCATTTTACATCTACAACGCAATTCACATTATTTTTTCTAAATCACTAAAGTGGTTTAAAAACATTTTTTCATAGGTTTATGTTTCCCTGCGTTAGCTCTTTATTCCACATGTTGGGAATCTCTACCATTAATTCTATCATTATTATTATTGTGAAATCGTTTTCTGAATTTTTGAAAAAAAAAAAGAATTGGCCCAAGAAAACAACATTGTCTTTATTTCTTTGGAGCCATTAATAATTATAATAATAATAATTTATTGTCTAAAATCCATATAAAATACTCAGTAGACTTTACAGGGGTAAAACGAACATCTCTAACAAGGTATAACTCTTGTCGCAGAGAATTGATCCAGGTAGTTTCTAATAGCATCGATGTTTCTGCTGTTAAAAACACATGATTGAGTGATATTTAATACTTGTCTTTAGATCCACGCAGAGAGTAACGTAGACACCAAGGTTTTGGTTTTAGGTTCACGACACTGGTGCCTACTGGTGATTCAAGTTGTAGATTGTATGTAAAAAAAATGGGTGCGTGATTAAAAAAACCCAGATGAATCAGCGCGGAGTTTACTGTTAAGCAGTGGTGCTAAATTTGATGTGAATATGATTCCTGTTGTTCTAGTGGAAAGTTAGATTACGTGTAAAAGAATCAATCATCTGTTATTTCTCAAAACTGTCTCAATATTATGAACTTTGAATTAAAAAACATCATAAAAAGAATCATTAACGCTCCTTCATACTTTATTTTGCTGACCCGTAAGTAAACTCGTTGTCTAATATCCCTGCACCAGACTAGAAAGCAAACTTTCTTATCGGTTTTGTCATTTTCACGAGGCCAAAAACTGCATGCTGCAAAAACATGTTTGCGAAACACGTTGTTTCAACTCTTATCTCAATTATTTATCCTGAGTTCTAGGTCGTTCTTGACTAAATACCTTCGTTGGTAGTTGTAAGTATCAAACTACTAATATAAGAATTCATTCAACCAATTATAAAATTCAGAATCATTTGTCTTTGGAGCAAAGTTTGATGAATTTTTTAATTAAACAAATAAAGAATAAGGTATTAAATATTTAATCGCGTCACTGCACTCCGGTGAAAACTGTTTGAAAAGCGTTTAGAGTCTGATGTTGCTAGGTAAAAAGGTAAGAAGTCTCCCATGATGCTATCAGTTATTTTCTCCATAAGCATATCACTTACTTTAAGAGTCTACATTAAAACATGTAGATACATTCACAAAGTTCACTTTTCCTATGATATCGCATCATAATAATTTGATATAAAGATTCTCAACTTTAGTTTTTAATAAGTAAAACATCACTTGTGAACCAATTAATGTTATATTTCAGGATGAAGATTTTCTTTTTTCTTAAAGGTTTAAAAATGAATTGACTATATCGCTAAAATCACTGTGATAAGAACAACCTTTTTATCCACACTCACGAACATTCATTTTAAATATTCCCGTCAAAATTTAAAAACTTTAAAATTTGGAGCACAATAGCTGCACAATTGTGAAGTAAGATAACTTATCTATGGAAGTATATAAATGAATATTTCAAATCTGGAAAACATAATTATTGCACTTACCAGTGCGTTTGCAAAGAGGTGTTTTCAAACGGCTTTCTCTCTAATGTGACACTGCGCATGTTTGTTGATAACAACGCGTTCGCTCCCACGCAGAACCTAAGCAGTATTACTTCCTGGGTCACAAACGAGCACAGGACGTGACGAGAAAAATATACGACGTTGCAAAAAGTTTGCAACTAAGAGGGACTGCTTGTTTTCTAGAAAGGTATGTACTCCAAAATTGGAGCTACGAACATGTAGAAAGCAGTTCCTGCTAGTACACCAGCAGCTCTCCAGGTGTAGATTAGTTTTCTTTGATAGAAAGAAAAAAATCCCAAAATATTTTGGTAGTTGAGGCGCCTCGGTGTACAACTAAAGCAATGCATATAACGCCGTGTGACGGGACTTAATAGTTCATTTCTGTGTGGGACGGTCCGCCTTCGCACCTATTTATTATCAAAAATTTTAGCATTTTCCTCTCAATCACCCAGGTATTATATATTTCTCCTCGCGAAAAATATGTATCATAAATTCATTAAGATTACAGTAACAGTTACTTTTTGGTTTCATTATGTTGAATTTTAAAAGAGAAAAGGATGTGGAATATAATAACATTATAATAAATATCATAATAGTACATATTATATTTTATAAATAACACATCGTCATTTAAATTTAAAGTTATATGCAGTTTACAAATCTTAAAATACAATAATATGTCATTGTTTAATTACCTACATTGTACACCAGATAACTTTGTATGTAACGAATTCTTATAGAAAATTATTTGCATTAAATTTTTAAATGCTATTTTAAACTGTTTTTAAAACTAATAATCAGTCTACAAGCTTTAATTGGATTAATTTATCATATCTCATTCTAGGAAATGATAGGCTAACTGATTGGATTTGGAGGAGCCCGAGTGAGACGCCTTAAAGACGAAAGGAGCCCAAAAACGATGGGCTGGTCACATGACTGACCAGACGATCAGGCACCTGCTGGAGTTTGGGTGGCTAGGAAGGGGAGTTAAAGAAGTCATCTGTGAAGATAATAGAACCCGTCACTAAACTGTAAATGAGGAATGAGACTTACAAAAAAATCGACAATAACATACCATGCTTTATGTTAGAGGAAAGCAATTGTCTGTAAACCTGAAGTAAAATTACCCTTTGCTTGAGTTAATTTCAACAAAATATTTAAACCAACTGTTATTCATCTGAATGCAATATAAAACAATGCTTTTGTTGTCCGTCCATTGAAGGTTTATTCAGCTGAAGTAGGTAACATATTTTTAAACAGTTAATTTTATTACGTATCATCAATAACAAAGAACACCAGAATCTTCACCGTGATGATGACAGTTTCCACGTCCCCACCCTCTGAGCCTTTAAGACTTAATATTGGGTTCTGATCACGTGCAGTTGACAGCCGTATGGTTCCACCACCTTGTCCGAAATAGGCTTCTGTACAGCAAATTCCCTAAACTGAAGTATATTTTTAGCAAAATCGTAGTTACTGAAAATATATTTAAATAGAAAGAAACTTCATAAAGATTAATAATAATAAAAATAATTAAATGTCAAATGTTATTTATAGCACTCCATTTCATAGATTTCAATGCTGCTGACGGATATGTCTGTTTAATATACTATACTATACTACACTATACTATACTACACTATACTATACTATACTATACTATACTATACTATACTATACTATACTATACTATACCAAAAGCATGTATTCTAACTCTTACCCTGACTTATAACAACTGAATAGATTTCAATGCTACTGACATACTGACGTTATGTCTGTTTAATCCACTATACTATACTATACTATACTATACTATACTATACTATACTATACTATACAAAAAGCATGTATTCTAACTCTTACCTTGACTTATAACAACTGAATAGATTTCAATGCTACTGACAGTTATGTCTGTTTAATCTATTACTCTATACTATACTTTACTGTACTGTACCGTACCGTGCCGTGCCGTGCCGTGCCGTGCCGTGCCGTACCGTACCGTACCGTGCCGTACCGTACTTTATTAAAAGCATGTATTCTAACCATAACCTTGGCTTAAAACAACTGAATAATGCAAGAGTAATGTACTGATTTTTAAACCTGACAAAAGCTACTCATTTTACATAACCGAATATCAACAAATCAGTGCTATTCATTTGATAGCAATATGGTGCCAAACCTTTGTCTCTCCCTGTATTGGTTCACTATGCTGAAAGAGGTGGCACATTTTCAACAGCATGTCCTAAGATGTATCTTCAATAACAAATAACTCCAGCATCTTCATCGTGACCACAGTTATGAATCCCCCAACCTCTGTGAGTACATGATGCAATGTTGGGTTCCCACCCTGTGCAGTCAATATCGTCCAACCATATAGTTCCATTACCTTGCCCGAAATACGCACTCTGTATGCTAAGTGCTCTGGAAAAGGGAAGACCCAAGGACCTGCAGAATACTTGAGCATCAGTATTATCCCAGCTGTCATCGCAAACTGATCCCCAACTTCCATTATGATACACTTCAACTCTGCCACTATAGTTTCCAATGGTAATTGATCCAACAAGACGGTACAGGGGACGGTACAGCAAATCTGAAATGTTCAATGAAAACATGTTCAAAGAGCAAAACAACTTACAACTAATACCTCAATATCACTTTAAAATAACGCAAAATAATATTGTACCCAAAAGGGTTTGCCTAAAGGGTCAATGACCCATGAATGGACACCCCCCAATACAAATAATAAAAACTCTACTTAGTACTAAAAACGACAATGTTATAAGATGTTATAATAAAAAACAGTTGGATTTACCTTCCGCGTGACACTTAGCAGCATACATTTTTTAGCATTCAATTTCATTCCCCACCGGTTACACCACTCTACTACTTTCTCAAGATCCCCCTGGAGGGCCAAACAATCAGCCAAAGAGCTAATTAATGTATGCATTTTTGAGTCATCAGCAAAAAGAGACGTGTATTTAATTTAAAGAGAGAGTCATATTTTGTCAATGAATAATTAAAATAAAGTTTCAAATTTTGTACAGAATGTTTACACTTAGAATTCACGCACATTTTATTGTATTTACTTCGACACTTATTCTCATTTTACCTACAGTTTTGCAAAACTGATTATATCAACATTTTTTCATGACACGGCTTTAACCTGATTCACAATCCCTGTTGGTATATCTAGAATGACAGCTGCAAGAATAGGTGTTACCATAACTACTGCACGTGGCACCTTTTGTACCATGTTAACATTAAGTATTATTGTCAGCAGTAAGACATGATATGATTTCAGCAATATTCAGTGAGATGAAATCGATTATGTCTATGTCTCTGTAAATAACGCCCCAGCTTTATTCTGTAATTTACTGTTTTGTCACCAGGCCTCTGTCTGACACATATAATTCGTTCTTGTAAGAACGTACCAGAACATATTCTCTAGTTCATAATCAGAAACATTTTTGCATATTATTTGTCATCTTATATTTATTATTTTTTCTCACCTTGACAGTTTATCCCGTAGTATCCGACAGAACACAAACATTGATAAGAATTCACCATGTCAACACACGTCCCACCATTCTGACAAGGACGACTGGAACATTCACTGATTTCTAAAATAAGAAACATGAATAGATGTCAACTGAAAAAAGAGCAGAGTCATCATTCACCGACTTCTAAAGTGGTAATATATTCGGTAAATTAATGTCAGGATACAGGAATTATCCAATCGTAAAAGAAGCAACACGCCATCCAGGTATCTTAAAATAAAACTTTGCAAAATCTGTTATCCTGTAATGGCATTTAAAAAGGTCGTTTATTCAAAACAAAAACACTTGTAATGTATGTTCTAACTAACTTACAGGAGATAATTCTACGTGGTTTTGTTAAAAATTTAAATTCTGCATAATTTTAACGGATATCCTACCTAGCTGGCAGTATGTTCCTGTAAAACCACCTGGACAACTGCAGTGAAATCCGCCATAACTGTTTTGACAGGTGGCGCCACTGACACACGGGTTATTCAAACATTCATTTATATCTGAAAAGAAACAAAATATGCACCAAAGACTTAATTTTAAAGTTCAATTAAGTTAAGCGTTTTTTTCACCTTAAACATGTAATTGTGAAACTGTTTTTACATCATTCATGTGCTGCTTGATAAATGTGCCTTTTCTGTTGAACGCATTTACAAGATTAGAGTTTTTAATGATTTTGAAAGAAAGTCAACGAGAACAAATGGTGTGGTCCAGAGTGCAAATAACGTTTATGAAAACTTGTGTTAACTGTGGCATCGAATGTCGCATATTTTTTTTCAGATGAGTTCAACCGGGTATAGTGAAAATTGTAATGCCACAAGCAACAATGTGTGTGCATGAAGACTTACCGTCTTTGCACCTAGGTCCTTGGAAACCGGAAGTACAAGAACACACAAACGAAGCTGCCAGGTTTACACACGAGGCACCATTTTTACAGGGTAGGCTAAGACAATGGTTGGTCACTTTGGTAAAGTATGGATAAATATGATTAGATTTCATAACAGAAATATCTTGCTAACAATGCAGTTACACCCATAACACTGGGGATTAATATGTGTGAGTTATGGAACGCGTGAGAAAATGATATATAACTTCTTGACAGTTATGTGTCGGTTTTCTCTATTTTTCGCTGAATCATTCTAAAATACAGTTTAACATAATGAACGTTTCATGTAACAATTTAACCATTTTACAAAATTTTCCCAATTTACAACTATCCTTAAATTATTATTTTACTTGAACCTGTCCTAGACTAAACGCATGGCTGTTTTTGTGCTAGAACATCGCAAGAATATATAATGTTTTTCAATAGATTGGTTACTTGTTAATTGGGTTTAACCACAGCCACAGGTGTAGTTCTTACTTGTTTCACAATTTCTACCCGAATATCCAGAAGGACAGCTGCACAAATACGTCTCAGATTGATTCCTGCAGACTGCACCATTTTGGCAAGGCTGGCTGAGACAGGGATCTCTAGCTGTAACACAAGTCTCAGGTGCTAATGGTGGTTCTTTTCAACAAAAAACAATGGAAACAACTGCTTGCAAATACTAAAATCAAGGAATGTGCGTTGGCAAACACACACACACTGTTTTTTTTTTCAATATGATATTTGTTATAAACGCACAGAGAGAACGTTTAATACATACCTTGGCAGTTTGTCCCATAGTACCCGGCAGAACACAAACATTGATAGGAATTCACCATGTCAACACACGTCCCACCATGCTGACAGGGACGGTTGGAACATTCACGGACTTCTGCAATTGTATAATAAATGATTCAGTAAAATGCATAAAAATGCAAAACATGTTTTGTCCGCGGCCTTGAGAACCCTCAACAATCATATTTATATCCGACAAAGCTTATATTCCCAATTCAGACCTCAAAATGGATCAAAACCTAAAAAAAATAAAGTTTTTCTAGAGTGTACCGTGCCTACACCTGTAGTGCGCATGCTCATCAATTAAACTCGAGGTGAAGAAAGCATGGCGGCTGGGGGCGATCGCAGGAAAAAAGCTCTTCTGTTCTATTATCTTTCAAAACAGAGACGAAAAAGAAATGAATTGGCCCGTAGAGCAGCAATGAATCGGCTATCTACGGAGATAATGTCACCAGAGATATTTACGGAAATATTCACGGAGATATATAGGCCTACCCAGCTGATCAGCTGACCCAAGACCAATGAGCATGCGCACTTAATATTTCTCAGGTGGCTTCCGCAGGGCGAACGGAGCCGAGACTTAATGACTGTTCCCCGCAGGGACGACGTGTGGGGAGGCGTGTGAGAGGCGGAGAGACAATTAAATGTTTAGGCGGTTTTTCTTTCATGTACGTCCGCCATATTTAGTTCCAGGATTTGTAAAAACCTGGCTCGATCAACTCGTTGTGAATGCGATCTTATCCCAGGGAAATCTCGTGGAGAGTACCTTTAATAGGAAAAAGAAGCAGAAATAACTTAACTAATAAAACGAAATGTATCAAAATAAACAAATTACAATAAATGCAGCGAAATGTGAAGTGGGAATGGAATGATAAAGGAGGAATAATAAGAAACCAAAAGTTGAATACCAAATGAAACCTAAAAAAGAAAAACAGAAATAAACTCACGCCTACCTGAAAATATAGAAGAAGTGTGTCATTTCAAGACAACAAACTGGACAAGAAAGAACACGTCTTTCCTATGGCGCGACTTGCGAACGACTGATCTCTTTCCCTCGTGCGAAAGAGACTTTGGACAAAGAAAAATACACACAAAAGAATACGAAAATACACGAATGAAGACGAACGAATACGAACACAAGGAGAACACAATGAGAGCACAAGGAGAGCGAAACTAAAGTATTTCTCCGGTCAAAATTACACCAAAAAAGGACACATAGTTTTCGCACGTGATACCATTTCAACAAAGTTTCCTAAACCAATGGTTGGTCAGTGTCATACATATCTACGGTCAAGCACCTTAATACTCTGCCATGCCAAAGCTTTGGAGTAATATATGGTAATTAGTAATCGATAAAAATTTGGACATTTACATGATTGACAGAACCCTTTATATATATATATATATATATATATATATATATATATATATATATATATATATATATATATATAAAGGGTTCTATGAACAAAAAAACAAGGACTTTCGGTATCCCCATTTTATAAATTCACTAGGGAAACAACTCAAACAGAAAGGGAAATGAAAGAAAATCTATTCATTAATAAGTATAAACCTACATTGAATAGATAAAAGCATTGGTAAAAGTAACAATTAAACACCCATTGTTACAGGCAATATATATATATATATATATATATATATATATATATATATATATATATATATATATATATATAAAATTCATAAAACATTTTTAATTTTTTGTCTATATTTTCTATTTTCTATTTGTCTTCCGTCGTTTATTTTCTAACTAAACCTATTGTTTACAGAATTAAAACTTTTTAAATTATGGCTGAGTTGCTCACGTTTTTCCTCTTGGGTGTGCACAAGTGACCATACAACAGTAGCAACCAGTGCAGCGCATATGATTCCCACTAACACCAATGCTATTTGTAACCGTCTATTGACTTTTGTCTTCGGTGGCTGTGTAATCCTTGGATTGGGGTCAGTGACATTGTTGGTAGGACCACAAATCCTTATACTCTCGTAAACACTTGGCGTCTCCTCTGGAGCACAATTCACATCTGATGACGTTTGATTTCTATTAACTTTTGTCTTTGGTGGCTGTGTAATCTTTGGATTGGGGTCAGTGACATTGTCGGTAGGACAACAAATCTTCATACTTTGGTAAACACTTGGCGTCTCCTCTGGAGCAAAATTTACATCCGATGACATTTCATATGTTGCGTTTACATACCCAGCGCTTTGGTTTCTATTAACATTAGTCTTTGATGGCTGTGTAATTCTTGGCTTGGGGTCAGTGACATTGTCGGTAGGACTTAAAATCATCATACTCTCGTAGAAACTTGCTGTCTCCTCTGGAGCAAAATTCGCATCTGATGACGTTTCATATGTTGCGATTACATACGCGGCGTTTTGGTTTCGAGGAGTAGTTAATAACTTGATACCTAAAAGCAGTAGTGAGAAACCAAAACATTTATTTTAAAATATTATGTTGAACACTGGGCAAGCATTTCTGCGCGTACTCTCCCATTACATATTTATTTCTTTGGCTTAAATTTAAGACAGATTTATAAAATGAACTCTTATTTGTACAAAATGATTAAATTAAACATTAATCTCTGGATTCATACCTCTTGTGTCTGCCATGTTTACTTTCTTCGAAATTCAAGATCTGTGGAATAGTAAAATGTTATATTGCCACATGTGGAAATTTTTTAAGCATATTGCAAACGAAGAAAATGTAAATTTGCATTTTGCAATTACGACGCTTTTTACCTTTTTGTAAATAACTGAACGGTTTGAAAAACATCTTTAGCATAGGTCCACATTTATTCTCTTTCAGCTAATTCTGAAAATTAGGATGGGCCCCAAAATTTATTAAATTGGGGTCCTGAGAGGAATTTCATTTTATTTTTATTCCAATTAAACGTCGTTGCTAAACGCATGGCGTTTAAAGCAAAATGCAGCGGATTTCGGCTGGACAAGGGCGTTAAACGAGATAAATAGCGTTTTACTGGATTGAACGGCGCTGAGTTAACCGTTTAGCACAAGTGTAACGAAACTGATGGCCCGTGTTACAGAAACCCATTTAGTTATTATGGTTAGGGTTAGTCTCCATTTAGTTATTATGGTTAGGGTTAGCCTGACCTAAGTGGGTCAAAATCCTGTACAAGTGAATGGAAAGCGGACTCTTTACCATGAGACTCTGACATGTTACATCGGCGCTTAATTTGATGTGAACTTGCTCTCTATTGTGCTTGTTGGAACTACATGTAGATGACGTCAAAATAAATAACCCACCTGTTATTGCATAAGACTGTCCTAATAACAGGACTCCTAAGGAGACTAGTGCAAATCACCTCAATTCTTTTTTTAATATTAATAAAAATATCAAAATATTTATTGAAACTGGAACTGTTACAACTGAGAGATCGCTTACGCCCGCATCCTGCCCACCTCAGTCTGAAACACGTTATCGGGAACCAACACAGATCTCTTTGGTTCCTCAACACGTTTCAGTGGCGTACATGTACAAACGTTGGCTGTTAAATGTGCCGTGGTTGCAGGTTACATAAATAATGTTTTTCTATGGTTGCAAACGGCGTTGAGTCTGTAGTAGTGACAATGCCCACAATTTATTCTCTGAGCGATCGCAAGTCCGGTGTTACAGGAGTTTAATATTAAAAACAGCAGGGAATATTACGATAAGCGACCCCCCGGGCTTTCTGTAACTGATATGATGGTAAATATGGTATCTATGGTGGTAAATATGATATCTATAACCTCTATACATTATCGATAAGACCTTACCGAAATGTAGACTTTCTTATCGATTTTGTCACTTCCACTAGACCAAAGAATATGGCAAAAAAATTGTTGTTCGTATTAAACATCTTTTCACTCCTTATTTTTATTAATTAATTTATTTTATTTTATTTATTTATTTATTTATTTATTTATTTATTTATTTATTTATTTATTTATTTTTATTTATTTATTATTATTATTACTTTTTTTNCATCGCATCCCCCCCTCCCGCCAAATGGTTTGCAACCGGATGGCTTACTGGGATTTCTCATGCAAAGGGCCAAAAAAGCCCACAAGTAAGTTTTTTTATCTTAATTCTTCACTAAAGCCTAGGTCCCAACCGAACGTACGCTGCTACGTGTGGTCTACGGCCAAAAAAATGGGAAAACGTGGGAGTTTGTGCGTGAGGAGCACGTCCATCGTACAACTTTTGGAGGACGCAAACAGCACGTAGAAACTTTTCGACATGATCAACAGCGATCTAGCTACGTCCTAGCCGGACGCAAGGAACCTAAAAACCGTGCGTCCAAAACGTAGTTGGGACCCAGGCTTTACAGGGACTATAGGTCGGGCACGCAGGCAGGAACGGTCTCCTCACAGTCTACCTGGGTCTCTCTCTACATCTCTCATCATACTGATTCCTGCGTGCCGTAAATCTTTCAGATGTGACTATTAATTCCGTTAGTTCATCAAAATTACCATGTGTATTTGATTATATATATATATATATATATAACGGGCTATAACTTATTTCTACTTTACGCTTTACCTGAATATGTATATTTTTGCCCTCCTCGAAAATAAAAGTTATTACACCTGAGTACTAGAATATGTGTTAACTTTAGTTCCCTAAACTTGAATATATTCTCTGAACGTATAAATTAGCCAAGGAATAACCCATTGCATTTTGAAAAAAAAATTAAAAAAGAAATTAAGGATATGGCATGTCACACCCAAGCACATGTAACAAAAACAAACAACACAATGAAGGCAAGCCCTGACCTTGGCCTACGTTATTGTGTACATGTACATTTGTGGCAAATTAGATACATGTAGTTGACTAGGATAATGCCACCATACGCAAATTATAAAAATGACTCTTCAAATGAATTAATTTTTCTTAATATGTAAAATTATATACTGATACATGAATAAGAAAATGAAAGAAAAAGCTCAAATAAAGTGATATTATGATCGATTTCAACGCATATGTACACGGTATCTTTTCGTCTTTCGGTAATCGCCATTGGTAGGAAGATGGCGCCTGTTTGACCGGGGGTTCCTGGTCTGGTTCTTATCGCGAGATGTGAGTGGCTCTTTTTGCGTGTGAAAACATTATACGTTTTGATATGATATTTGAGTCAGTTTTTGTTATGTGAATTCCATCATAATTTAAGTGGTGCTGTTTGGTGATTACTTTGTGTATTTGGATAAAGTTTGATCAGTTTTTCGTCCTTTAAAAAGTTTTCAATATATTTTGCTCTTAAGTGGTTGTTAAATAATTTTCTCTTGCTTGCTTACCCCATAATCGATAATCGTATATGGAATTTTTATACAGGAAATTGACCTACTCTGGTCCAACGTAGTTATCGGCGGTATTTAACAATTTTATGACTTGGGCGTGGAGACGTGATTTACCTCTTTGATATGAAAAGTTTTTTACAATGATGTCGTAAATAAAGAGCGCGTGTCGATCAAATATTTCGATTTTTATCATAACGGTGCATTGTTTTATAAGGATAATGGGAAATGTGTTCACAACTCAAAATTAAGAAAAATACTGCATTTTCTCTTGTATGCAAATTAGATTGCCTTTGGTAATTAACTGGCCGGAGGTGTAGTTAATCTCTAATGAGGCTAATGCAAGCACAACCTTAATGACGCTGCAAACGAAGGGTATCACACTATAGTATTTTGGGAGATATTAAAGAGATTAAAAAAAAGAATGACCGGAAATATGAGAAAGTTATCAGAAGTGGATTATGTTTTTAATAAAGATTTTTAATTAAAGATTAATGTTTAAACGTATGAACAGTGAAACATAAGTGTTTGCACTGACTTACACCCCATTTCCATAGATTAGATCGACCTACTTTAGATCGACCTAACTTCCTGGGGGTTCACGCTAAAAAGCTGTCAGCCGGGCGGACACGAAAGTTAATTACCTCCTTACAGCTTGTAGTAGGCGGGACGGACATTTAAGTCGGATTATCTGAAAGTAATCTAGTGAGACTCCCCGCGGGGATAGATTGATCTAAAATCTATGGGAATAGAGCCCTAGACCCCAGCCAACTATATGGCATCACTCTTACCAGAATTAGTATTACTCGTTTAATATATAAGTAATAGTAAAAAAAAAATGAAACTTCTTCTCATGGTATTCTAAAAAAAAATATTTCTGTTGTAAACGTATTAAAGTAAATCTTATGATTTATCCCATATATATATATATATATATATATATATATATATATATATATAATTTCAGTGTTGTTCAAACTGTATATATTGTGAAGCATATACTGACAGTCAATGAAAACGCATCAGAAAACTTTCTTGTCCTTTTTTACCGAGAATCTATCCAAGTATATAAAAGAGTATAAATGCACTTGTTTGGTCATAATAGAGTGGGCTGACCACTACTTCATATTCTACACATTTCACATGAAAACTGTTATTTTCTTAATGTGCCAAAGGAACTTAAAACTATTATTTGATAATCAAATGATGCGTTTTCATTGACTGTCAGTATAGATCTTATACAAAGAATCACCAGGAATTGACAAATTTCAGGATTCGTGGTTGAATCGTAATCAGTTCGTGAAGTTCTTAACAGATTCGTATATAATCATAGTCAGTTTTGCAATTCTTGATCAATTGGGAATTCGTGGCAAAATTTTTGAGCTGTTCAAAATTTTGGTCACGAACTCCAGATTCCAAAACAATCGTAGTGAATTTTTGACAATATTTGTGCGATTTCAGCAGAATCCCACAAATATTCGTAACACTATCGCACCTGTATCGTAACTGAATCGTAGAGCGTGTCGAATTAGGCCAGAAAATTTGCAAAATCTCACCAATCCTGACATTTGTCAATTCCTGGCTATTCGTGGGATTCATGGTCTGTGTGAAATAGGGGCATCAAGATCCATGCCTTACTATCACTGTACACAGATAATGAGATTTACATGGAATAAGGTTTTCAAAAGACTTTTACTACTCTTTTTTATATTTAAATTTCTAGTTTCTTCACAAGCTTGGGCATTGAGGAGTTTTTTTTTACTTCAATAACTAGTTTTGTGCAGTGTTACCTATGGGCTTCAAGTCTTGGCAATCATTCTGTGTGGTTTAAAGAAGAAATTTAATCCTATAGGATCCTATAAGAAATTGGGTCAATTTCCTATAGAATTCTATAGGATCTTATAGGATCCTATAGGACTTTTTCGTAAGGGCTTGCATGTTTCACATTCTAATTCTTAATTTGACCTTTTAAGAAATATATTACACTGTATTACATATTCACGTTTTTTTTTTTTTATTTCTGCTTCTGAAGTAGATTTTCCATAAAGAAATTAAAACAGATGTGCGAATACAAAAGCACTGTTATTCGCACCACCAGCTGGTGGTAAAATACCTGGAGGCCATATCGCCTCTCTAGTTAATCTCTAGTTAATCTTGGATTTAGTGGTATAAAAGTCAACATCAAGATCCTGATACCAACTGAGGACTTCAAACTCCCACCCCTCATTTAAACATTCACCCAGATTTCAAAGGACTATTGCAATTCACTGTCTGGCAGATTGACTGTCATTCTACATTTTCTGTATGCCACTCTCTGGAGTTCTCATCTTAAACAAAACAGTCAGCTCCCTCAGTCTGGGGTTTGTTTTCTGTAAACAGTCGATCCATGAGATAAGGGAAGGTTTACTGCCAGATGAGGTGATTGCAATGGCATAGATGGTTCCATCCTCCTGGTGGTGTTCACAAGAGGTGTCAGGTGGGCAAACTCCCCCCTCTGTGGTGCCGAAGAAGGAGGTGAAGGAGAAGTCAAACTCTGCAAAAAAAGTTAAAAAGGCAATAAGAGCTGAATATATAAATTTCCAAAACTATCACTGCAAATTTGATATTTTTGTGACAAAGGGCAATAATAAAAAAGTTAATACTGAACATTTCAATTATTTATTTAAATCACTTTTAACCAGACAACTTACAAAACATAAATATATACATTTCTCCACTGTAGTAATTGGGCACACACAAACACACACGCACATAAATAAAGAAACGCAAAACGTGTGTAAACCCCAACTCTGAGGTATGCCCGATCATCAGGTGTTTATTTAAAAATGGTGTTTCAACCGTTTATTTACACGACATGATGACACTTACAGGGCAGTTACGTCACCTTGTGACGACATGGTAATAATTTCAATTCTTTTATTTAGAGCATCTGGTGTTGTCATATTTAGCAGTTTTTCATCTAGGCAAAGGTTGCATAGATGTTGATTTCTCCTTTGTGCCGCTGATTTTTTTATGACATCCCACCTAATGTCATACTGAGTGTTACTTTCTTTTAATTTCCGAATATATTTAGATAGCTCAGTTTCTACAGCATATATTTGTCCCTAAATGACTTAAGTGTGGTTGTTATATCTTAACTAGAATTGGCCAACACAAAGCCCATATATTTCACACATTTGTTCTTTGTAGTGAATGTTGCTTGGTACACAATATTGGTGGACAAACATTCCCCTCTCAAAGAGCACTTGTTTGGATAATTGGAAATCTACAATTGCATTTCTTATCTTGAGTACTAACTGACATATTTTTGAGTATTTTTTTTTTAAGGCCGTGAATAATTTGCTGCATGCTTTTCATACAACAGTAACTAACTTTTACCGTGGATCTGTTGAATATTCAGTTGAGTCTGCTTCAGATACTCTAAATAAAAGAACTAAAATTATTACGTGTCGTCACAAGATGACGTAGCTGCCATGGCGTGTGACGTAAGTGTCATCACGCCGTGTAAATAAACAGTTCCAACATCATTTAAAAATGAACACCTCCTGATGATCAGGCACACATTATGGGTATGCCCGTGAAACTCAGTTGGGGTTCACACATATCTTGTGTTTATTTATTTATTTA
This sequence comes from Lingula anatina, assembly GCF_001039355.2. Next base: position 142,495 of record NW_019775840.1, read on the forward strand.
TTTATTTATTTATTTATTTATTATAATTGTGCATATATGCTCCGGACAGTTTATATATAATAACTGCAGCCCTGGTAGAGAGGGTAAGTAGGAATAGTGTTAAAAGCCTGCTGGAACCTTGGCAAATGACCAGTCACATTGCACAAAAGCACTCACCATCTTCTTCCTTGGTGGTGTCCTCTGGGTGTCCTACCACATTCTCTGATTTCAAGACAAAGAAAGTCACAGGTACCCGTCTCAGCCAGACCAGGAACCCTCCCTCCACTACCACTGGCTGGTCAGTAGGGTGGACAGCCAGTAGGGCTTGCTGCTGACCACTCTGAGCTGTGGCTATGAATAGCTCTTCTGGGGTTGCAGTCTCTGACAAGGCACTACTCTGAAACATGGGAATGGTAATTAAGATGAGGCAGCACAGAGGCAGGAAAAAATCTGATGATTGTGTAGGTGCCACTGATGATATCAATTACATTTAAGAACTTCATAACAAGACCAGTGTTTTTGCCATCAGCCATTGGGACGTGATCAACAAGAAAGTATTTTTTTACCAGAACAAAACAGCAGTTTTAATTTGATAATTTTTTAAAAGTTTCTATGTGTGTGTTTGTGTAATAAAATTCACAGAGATACTAAGATTTTTATATGACATCCATAGGCAATCTGAAGATTTTGTTTCATGTATATTTAAAATGTTTGTTTATTACTTTAAACACATGAATGTCTATTTGACTTTGCAGTCATTGTACATATTGCCATGCTTATAATTTCATGTCATATGTAAGTTTTCAATTGGCTGAACTTTTCGCTGGATATATATACATTAGTTACATTAGTCCGTTTTTTTTTTTAGAAAGTTTGCTTTTTTTGTTATAATCTCTTAAGAGATTATTATAGACTATAGCCATCTATGGAGGTCACATAGTTGGATGACAAGAACAGATTGTAGAATAATTGCTTTAACTGCCATTTTTGGTGGTGAAATAGAATATATTATATTTCCTTGAGTTGTTTACAATGTTTTTATTGTGAAATATAGATTTTATACAAAGAATTGTTAACCCTTTAACTTCACATTATTATGTTAAACGCATGGATTTGAACTCAATGTCCATATCTCATAAATGTAAATATTACCTCAAATACAGTTATCCTGTTATCCAAATCTACACAAATCTTTTCCAAAGCCATCTTTGCAAGCTCCAAGCGATCCGAGGGCAGCTTAACTGGTACATAATAAGGGTTTTCATACTTCAACTTGGTTGCCCAATATAAAGTACGTCGATACTTGCGCACCACAAAAGATTTTAACCCAAAGATGTCTACAAGGAGATGACCAAACTCTTCATCAGGTAACACACCTGAAATTAATGTTAAATGACATGCAGGGATTTTCAAACGGGTATATAATGCATTGCCGTTGTAAGCATATTACCACAATTATTCAAATAAGTTGCTGAAAACAAAGAAGGGTTATATATAACACAGAAAGAGGCAGAAATATCTTTTCATATAATATCATTCTTTTGGAAATATTAAATTATGACATTTGGTATTTCTTTAAGTTATGCTATTTAAAAGTATGTGTTGGCATTAGCATCTTTAACAGGAAGATTTCTGGTAGGCAGCCCAAACACGCCAGTCATAAAAATTGTTGGGTTTAGCAACTGGCTGTGACACAACTGCAATGACAGAAAATACTGTAACACACTGTGACAGCATCTCTCGCCTACCGAAATTCAGAACAATGGCTCAACTATCCAAGAAGCACACTTACCATTCTCATCCATCTGATGCATCAACTTCAGGGCCAAATCCTGATGCTTGGGAAACCACATAAAATCTGCCTGCATTGCATTTGATGCCTTCATCTTGCCCTTTGGGAAAATATCCACGATCTCTTTGTACACATCCAAATCATCACTGACATTAAAATCTTTCATATGTTTTAGTGCTGAATTGATGAATTCAACCTAAAAACAGATAACAGCATTTTATATTGTGTCAAACTGCTGAAGAACATACAGTATTTATGTATGTGGTATTACAATGGAATTTACTGTTATCTTTTCATATGATTATACTGTTTTCTTACATTTTTAACTGTAAAATTCTATAGTCAGTTGTGACTTTTAATATAATCTGATAATTATTGTCAAAATAATGTCTTTGATTATAGTAGTAATCTAAAACTAGACAGTAAAGCTGTCAAATATATACTGGGGTAGTGCTGGCAATTTTTTCTCTTAGCCAAATCACTACTTTTTCATCACTTTTTTCTCCAAATGGTTGAAATTTGACTTCAGTCAAATCAACCAGTTTTTGTTTAGCTAACTTAAGTCAGTTTTAGCATTTGGCTAAATTAGCGAGTGTTACCCCTGATTCAGACACAATACAGGAAACAAGGCAGCAAAGCTGACAAATGTTCAGACATTATGCAGAAAAGAGTGCACCAAATAATGCTTTGGCCAATTTTGATGCACAGTTACATAATGCTTTAAAACAGCGTAATCACTCTTATCCTCTTACATTAAGTACTACAGGTAACATGGACAAGGCGAAGGGGCGAAGGTCACCAAAATTGTGAAAAAAAAAAAAAAAAATAATAATAATAATAATAATAATTACTGTAAATGTTAACCGATCATGCGGATTTTTGAAAGCAACCTGCCCTTTTACCAAACAAAGTCACTCAGTAAATTTAATAATAATAATAATAATAATAATAATAATTATTATTATTTATAGTCTAAAATCCATATAAAATGTTCAGTAGAAAAGGTAGTTAAAATAATAAGATATTAAGATGTGAACTAAAATGTAATTGAAAATGTAACTGATATTAAAAATAAATTGTACAATGTAAAAGATAAAACTTTTTGAAGATATGTTTTTAATTCTTTTTTTGATATTGTCCTCAGACTCTATCGTTTTTAAGAAAATAAGGAGAATGTTCCACTCAATTGGTCCATAGACTTGAAGAGCAAGATCGCCGTATGCTCTTAATCTGGAATTCTACCTTATCATACAGCATTTAAGCTACCTGCTTCTTTGCCAAACAAAGCCACTCAGTAAATTTATAAGAAAAACAAAAATACGGTTTTGAAGTTAAGAGGCAAACATCACCAAAATGTGCAAAAACAGAATAACTACCATACATGTAAACAGATTGTGCCAATTTTCAAAAGCAATCACCCTGAGCTTCAGAGATAACTTGACACTTACCTCTTCACAATAGCCTATCTTCATCGTGTCAAGTTACCTCTGACGAAAATAGTTTGACCTAGTTAATATAAGCCAATCGAATCCAAGTTTCAAAATTTTTCACCAAAGTTTGGTGAAAACGCTGATTGGTTGACCGTCAATCGGTAATCCTCGGCTGATTCCGCAAGCTCCATACTAACAACAAAGTTATTGTCGAGTGCGGAGATATCCGAGTAGTTCCGAGTGCATAAGCGTACACAAAGAAAGCATGGCGTCTCCTACGAGTGACTACGTAAAATAATGTGTTAAGTTATCTCTTGATTCTTTGCAAAATATGAGTATATCGGAATTGAAACCAGAGCAGTTTGAGGCCCTGCATCATTATCTACTGAGGGATGATGTATTTTGCGTGCTGCCCACAGGTTACGGCAAGTCCCTGATATTCAGCCTTATCTTTGATTGGTCCGGATTTGAACAAAGCGCGCTTTGACTCGTTCGCGTTCATTGGCTAGATCGTTCAATGAGT
>NW_019775840.1:147660-158221 GCF_001039355.2 Lingula anatina
ATCCGAGTAGTTCCGAGTGCATAACCGTACACAAAGAAAGCATGGCGTCTCCTACGAGTGACTACGTAAAATAATGTGTTAAGTTATCTCTTGATTCTTTGCAAAATATGAGTATATCCGAATTAAAACCAGAGCAGTTTGAGGCCCTGCATCATTATCTACTGAGGGATGATGTATTTTACATGCTGCCCACAGGTAACGGCAAGTCCCTGATATTCAGCCTTATCTTTGATTGGTCCGGATTTGAACAAAGCGCGCTTTGACTCGTTCGCGTTCATTGGCTAGATCGTTCAATGAGTCATTGAGTGCGGGATTTAAATTTGATTGGCGGGCGGCGGGAGCAATCAAATGTGGTCAGAGGTAACTTGACACGATGAAGATAGGCTATTGTGAAGAGGTAAGTGTCAAGTTATCTCTGAAGCTCAGGGTGAAAGCAATCTGCTTCTTTACCAAACAAAGCCACTCAGTAAATTTAAAGTAAAACAAAAGTACGGTTTGGCAGTTATGGGGCGAACGTCATGTGTAGGACAGCAACAGTGACAATGCAGACAGACAGACCAATCAGAATATATACAGACACTTACAGTGTCTGAATATAAAAATGCATGATCTATAACAGGAATAACACTAATGGATGCAGGTGTTTTTAACAAAGTACCTCTCCCCTGCGATACACATTAGGAGTGTTCCTGTACTGAGACACAGCAGCAATGAAAGTTTCTCTGTTTTTCTCTTTAGGTTTCTGGAACAGCTCCTCTTGTAACTGTGTTATGTGGCTGTCATCAGTTGCTTCTCTAAGGTCTCCAACCACACCTTGTAGGAAACTGCCTTTCGTTTTAACCTCCTTTTCTTCTTCAACTTTCCTTTTTGGTTTAGTACAAAACAAATATCTCTTGGTCAAAATCATTCTGGCGCATCTCGAATTGGCTGATGAGTGGTGACATCTGTTGGGAAGAGTGATAACATTGGCTCGTCTTATCAGATGTGTTAGGTGTGACAGTTTGGTATCCAATGAGTTAGTTACCTCAAAGTGTCGCCCTCCTATCCTAGGGGCACTTAATAAAACATGTTTAAAATCATAAACACTACTTGCTGTGTCTCTAGGATTGATTGTCCAGTGATGACACATTGGAGAAGTAACAATAAGGTTCTTTTTCCATGAATCTGAGTCACTTGACACTGGGCACAAACTGCATTGACCATGCCCTGATCCATGATGGTGTCTGTGCAGATATCTGCCTGTGACAACACCTACTAGCCTTCCAGCACTTTTTAAAGGACATCCTAAATGACACTGGGAGCCAAGAATTACTCTTCTTGTGAGATATGCCTGGGATGCAGTCATCATTTTCCACTTATTCACTGAACTGCATTATCTGAAAAAGTCAATGTAGTCATTACAATTTAACATATTAAATGGAAGTAACTTTCTGCTGCCTGGTGGACTGGGAAAGATTATTTTGAAAATAATGTTTTAATGGTTTTTACTGCCTCATATGGATGACAACCAAGTGTTGAATACATGCCATTATGCTTTCAGTTAGATGGAAAACCATGTGCGATTCATGCAGGTATGCTTTATCAGTTGTCCATAATAATAAACATATCTCTGTATTAAAAAGATACTGACATTCTATGAAAACATTTTTTGCTACCTACAATGAAAACATTTGTATATATAGAAAAGAGAACAGTAGTAGTATCAAAGGGAACACTAGGGCTGAATTACCTCTTCAACAGGCTATGATATGTTTTCCAGAGATCAACTACAAACTGATTGATCTCTGCATTTAGTTCTCTGGATAAATAAATAAATAAATAAATAAATATATATATATATATATATATATATATATATATATATATATATATATACCTCCACTAAGGTTATGTTTTCACCCATGTTTGTGTCTCTCTGTCTGTTTGTTTGTTTGTCATCAACTCAAGGAGTTATATCTGTTATAACTCCTTGATCAACTTAACTCCAAATGTTATAAGGACCGATTTTGATGAAATTTTCAGGGTAGCTCAGAAACGGGTTAACTTAGAAGTGATTAGTTTTTGGTGGTGATCCGGATCAATAATCAATCAGTAATCAATAATAATCAAAACTTGCTGCCTTGACGGAGGTATGCGCTCTCGGAGAGTTTTTCTGGTTAAATTATGGTAGACTAGACTAGCAGATTATGCCTGATACATGCCTGTGGAAAATATGTGCAAGATCTACTAAACTTCCAGCTGTAACGGTTTATAATGCAAACACAACCGAAAGTTTCCACTGAAAGTTGTAAACATAAAAAGTGTGATATCTAAACTACTGGTAACCAGTGTTTGCCTCTTAGGAAAATAAGTTGCTGGACCGAAAGTCTAGCCATCTTGAAAAGTAGCTGGACTGAATGTCTGCCAGGTGGGAAAACTTCTCAGCCCGTTCTGAAAGTTGTCACCCCGGGCAGACGGTCCAGCCTTAATTTCTAACACTGCTAGGTACGATGCATACTCACGGCGGCAGATCTTTAACACAGGAAGTGTGGCAGTCTCGCTTTGGGCTGACCCAATCGCAGTGTGGCGGGAGCTCTAACCACAACTATGATTGACCCAAATTTTGGTAAGTCATATTTGGTAATGAGCAACAACACAAAATTAAGGAATCGGCTGCTAGCTTTCTAAGGAGATTATTTATCTCCAATTAGTTCTAATAGCAAATCCTACGTCAGAAGGCGACGATAGCTCTACTAGTAGCTGATATGATGTACGTTTATTATATCGATCTGCAGTTATCATAGAATCAAATATTCCTCCTTACAACAAGTTACTTCCATTTTTATGTACAGACACAGAGTTATTGTGTTGGAAATCTAATTTGTGTTTGTAAAGTCCACTTTTCTCATCCTGAAACGCATCTCTACTGGTATGTACAGTACAGTACTGTAGTTTGGACGAGCAGATCTGCCTTTTTATATTCAGGTTGTACATGTATCTTACAGTATGTGTTCAGTTGTATCATTATCATCACATCTTTGGCAAAAAAAAAAAAAAAAAAAAAAAAAAAAACTTTCCCCTCCAGAATGATTAAGTAGAAGCTGCATTTTTTCACGTTTTATATCATCTGTACTCAAGATGTTCCATTGGCCACTTATAATCACAGGAACAGTACCTGCTAAACATGCATTGTAATTAAGCCACATTTAAATACCAGAGTAGATCATGCACCTTTTTGTGTGTTTAGTGGCATTTTATGCATCTTCAGTCGATAGGCACTATATTCCCATGCAGTGTTTTTAATGTTTTATTTTTTAATGATTGTCATTATTTTGTTTCAGAGCCTGCATACAGTTAATTCTTTCTCTGGTGTGATAAAATGGCTGCAGGCATCCAGGCTATTGATAAGAAGTCTGTGCATCGTATATGTTCAGGACAGGTGGTGCTGAACTTAGCTACTGCTGTGAAAGAACTTGTGGAGAACAGTATTGATGCTGGTGCTTCAATTATAGGTAGCTACTTTTAGGCAAGCTTATGCTAGCTTGTCAAAATTATGGCCAAACTATAAACTAGTATAAAGTTTATTTTGGCTAGTAAAAAGATTTTTATCCAAGTTGGCTAAATACTACTGACTGTTGTGACTTTCAACCTAGATTTAGTTAAAAGCTGTACTGGTAAAATTTTACCCAGAGGGGACCTTTTCGTGGCAAAAAGGGTGGTTCTTTCGACCCCCTGAATCCCCCTGGCTACCAGCCTGTGTAGATAATGGTAGACCCTTATTAATTCACTCTTGATGATCTGTTTTAAGATGCATATATCAAAAACTGTATTCAAGATTTAGGAGTACCACTGTGTCAGCCTTTTGTTCAATTTAAAGCTTGGAAATTACTTTTTTCTGTTACTGAGTGTATATATGTACGATTAGCTGTCTAGATCTAGTTTTAGAACTTTCTCCATTCATCTTGCCTGGCTGTCATTGTTCTGTTCCATTAAATTTTCTTTATGTCTCTATATGTGCCATCTTTGGTGTCTAGTTATGCATTAACTCTGAGCAATGGGTTCATCCATTCTTTTTCCACATTTCAGAGGTGCGTCTCAGGGAATATGGCAGTGACCTGGTGGAGGTGGTGGACAATGGGCTTGGGGTGGAGGAGAGCAACTTTGAGGGACTCAGTAAGAAGTCAAGATGCTAGACTGACTCTAGTTCTTTCTCCTTAATACTGAGATGATGATTTTTATCTAGATTGTGATCATTGTCTGCCCATGTTGATAACGATGCCCACCCTTTTCTAAACCATATATATATATATATATATATATATATATATATATATATATATATGGTTTAGAAAAGGGTGGGCATCGTTATCAACATGGGCAGACAATGATCACAATCTAGATAAAAATCATCATCTCAGTATTAAGGAGAAAGAACTAGAGTCAGTCTAGCATCTTGACTTCTTACTGAGTCCCTCAAAGTTGCTCTCCTCCACCCCAAGCCCATTGTCCACCACCTCCACCAGGTCACTGCCATATTCCCTGAGACGCACCTCTGAAATGTGGAAAAAGAATGGATGAACCCATTGCTCAGAGTTAATGCATAACTAGACACCAAAGATGGCACATATAGAGACATAAAGAAAATTTAATGGAACAGAACAATGACAGCCAGGCAAGATGAATGGAGAAAGTTCTAAAACTAGATCTAGACAGCTAATCGTACATATATACACTCAGTAACAGAAAAAAGTAATTTCCAAGCTTTAAATTGAACAAAAGGCTGACACAGTGGTACTCCTAANTGCTAAACATGCATTGTAATTAAGCCACATTTAAATACCAGAGTAGATCATGCACCTTTTTGTGTGTTTAGTGGCATTTTATGCATCTTCAGTCGATAGGCACTATATTCCCATGCAGTGTTTTTAATGTTTTATTTTTTAATGATTGTCATTATTTTGTTTCAGAGCCTGCATACAGTTAATTCTTTCTCTGGTGTGATAAAATGGCTGCAGGCATCCAGGCTATTGATAAGAAGTCTGTGCATCGTATATGTTCAGGACAGGTGGTGCTGAACTTAGCTACTGCTGTGAAAGAACTTGTGGAGAACAGTATTGATGCTGGTGCTTCAATTATAGGTAGCTACTTTTAGGCAAGCTTATGCTAGCTTGTCAAAATTATGGCCAAACTATAAACTAGTATAAAGTTTATTTTGGCTAGTAAAAAGATTTTTATCCAAGTTGGCTAAATACTACTGACTGTTGTGACTTTCAACCTAGATTTAGTTAAAAGCTGTACTGGTAAAATTTTACCCAGAGGGGACCTTTTCATGGCAAAAAGGGTGGTTCTTTTCGACCCCCTGAATCCCCCTGGCTACCAGCCTGTGTAGATAATGGTAGACCCTTATTAATTCACTCTTGATGATCTGTTTTAAGATGCATATATCAAAAACTGTATTCAAGATTTAGGAGTACCACTGTGTCAGCCTTTTGTTCAATTTAAAGCTTGGAAATTACTTTTTTCTGTTACTGAGTGTATATATGTAAGATTAGCTGTCTAGATCTAGTTTTAGAACTTTCTCCATTCATCTTGCCTGGCTGTCATTGTTCTGTTCCATTAAATTTTCTTTATGTCTCTATATGTGCCATCTTTGGTGTCTAGTTATGCATTAACTCTGAGCAATGGGTTCATCCATTCTTTTTCCACATTTCAGAGGTGCGTCTCAGGGAATATGGCAGTGACCTGGTGGAGGTGGTGGACAATGGGCTTGGGGTGGAGGAGAGCAACTTTGAGGGACTCAGTAAGAAGTCAAGATGCTAGACTGACTCTAGTTCTTTCTCCTTAATACTGAGATGATGATTTTTATCTAGATTGTGATCATTGTCTGCCCATGTTGATAACGATGCCCACCCTTTTCTAAACCATATATATATATATATATATATATATATATATATATATATATATATATATATATATATATATATATATATATATATATATATATATTTTTTTTTTTTTTTTCTGAGTTTTATTCACACCAGGCTGTCGATGGTCAAACATTTAGGGGCTGGAAAATATATTCTCCCCTTGACCTTTAGGTTATTTTAGGTGGTAGTATGGACTTCCAATGCAGCAGACTTGCTTTATTTGAACATGTTGAATATAATATTTTGCTGAATATTAAATTTTTTGGTGAATGCTTGTTACTGAAGAAGCATAATTTTTGTGTATTAATTTGATGGATTACTGTATGGTTACTTTACAGCATTAAAACATCACACCTCCAAGCTGCAGGACTTTGCTGACCTGGTTAGTGTGGAGACGTTTGGTTTCCGCGGAGAGGCTCTGAGCTCTCTCTGTGCTCTTAGGTGATTATAAAGACTGAAATAGCAGTTAGAAATATTTACAATGTAGTAGTGAGCTATGTTTGAAATTTCATTTATTGTTTAACAGTGAGGTTATTTCATACATGTAAAAACAGTACACTGCCCCAACTTCTGCAGTTAGACTTTACTTTATTACTAGGGGTGGGCAAATAAAGGCTTTTNACGCAACTGTATGCATTGGCACATTCACCTCACACTGCTACTTATATGTGGTAAAGCTGTTATGTCAGCAGAAATATTTCAAGTATCGCATTCTACCAAACACTTTTACATTCTGTGATATCAATCAGCAGTCCAAAGCAATAGATTTGTAAATCTGGTGCCTGAATTGTAAGGAATTTTTTTCAAATGTACAATAATAACTGAAATTGAAATTGTAGCAGTTGTTTTTTGGTTAATTTTCCATTATTTCTAGGTTTTCTTATAATAATAGTCAATATTAAGAAATATAAGTAGTTTTCTTTGATCTTTAAGTCAAGATGGTTTGACAACAATATGCTCATTTACTATCACACTGCTATGATTGTTGAGCTGTTTGTCATTCTCATTCATATTCAATTTAGCAAATTAACCATAACTACATGCCATGTTGATGGCAAAGTGGGGACAAAATTAGAGTATGATCACAATGGAAAGCTGATTAACCAAACACCATGTGCCCGGCAGGTAAACATTACTATTACTCTGTTCCATAATAGTGATATATAAATGAATTAACTGCTAATAATTATAAATGAACAGACACCATTTATGTAAGATTCTTCTACTTATTTGACAACTTAAAAGCTTGTGGAAAACATATCATAACAGTGAAAGAAAGATATGTGCTGCAAGTATTTTGTGGAAAGCTTGAAGGTTACAAAGGATGTGTCAGATCATGTTCTCCTAGTTTTATCTGTAAAACATTTCCTTGAAAATCTCATGGTAATGGCAGCAGAGGATCCACCTGTAATTTCATTACTTGTAACGAACCACCCTGATTGTGTCAGTTGAGACCATCGTCCCCAATTGTTTTCAGCAAGGCACCACAGTTTGTCTTTCCCAGTTGTTCTCCACACTGCCAGTCAGATACAAGGAGTTCCAGAGGAATCTGAAAAAGGAGTTCAGCAAGATGGTGCAGGTGTTAAATAGTTATTGCATTGTGGCAACTGGTGTCCGGATCTCTTGTACCAATGTCACTGAAAAAGGGTAAGATGAAGTGCAATTGTAAACACTTACCTGGAGGAAGAATCTTCAGCTTGAAGTAAAAAAAAATCAAATTGCCCAGTGCTAAGAATTTTCTTGGATTAAGAAAAAATCTGCAGCCTGAAAAGGGGTTTATATTTACTTGCCTCACCTAGCAACAATTATGTTATTACTGTTATCACTATAAATTTTATTTCTGTAATACCTGACCAGGAAGAAAAGTACAGTCATCAGCACAAATGGAAACCCAGGAATGAGAGAAAATATCACAAATGTGTTTGGGGCCAAGCAGGTATGCAAATGAGACAGTTGCCTTAACCTACTTGATGTAGTTGACAAAATTCTGTAGCCAGTCATTTCAGTATATTGAAGAACTTGTACATTGAATCTCAATTTTATTTCCACAGAAAGCTGGAGATAAACATTGAATTAAAAGAAATACATTTTACAAAAAATAAAACAAAATAAAAAGTAATCATATTTTTATGTGGACATATTTAAGTAATGATCCATTTCCTTTTGTTGTCTACTATACGTATATATAGTTGAACACTTTGATGGACTTCACCCAGTGCCAGCCTGAAGATGACACTGCAGAGGAATATGGTTTGAAAAGTACAAATAAGAATGGTTTGTTGAAGTAAGTAGCATTTACTGTTTTCATATACAGATGCTGTAAATGTCTGCATATATTTTAATCTCTGTGTGTTATACCATTGCTGTCCAACACAGCTGTTGTCTACATCATAACTGCTAGAAATGTTGTTATTTAATATTTTCATTGTGACTGCTTCGTAAAAGAGCAGGTTGATTAAAAAAAAATCAGAATGAGCCAATTATTGTTCCAAAAAATGATCTATTTTTTATTTTGGCAAAAATCATTGTTTTACTTTATTTTACTTGTTTTAAGAAAGCTGTTATGCCATATTTGTTTTAAGATTCATTGTAATTTTTTAATTTTTTCTCATTGTCTGTATGTTTCCAAGTTTTGCTGTCTATTTTAAAGAAGTCTGAGTGTTGTAGAATAGTATTTTTTAAACCAGGTAGTTTCTAAATGATTACTTTATTTTTATTTTTTTATTTTATTTTATTTATTTATTTAATATATGTATGTGTTGTTGTTTAAACAATTAAAATTATTCATTCAGATTAGAGTTTTGAAGATTAAAATCAATATTTAAGATTTTTCTTATGTATCATTATTGTACCACCAGCGTAGGCGCTGGCGGTACATATGGTTTTTAGTTGACCCGCATGTTCCGCTGACTCCATGCTAAGTTACTGTTACCGCTTCTCCTAGACTACAAAAACCTGCGCACCCATCTCTTGGATTTAGGTCGGATATATAATCTCCACTCGATCCACGTAAATTTTGGGCTTTGTCGGTGCTGAGGTCTAGGTGTGGCACTTGTTGCAATGCATCCTTGTCCAAAATTTGCAAAATTAAATGCTAAATATCTCCCAAACCGAAGGAATTATGGTAAAAATTTCCACAGATGGTTGACTGAAAGTCATATGTGGAGATGCCCTTGGATTTGATCTTACTCCAGCTGGTGGTACAATACCTGGAGGCAGTATCGCCTCTGATCCTGTAGTGATATATATATATAGACTCATTATATTCAGTGCAGTGGTACTTTATTAAGAATTACAGGGTTCATCTCTAAATGTGATCATGGTCTTGGCAGGAGTAGCACCGACAGACAGTTCTTTTTCATCAATAAAAGACCTTGTGATCTCACTAAAGTAAGAAATTCTACTTCATTAATTCTACTAATTCTGTTTTAAGGAAAATGCACAAATGATACAACCTTTCATAGATTGTTTGATTTCTATGTCACTTTTATATGATTGGGTTTTATTATAGATCATGTAGTTTGTCTCTTTCATCAGTCACAGAGACACTGCTGCTGTACTTGACATTAAATTTGACACTTCTGCTTTTGGTATATAAAATCATTCCAATGTTATGCTTTAAAACGTGTCTTAAAATAAAAGCAGCTGTCTCAGAAGAAGCCTTTTCCAGATTGCATACGTAATTGTCTACATTTGTGAATATATGCTTAACTCACTTGTTGCATTCATGTGTCTCATTTTAGTTATCTAAAGTGATCAATGAAGTCTACCACATGTACAACAGACACCAGTACCCCTTTGTGGCCTTGAATGTGTCTCTTGAAAAGGGTGAGCACACTTTACATTGATAAGGTCTATAGGATATAAAATATGAAAATGACAAAATGTAGAAAGGTGCCTTATTGTCAGAATAGATTCTTTATAAACTTTTGGGTAAAGATGGTTATATGAAATAGCTTCTATAGACAAACATGTTTCTTAACTAATAGTATGAGGCATATTATTTCAACCATTAATAAAAGGACCACGTCTAACAGTTAAGTCCAGTGAACATGTGAATTAAACCTATATACCAGTATATAGGTTATACGACAAGTCTTTATACAAGTTTCAATATCACACATAAGAACCTTTTATTCCCAATGTTCAAACAAGAAATAATTTTTATGTACAGACATATTGTGTCTGTGCATATAGCCAACATCAAGTCTTCCATGTTGATGTGGACTTTTACATGTAACACGATAAATTGTAAACCATGTGACTTATTCTCTTCAAATGTACAGAACTGATGTCAATTAATAAAGTACAGGTTAAGTCTGAAACCTAGACTCAACAGATGATTTTTTTTTTGTGAAATGTTCATTTTTCACATCATGGCATTTTCAGGGTGTGACTTAAAATTCCATGGGCATGAAAACCTTTTTAATTAATTTTTTTGAATATCCATGATACATATGAAAAAAAAAATGGTGCTGGTTATGCTGTTAAGCATTATGTAATATTGCATCAAAATTTACAAGACCCCTTTTTTTGGTCACTGCCACCATAAATACCATTAAAGAAAAACATGTTTCTTATCATTCTCAATCTGATTGAAAAGGTTCATAGAATTGAAATACAGCTTAAGTTGGATACCCAGTCTTTTTCTT